>KB644899.1:160200-280545 GCA_000347475.1 Penicillium paxilli ATCC 26601
CCGCCGAGGGATTTAGAACGATACCCGCGGGTTTGGTGGATCCCGGATGAATCAGGACCTGCGTGAGTGTCAGAAAGTTGCACGTGGCACACGCGACCCAGGCAGTTTCCGCTAGACGGGAAAGGGAATCCCGAAATTTGAAGCCAAAAAGAAAAAAAACCAAGAAACATACCTTGCGTCCGCCACTGCCTTCGACGACCTTGCCACTTCGCTTGTCTACCACACTGGCTTGCAATAAACCTCCCAGAAGGCTGTCCAATACACTTCCTCCAAGTCCCCAGAAACTCATCGCTACCGTCCACACCACTCGATCACGGATTCCCGACTCGGAGCAGAATGGCAAGAATATCGCAGATGTCAACGCGGCAGTGAATGAACCAAGTAATCCAGCAGCAAGGCCGGTGGCAGTCACGCCGCCATTCGTGCCAGGGGGTACTTCGCGGAGTGTGAGTGATGTGATGAGGCGTGGCTTCGACTTGGAGAGAATTCCCAGCTCAGACGAGAACGTATCAGCTGCGACCGCAGCGTAGTTTCTAGAAAGCGTCAGTTCGAGGTTATCCAGATATATTATATACCCTAGGGTATATCCAGATGGGTTGCAGGCAGATAACATACGCAACAATGCCGACCATCAAAATATCCGCAGCACTATGGCCGAAAGAGAAACATGATTCGGCTGGGGTCCTGGCCAGCACGACCGCGTGCGCAATACTCAGAACAGTTGCGACTATCGAGTTTGCAAGGACTTGAACATGGTTTCGAGGTCCCTCTCCTCCCTCTGCACCAGCCGCCGAGAGCGTCAGGCGTGCTTTGACATCGTGTTTGACCTAATCACGTCCAACAGTGTCAGTAGAGCTTCTTTACATATATATGCAGCGACGACGGGTTGATATAAAGTTGGATCATTCTGATAATACCTTTGTGACTTTCGTGCCTCCATAATAAAAGACCGCGAGTAACATGAAAGGTGTCAGCCACGGGTGTAACGCGTGCGCAGTTGCTGACAAGCCAGCAACCACCAGGCCGAGGGGAGTGAGTGACTTGCGAGCCCAGGCACGGTATACCAAGGCCGCAACAGCAAGAATACCGATTAAAGGCTTCATGGTGGTTGGTTTGGCGGATTTGGTGGGGTTGATGGAGGAGGACCTTTCAGCTTGTTTGCCTCACACGAGTGAAAGCTTGAGTGGGGCGGTTGGCGGTGCCCGCCGCAGCTGATTTGGTCTTCTCCAATTTGGGGTTTCCCACTCTCCCTTTCTTCCCCAATACTTGGATTTTTTGTATATAAATCATTTGGGTCCGCCACAAATTCTTATGTATAATCATAGAAAATGAGAAATCATGCTTCATCATGAAGAAAACCATCCGATCTATCCCTACAGAGATCTTGCTCCTGATATCCCGGCTCTTAGGGCCCTGGGATCTAATCCATCTCGCTCGGGCCATCCCAGGTCTAGAACGCCAGTACAAACCGAAGTATTGGGTTCCGATTCAGGATGAAGTAGGAGACACAATGCTCCATATAGCTGCCAGAAATGGTTGGATTGATATCATCGAGGCATTACTATCCAGGAATTTCGACCTTTTGGTACGAAATATCCAGGGACATACGGCTCTGCACTGTGCATGTCAATCAGGCCAGTATGAAGTCGCCCGCGTGCTGCTAGATGCTGGGATCAACCCTCATCTCGCAGCAAATGGTGGAGTGACAGCGATCAATTTGGCTGTCAGTAGCAGAAATATACAGCTTGTTCAACTATTGTTTGACAGAGACGCCGATTTCTCAATGCTGACTGAAGGTGACTATTCTATCCTTCACTGGACGGCTGCAGCTCAGGAACCGGAAATTGCCAAACTACTTCTGGACAAAAGGGCAGACCTTACAAAAGCAGATATCTTTGGGCGTACACCACTTCATTGGGCCGCTGCAGAAGGAAATATGCAACTTGTCGTGTTATTTCTGAAAGCTGGCTCGCATCCTTTGTCTGTTGATCATGACGGAAAGACTCCTGCGGACACCGCAGAGCAATATGGGTGGAGATTAATATCCAGAGAAATACGGAGATTCGAGAATCCAAGAAGATATTTGGTTTATCCGAGGGATATCTTGAGCTTCATGGGAAGGATACTGCAAGTGGGATGGATAGTATAGAAGGTTGCAGTCGCTTCAAAACGCAAGTACACCTCTTTGCACATAGAACATTTGAAATTGTATTAATAGTACTACTCCCGAATTCATAGGTTAATCAAGATCTGAGAGGGTCCTACAGGTGTAAGCTCCACGCTAGGACTAGCCATTTAAGATACTATATAGTAGCAGAAGTAATTGCATTGGCGAAGGAGTTGAAAGTGCCCGTGATGAAAACACGACGAGAGCTAGCTATCGATCAGAGCCACGAGTAACTCACTTCAAGTCTTGCGACAGCCCATCCCGCGGATATAATCAATATTGCCGCTACAGGTGAAACGCGCTGTTATTCTCGTTCGGCTCACAGAAGCGCCATAACCCAGCCTTAGTAGCAGCATCTCGCACCGAGCTCAATTCCTCATCACGCACAGCTCGATTGATCTCCGCATACCGAGTGTCCTCCGTAGTATTTTCACTTGTCTCGCCCATGCGCACGCGTCTCGTGACTCTTCTCTTCTTCCCAACATGCGCGTCAGGATGATACTGCTCCATGATATGCACGTAAAGATCCTTGGATATATTCTCTGCGAGCCAGCGCATAATCTCCCGCCCTTCATCCTCTTTACCAGGCATGACCAGATGACGTAGCAAAACGCCCCTTTTGGCGATCCCATCGGATGTAAACGATAAATCACCCACTTGTCGATGCATCTCTTTCACACTCTCCATTGCGGTCGAGGTGTAGTCTTCTGCTTTGAGGAGCCGCTTTGATGTAGAGCTCTTCCATACCTTGAAGTCTGGTAGGTATATGTCGACTAAGCCGTCTAGAAGCTTTAATGAATCGAGGGAGTCAAATGATGAAGTGTTGTATACAATCGGGATCCGTAGACCCATCTCTCGTGCTGTCAAGATAGATAAAGCGACTTGAGGAACGACATGCTCTGGCGTGACGAGATTGATGTTGTGGACATTACCAATCTGCTGGAGCTTAACGTACCACTCCGCCAGCTCTTCAGGCGTGAGGTCAAATCCATTGCGCTTGTGAGAGATATCCTGGATTCATTTGTATTAGTTTTGTATCTATGTATATCAAGGCCGGGCTTGCAATAACATACGTGGTTTTGACAGAATACACAGCGAAGGTTACAGCCTGAAAAGAAAACCGATCCACTGCCGTGTATGCCCTGGATACATGGTTCCTCTCCGCGATGTGGCGCAATCACGTTCACCTTCGCCGTCTCGGCCCCGATTAAACACATCCCTGTGGTCTCATATCGATTCACCCCGCATTTTCGCGGACATAGGTTACATTCACGCAGGTGAGCATATGCATGGGATCGTTTCTTGGCCGCGTCGACGGACGTTAGAAGTTGGTATTTGGGAAGATAGTCATCCAAGAGGAAGGCTGGGGGTATTCCCAGGAACCGCCGAGGAACTCGCGAAGGGCCTTGGGGGAGCCGCCATGAGGGCGTGGAGAGGATCCGCCGAGATGATGTAGCAATGAGAGTCATTGTAAAACTTAGGGTTCCATATTGACTAGTTCAACCCACGAGAGTCAGTACTTGAAAATATGCTCGAAAGAGAGGGAAGCCTATCATATGTAGGTTGGTCCTTGATCATGGCAGGAAGTACTACTATGGGATGCGGAGAAATGATCTCCATCCGCTTATCTCATCAGTAACGTCATAGGGTATTGTGATCCAATGGGAAAATTGGAGAAGGTCAACAAGATAGTACTGTTTACAAATCTATGTTCGTGATTATCGAAGGATCTAGAGGGCAAAGGAAATAAACTGAAATCAATAAACAGAGATAAATAAGGGTATTCGGTGTTCGTTAGGTCAAATCAAATCAAAAAGGGAAGTTGAAGAATATACGCATGTCCCCTGCGCCTTGGGTATGTATATCCAGCGTCCCAGTAAAAGCAACAATAGTGTACAGGGATAAAAAGAAAATGAGTATCCTCCGGGTTAAATTTCATCCAAGGTTCTTGTCCAGCAATACGAGTGCATTGAATCGACCAACACTCATTGACGGAGAAGAGAGCCAAGGCACCGAAGTAAACGAGCAACTGAAAATTGGGCTTTTTTTATGTGCATTAAAGAGCAAGGCCGCTGCCATCTCCACTCCATCGATAGAGTGCAAGTACTTCCCGACGGCGTTGTTGTTGTTCACCAAAGTCCTCTGGAACACGCCCACGGACTTGAGCGAGAGCTGAGCGCATTACCTTTCGGAATGTCCTCTAAAAGATAAATCATTAGCTCAGTTGGGAGAAACAACGAAAAAAAGAAATATCGGAACATGAACTTACCTGGTACTCCGTGTTCAGAGTCACAACACAAGCTTCGTGTGCCCGCACGATGGTCTCGCAAGCCCTGACAACACTGGGACTGGCATCTCCTTGCAATTTATCTGCAGTCAGAAGAAGCAAAAAGCTTCCCTGCAGTAGATAGATACCAAAGAAGAAAGGCATGAAGCTCAGATCCGGGTCATAGTCGAGGATTTCAGAGGCCGCTTCAGCCGCACTGACTGCATGGCCCATGGCAGATATGAAAGACTCGGATGAAATCCAAAGGTCGTTGTCATCGAGCAGGTTTATTGGATCCCATTTGCCAGCCAACAGGATGTGGAGCACATGCATTATATGTGTGCCGTACGCGACAACCATCTTTGTGTGTACGATGGATTGGCCAGCATGCGATCCGACCGTACTACTTGACCTTCCAGAAGGACTGACGTGATTGAGGTGGGATCCGTCCATGGCCGTATCGTTGTCGTTTGCTCCGAGAGTCATTGAGTTAGTATAACGGGCCTCAAAGTCCTTCAGGCTCTGTGCATAAACATCCAGTTGTCGAGTAATTTCCATTGCCTGGACCTCCCATTCACCGCTGTTGCGGAAATGAAGGCCAAACCGTGGGTGGTTGCGAGCATGTTGCAAATCCACAATTTCTCCGAGAATAGACATGAGAGGTAAGAAGTAGCCAAACGTGCTGTGGCTAGTACACTCGAATGCTGGGCCGGCCCGTCGGTAATTGGCAGCTGAAAAGTCGCCCGCCTGCCAGATGTCATCGTTCATTGGTTGGAGCAACCCCTCACACTCTTTATCCAGTAATGTGAGAGGGCGATTGTAGCAGAGGGCCAAATGCCTGTCCATAACGTATAAGAGCCACCAAATTCGTCGACGCTCTTCGCGCTCCTCTTCAGTCAAGTTAACTGCCGAATTGGAAGGTCCATTACCCATGGCGTTTAGAAGAGACGATGATTGCTTTTTGATACCATTCATATCAAGTTCCGATTCACGCTCAAGCTCTCCATCTTGTTTGGTCGTGGCATTTGGTGGCAGCTCCCGCCCTAGCTTGAGTTCTCGAGCCAGTGACCACGCGGCAGTCCACCAACGCATACTAGCTGCCTTGTACTCACTTGCTGAAACGACTGTAGCCAGGTGGACATAAGTAGCAACGTCATCTACCGCACCTGTCGCGCTACTCTGTGCACCCAATTGATCCATGGAGACACCAAAGCCTCCAAGTGCGACTCCGTTGATGACCATATTTGCTGCATAGTTGGGAGATGCTTCTCCAGTAGCAGGGCCGTGGATAAGGGGCCGTAATAGACCAACAGTCAATTCCAGCAATTTCTGACAAACTCGCCCTCGTGCAGAGGGCGGTGATGTCAAAAATGCGGCCTCGCTCGTCTGTGCCCCTACCCATAGCATACTAGCGAGAAGACCAGGGCTGCATGTCCTGGGCTTAGTGGGGTGAAGGAAAGACTGCTTGCGGAAGACGAAGCCAACAACATAGGGCGATAGTGGTGAGAGATGGGAAGAAAACGTGCTAGCAAAATAGACATCCAGCAGATCACACGCGAGTGACTGGGGGATGATAGAGGCGATGTGAGGAAGAACAGGCTGCAAAACGGGGTATCTCAACGAACTGGAAAATGGAGCCATACTGAAAGATGGAAAGTTTGCGGGCGACGGCGAAGGTAGAGGAAGCCAGCTTGGCGATTGGGCTGGTGGAGAAAAGCCCAAGAAAGACGCCGATGGATTTTCTGCTGATCCTCCAAGACGAAATTGGCTCATAGGGGCATTGTTCGTGTCTTGTGAATTCAACAAATTATATGCACCATCATTGTAGCCCGACCCGAATCCTTGTTGATTGAGTAATGTGGGTGGTAACCGAGTAGAGCCGTTATGCTGCATCATTTGTAGAGACCGGAGATCAGGGACAACAGGCGGACGATTTGACTCGGAGGCATTTCCATAATTCATATGAAGTCCGTCCATAGCTGAGGTTGTCGATTGCTGCGGATGCGCGTTCTGTTGCATTCTCAGCAAGTCAGGGGTGCCTGGGTTCCGTAGATGAGCTGGAGTGGTGGTATCTGGCATATTCCGCCTTGTATCAAAGGCTTCATTGGCATTGTAGCTTCCGTTGGCTTCCTGGGATTGGCCGTTGGGCGAATTGCCTTGTATTGAAACATTGTCTTTGATATGCTTGTCACCATTGCCTGCAGCTGCCAAGTCCTTCTTCGAGGCCTTTCCCCGCTTCTTGCGTTCTCGGGCATATTCGCAACTGAGACCAAACTCTACACTCTGTTAGCGGCGGAGAAATGTGATTTATAACCGTGGAGAAACACTACCGAGGCAGTGCGCACAGGGATTTTGCCCGTCGCATTTGGTGCGCAACTGATTGCACTGGTCGCAAGCTCGGCTTATTCTGCGGCGTACCGGAGCGCTGGACGAAGGCTTGCGAATCGCCGATCGAACTTCGGCTAAGGTGTCGCGAGGTTGAGACGAACCTCTTCCGATAATCTGTGAATCATTCCGATCGCCGTAGGGTTGGGACGGTTCGGGCTCAGTGGAGGGGTTTGACGCCACGCCAGCTTGTCGTGCTAGTTGTAATTGCTCAAAGGCATACTGCGACCCCTCAGCAAGGGTGTCGAGACCGGGTGTCTGAGATTGGGACATTCGATTGGTTTGCGACCGAGACGAAAAAGGGGAGTAGAGACTTTGGGCAGATCGGAGGGGCGCCGTCGACATGCTTCTCCGTCGTCGAATCAGGCTTTGCGCAGCATAGAGCCGAATCTATCAGATCGATGATATGCTCTCTGGCCACTGCGATCACGAGGGCTGGTGGAGGAGGAAGGAAAAATGTCAGGACATGGGGCTGAGACTCGGAGAACGTTGGGTGACAGAATGTACCCCGGATGGCGGTGGAGGCAGATGAGTCGATCCTTGATTTCGGACCCGAACGCCGAGGACCTCGAGGTGAAGATAAAGAAGGGAGAAAGTATATGCGATCGGGTTGGGACCTCTTTTTGATCTAGGAGGAAATCGTAATACCAAGCGAGGGGGGGATATTAGGGAGAGACTAAAGACAGATTCGAGTTGAGGGGAAAGTTGAAGTTGTGAAGGAAAGGAAAATCTGGAGAAGCGGGGAATTGGCACGTGGTGAAGGACCCTAGGGCTGTTCCCAAGGGTTATTGCTACTACAGTGGACTTTGTATACAAAGTATGTTATTATACTGTACTATATAGTATATTCCTATATAATATTCACTTTATTCACTAGTACTGGTGAGTTTTTAATGTTCGTACTAGTTCTCCCGCTGTAAATTAACTAATAGTAGCGACCATGGAGAGGTACCTGCGCTGGGAGAGTTCTGGGTGCATTGCGGAGTGCATGCATGCATAGTTACATAGCAGTAGTACTACTGACATTCAACCGGAGGCTCGCCAAGGTACTTACAGGCATTTTACCGAGTACATGTAAAGGTAGTACTCCGTACAGCTGAATCAAAGTATACAATGACAAGTTAATCCTATGAGCCACTATGGGAACACTATTTGAAAGGTCTTGTAGTAACAACGAAAAACTGGATGAATCGGAATATTATGTGAGGCTGTGGTATTATGATTTCCAATACCCTAAATCTAATCAACTTCAACAAAGTTCTACTGTGCAATCACCAGACTCAGCGTTCCTGCTTCTTGATCATCATATGATCAACAAAGAACATCGAATCGTGGTTCTAAGGCTATTCTCAGTCTAACCCAAGACCCGGCTTTTTTTGGCAATTTTGCCTAAATTCGGCTTAAAGGAGAATTTGAGATCACTGTGGGGTTATGGTCAGGGCGCACCTATTGGATCACATCAAACTAATATCAAGTTGGGAATGGCAGGACTACAGTGCACCCTATAAGAATCCTTGAGGTTTATGGGCTCCCCGATTTTCCAGCAGCGATACCTAGACAACTGCGCTGGTGCATAGAAATATCAAGTGACAAGACGCAGCCTCAAAAGTGCATTTCTAAGCTAGTTACTGATCTAGTATCTACTTAAGCCATATTGAATCAGATCAGAGAAGTCATCTGCGCTGTACTCCGCATGATCATACCTGTCTGTTCCAGAGCTGAGATGAGAGGTCAGCCACAACTTGAAGCTTGACCCTTCATTTCAGACCCTGATATAAACAAGCCCTTTAGCCAGCCAACATCCAACTTTGACTTCCACGACATCCCCACTTGCATCGCGATGAAAAGAAAGAGTCCAATCGCCAGGAGCTTCCGAGTCTAGACCACGTTGGCAAGTCAACGCCCAAATGTCATCACCGAGATATTTCATCGGGCTTGCGGGCCCATGGCCCAAATACCCATCAAATGATCCATATAGCATCCCCATTCCTCCGACACAATGAAGCATAGAATCGGCTTCGGGGCAATGGTAATCGCCTTGGAATGATGTATCTTCGAAGATGTTATCACGAGGGACGATCCGTCGAGCTTCAAGGTGACGGTGATCCCCCTTACGATAGATACTTAACGTATCTCCTTTGACACTGGCAACCATTGAGTTTGATTGAGCTTCGTTGGGACTGGTCAGTCTGACCACCTCAGTACTAGGATGATACGCATAGCTGATGCAGATCTCGCCGATACGTGCTCCCTTGCTACCAGTGATTGCCAATTCTGACTCGCGATCAAGAAATGTGCCAATCCAGTCCGAGCATGCAGTGATATCCATGGCACTGGGCTTTTCCAAATTCAAAATTCCACGGATAATATCATTGACTGCAGCAGATGCTTCGACCTCATGGTTGAACATAGCCACAACAGAAAGGCGCTTGCTTGGTACATGGCGTCGGTGAAGCCGGTAGCCGGGCAAAGCTCCTCCATGACCAATAGTATCTGAACCTTCAATGTCGGCACGACCAAGTCCGTAATGATATCTAGCAGGAGTGCCATCGCTGAAAGTTTGCGGCTCGATTGCGGTACGATACCAACTTTTTGGGTCTGGGTGGATTCGGTCCAAGTATTTCTCGTAGGCTATCATGTCCGTGAGCGAAGCCACCAAGCCTGCATCACCAGCCCATTCTATTCGATTAACTGCCGCTCGATAGCCGGTTTTTTCGTTGCCTTCGTACCCCACACACGGCCCCGGGTGCTGTGCAGTATCTGGACAAAGTAAGGCTGTGGTCATTCCAGCTGGGCCCAACACTCGTTCATCAAGCAAGGCCCGAAGTGACCGTTTGGTGACCTGTTCAATCACCCGAGCAACAATGTAAAAGTTGACATTGCAATACGAAAACTCAGTTCCAGGCTGGAAATGAAAAGACTTCGTCCGCTCCATCGCAAGTGGGCCATCTCTTTCGATCGAAAATTTATCCTCGGGACTCGCGCCCCAGAGCGTGGTCATTGCCCAATAATCGCGTATTCCAGACTGCATATCGCAAAGATGTTGCAGTGTCAGGTCAGTCCCTTCTGTCAATTCTGAGGGAAGCAACTGGCGAAGTTTCTCCGTGAACTGGGCCTGGATGTTCCCGTTGGCGGCCACTTCTGGCGGCGGATTACGCTCAAGGTCAATGAGCAAGGCACAAAGGAACTGCTTCGTAATCGAACAAATAGGCATTTGAGTCTCTTTCGTCAATAAGATTCGCTGGTCGATATCGGAATATCCCCAGACCCGCTGTCCAACGAGATTGCCATCCTTTACAACTGCGAAGGCTCCGCCTGGCCCTCTATAGCGGCGGGCAACAGTGTCAAGCACTCTCTGCACAGACTCCTGTGTCGACATTTTCTGCTTTTACCAGTCTCAGCGGTCTTGAAGTACTTCTTGGATAAATGCTTTGGGATATTTTTCTCGCACTGCTTAGACTTAAATACGTCTGGAGAGATGCGGGGAAGAAAGTTGGAAGGTAGCAGTGACTAGTCGGGCTGACCCACTTCACTGATAGGGTAACTCAGGTGCTACGACAGTCGACTGCCGCCTATTCTATCCATCTTCAATCTACTGTCTACTAGGGTACTATATTAGTAGTATTTGAATGGTTTCGATCGAAAACATTTCAATTTCACGGATTTCAATACTAAGCAAGTGTCTCTTTAAGCATTGACTTTAAGAGCCACACCTGGTGACGCCATATCTGGAAATGTCCCATCAAACATGGGATCTCCTATCTATGTAAAGGTAGGAGTGATAGTCATAGAAGAAAAGGTGCACACCTCACCACCATTCTGCTGGTCAGCACTACAGGCGTAGTGAGAGTCCGCGGCATCGGAATTCAGGGCAATGGGGATGCTCTCCGAGCCATCAACGCGGACGATGTTGAAGATGAGGAATTGCTCAATGGAATGGAAGCCGTTGGGGAACTGGATAGTGTAATTGTGGCTTTGGGTCCAGGTATCAGCTGGGGGCTGAGAAGAGGCCTCGCTATATCACATATCTATTAGTTTGAGTCATCACAGAGGGGACTTCCCGTAACATACACAGAGATCGCGGCGGTGTCTTCCTGATCGAAGTTGGGGTCCGAGAGGGAGAAAGAAATGAATGCAACCGAGTCGGTTTGGCGGGCGACGAAATTGCTCACGGTCACATCTTGACCAGTGCGCTTAGCGGGCGCGGCCATAGTAGCACCGGCGGCGAGAAGAACAGAAGTAATGGTAGCGGCCTTCATTTTGATAGTAGTTAGGCTGTTGAAGTTGAGGTGGGAAGATTGAGGATGGTAATTTAGTTTCAATTGTCACTGAGTTGAAGGTTATGCTCATTCAAGGGAATGTTCGGTTTTATACCCATAACTTTTGCCCTTCTTGAAATCCGACTCCCTCGATGTCTTAAAAATAGGGCGAGCAGTGGATGCCGCGGTCAGGCTCGTGTCTCATCCTCGCCTGTAGATATTGGGGGCTTCAAATTCCCTCTCCTCAGGGCTCTTTCGGACTTCGGAAGCTCTGTCACCCTCAAACCCGGGTTTCTTTCTAGCACAGCCAGGCCACCCAGATTGAGGGCTGAGCTTTCTATTTGAAATTTTGTCTCAGTTGAGAGTTGCAGTTGTTTTGAAAGAGCGTAAGGCCTCCCAATGTATCAAGGATAGGATCATCAAAAATTAGCTGATACTATCACGATCGCCTTCAAATTTGAACCGGTGAAATTGATTTTTTCGGATAGCCTGTACACTTTTGCCCTCTTCTATGATACTATCATTTTCAAGCCCTCCAGATTTCATGCAGGGATTTAGATTTATATAGGCTGTTATCTGCCGACGAAACTAGTACCCTCATAAAAAAGTTATTCGACTGTATAGAGAGTCCTGGCTGTTTGCATGCCCTATTCCCTTCTTTAGTGGATCAACGGAATGATGAGCCTTCTGAGACAACTCAAGCCATGCGTTGTGGGCCAGCAAAGCTTTTCAAGATCATTCACAGCCAATGACCCATTTAAGGCCACCAATACACCAAAGACTGCTTGTGGTTTTCCTGATCGACCAATTATACTATGCTATTATTAGGAACCGGAGCAGTGGGGCTGTCACTATTTCCAACCTCAAAGCTTAGTATCAATCTGAGCAGTTTGGAACTGTCCACCTTTGGAATTTCCGACACCACGTCTTCATATGCTGACTATACTAGTAGTACTTCTGTTTTTTTGGTGTGTGAAGACGTCGCTTTTCTCTCATTCAAAGCTAATGCGTTGATTGGGAACCGTCCTGGCAATCCTCCTACCAAACCCTTCTCCGCGACCGGGCACTGGACCATCCAGGTTCCCAACGGTAATAATGACATTGATTTCTTGATATTCTATATTATTCGTTCCGATTGCGGAGCTACTTTCTCTGTGGCTCTCAACTCAAACGCCGAGGACCAAATCAACATGTAGACCTATGGGAACGGTGAAGAGAAGTGCAGTTAGCCTTTCCCTTTTCCTGCTCTCCCGGAGACACCTTGAGCCTGAGATACTGGGATGCTTTTGGTATTTGAGAGCGAAAAAGGCTCATTCCTCTCTCCAGTCGTACCTCAAGACAGTCCAATAGTTACTACACCTCAGTGAGACGTTGTTGTTCATGCTCTCAAGATAAAAACTCTCGTTCCTAGGTCGAGACGGTTTCAAGTTTGCTCTTCGAGTATTGCTTATAATGTGAGGCCGTTTTATTTACTTTTTTTGGAATGTCAACGTGCTGCCATCTGGTGACAGTCTTTTGACAAAACTCATTCAACAAACGGGATCCTAATAACTTTATGTGGAGAAAACTCCTCTCACTTGCCATGGAGCAAAGAGATAATCTACTCCGGTTCAAGCGGGTTTGGGAGAAAAAAAAACATTAGAAGTCCTCTCCGTGAACAGAAAGCCATTCCCTCTGTATAAACTTGGAAGCCCCTGGAGTGGGCCGGCGGACATTTCCGCCAGATTAGGTACCTAGGTACCTACTAAGAGACCTTTGAGCCAAAGCAACTTTTCTTTCTACGAGAGCAAAGTGAAAAAGAAGGAAAGGATTCTTGAGGCGGTCTATGCGTCGCATTATTGAAGCGATCATCCCTGCCCTATCCACGTCATCAATAGTGCTTAGTAGAGAAACGAATGCTTGTTTGGAAGAGACTCGGATTCGTGAGAATAGTACTTCTTGGCGAATGCAAACCACTAGGTAGCCATACATACTATGTAATAGTTATCTGAATTTAGGTTCTGTTGTTGAATTCCTGGCGTATCTCTTCTCTTCATATACCCAATTGAAGATATCGAGTTGAGTGATGAGACAGCACATATCTTACGTTGTAAAAAGATCAGCGGCCATGCTTTTGGGGGAAACTATTCAAAAGGCTTCGTTGTACTCCATACTCTGTACATAGAGTACCCCACCGTCAGCACAATGGGGCGCAGCTGCACGGTGGAGCCCAAAATTATAGCGCTTACTTCAGTACATTCAAAGTTTCCACTTGCGAGTTCGACTTGTACTAGGACTTTGAGACAAATGCAAGCGCGTTAAAATTAGTTTTATTGAATATACTAGTAGTAGTTAGTAGTACTCAATCCGTTTAAGGCGGCCAGCGGCCCTCCGTATCTCTAGCTTTTGGGTATTTGGGGCTTACCGACCATTTACTCTGCCTTCCATGGGTATTGCACCATTCAGAGTAATATTTATGCAGACTTGATTTGATTCAGGCCGAGAATCGTATATAATGGGTTATTCTGATATACTGGTAGCATTGCGAGTGAAAGTGACAGTAGTTAACTCTAAAGCCGCTCTAGTCCCATGAAACCGAACTCCACAGCTCAAAATTTCTTCTTTATCCGGCTAGGGCTGACAAATATTGTCTCGGATTTGATTACGCTAGGAAACAATCGGTGTGGATTATAAAAGTGCCATCGGGCACTGAGTTGGGGCTCTGCTAGTGTCTTTCTTCCTATCCATTAGTTTGCAAAATGCCTCGGTTCTTAACGGACAGTGTTGTCATTAAAAGTCAGAATGACTCACCCCAAGTGTTGGCTCTAGGTCTTCCTCGATGTGCAACGAGCTCTCTGCAGACTGCCCTGGAGTCGCGACATATCGAATTAGAGCCTTGTATGCATATGGCTCATGTTATACCTCATGTGAATCGCGGGAAGGTTTTGCTCGAGGCGATGCACGAGGAAGACGACACTCGCCGCCATGAGCTACTGCATATCCTATTCGATGGCTACCGTGCGTCAACCGACTTCCCTGGAAGCATGTTTGCAGATGATTTGATGGACATGTACCCGAATTCTAAGATTATTCTCAACAAAAGACCAGGAGGTGGATCTACATGGGCGGCATCGATCAAACTTCTCTCCTGGGCAGAAAAGACCTCGTTCTATGTAATTTGCTTCCTATGGCCGACTGATCGGAATCTGCATTACATATGGCACTCATACTACAAGCGAACCATTCGCACTCTCGGGATCTCAGAGGACGAGCTACTTACAGAGAAGCATTACGATGCCCACAATGCTTGGGTTCGCATCGAAGCTGCCAAACGGGGTCGTGAAGTTCTCGAGTTTGTACCAAAAGATGGATGGGCGCCGCTTTGTGAATTTCTAGGCAAACCAACCCCTCAAGATGAATTGTTTCCCCATGAAAATGACGCAGCACAGATTCGGATGATAATGCGAATTCTCTACGCTCGTGGGGTCGTTTCTTGGCTGATACTGGGTGGCGTGGTGACTGGGTTAGTGAGATTGCTCCTACAAGGTCACATCTTTTAAAGAGCCCCGACCTTCAGAATTCCGAACGATACGGGTTCATATTCAAGTCGGAACTTGTTTATATACGAGAAGATATTTGAGTCTTTTTCTCATTGTAACAAGAAGCTATTTATTTAATAAAGATAAAATGTTTCACGTATCATACCTAGTAGGTACCTAGGTAGCCTTCAAATTGTTATTATGCATGACTTCCAAGCCTTTAGGTATTTGAAAACTTCTATAGATCCTACTACTACTTCTAGTAGTACAATTGTACTGTAATTAATGTCTTTTATCTAATGAAAACTACTAGTACTAGTAGTACTAGTACATTCATCGATATCGGACTTAAAGTGATGCCAAACTAAGACTTAATTGAAGCTACAATAAAGTATAAAGCTTTCAGGTTTTCATTGAATCATATGTGTTTGAATTGTTCATAGTCCTATCCCCTAAACTCCATTCCTATGCTAATGTACATGATCATGATAAAACATTTAACGCACCCCTCCGCCCTCTGTCCATACTCCCACGAAGTATTCATAATAACTAGTAGGGAGCAAGCCTCTGTCTCTGTCCCTCCCACTGTCCCTCCCCCGGACGCTTCCCCGCGTGGAGCCCCGCGTACTAGTATCAGATATGCGGGCCGCCGAGCAATTTCTGCAGCTCGGCTTGCCCTCGGCGCGTGAGACGTGTGCTTGACTGGACGTCTTCGAGGGTCCGCTTGCGAGTTTCTGCGTCATCTTTGGAAATGGTGGCTGCTGGTAATACCAATATTAGTACAGTTTTCTTTTTATTCATGTAGAAGAAGGTACTCACCGGCTTGACTGTCGGTCTTTGGCACCCGACATCGCTTCATGCCACGCACACCACGACACAGTCGCTTACAGCCTGGTGCTAGTACTGGGTCTCGGACTACCGGACTGTCGTACGGGATGTCCTCGCCGTCGCTCTCGGAGCCGTAGTACAACGGGCGCCGACTCGGGTCCTTTGGATAGACCAGCTGAGCCTCATTCCGGGCTGTCCTGAAGACCATGCACTCCGGGTTGGCATCAGCCAGGAAGATCCAGTTGGCATAACCGTCGCGGTCTACCACGTCCTGGACAGAGGCGGAGGCTTTTTCTTCCTCCGAGCTGAATGTTTTCTTCAGCTTTTTAATCCGAGGACGGGTGACGTGTGGCGAGAAGACGTCGTGGAGCAATGAAGACAGAGGGATTGAAAAAAGGACCTTTTTCTGCAGGGCGATTTGCCATGCACGAAATACAATTTGTACTTCGGTTATGGTAAACCACCCGCCATCACACTCGTAGTGATGGTTAGTCCCCTCCAGATACTCCCTTATCTGGTCGCTGCGAGCTGGGTTGGGAGAGAATGAGTCGTCTTCTCCTGTCGAGGCGGACGAGTTCTCTCCCCCGAGGTCGCGCAACAATTGTTGCTCGTACTGGGTGTCCACTTGATTGCTCGTCGAGAAGCGACGCCCACATGGGGCACAGGTGCAGTCTGGTACATGCTCCATTGTTTAATTCCTAAGTATTCAAAGAGCCAGTCAGTTAGATTTTCTCGAAGTAGTTTGATCAAAGAGTATGTGGTATAATCCGCGATAACAGAACAGAGTGATAATGAAAAACAAATGAATTAAGAGTGAGGATAGACTGAGAGGATTAAGAGATCGTGATCATCCTTTTAGATAAATCAGAGAGAGATAGCGAAGCCCTTCCGGTAGGAGTGTGCGAATATCTTCGCTTCAGCTCTCACAGCCGGGCATATCAGGACAGAGGGATGATAAGAAACGAATGAAAGCAAGAGTGAGGATAAATTGAGAGGATTATGAGACATTAACATACCTTTTCATAAGCAATTAGTAGTCGGGGCAGCTCGATGTAATAATGAAAACTGAAGAGAAGTGAAAAGGAAACGTGTGGGAGGATATTAAGTCGAGGTGGCCATTAGAAAGTGGAAGGCAATATGCCATTCCAAAATAGGAAGGGTATAGGAGAGAGTGAGGGAAGGATCAATGGAGAGGGTATCCTAGGGTTAGGGTATTCTTCTGAGAGACTATTTCTTTCTATTTATTAAGAATTTGGACATATCGAGCTCTATGGATTCTTGGTGAATAAGAGCTATTCACAACACTGGCAATTTCAAGTTTCTCAAAGATCTTAGTGACTCCAAATTAGCAGCCACAGAAAGATTTATTGCAGTACTATCACTCAATCTCCCCAGTCCCGGCCACTAGGCAGCCACAACATATCAAAATTGTGAGTGACTTGAATGAGCGTGGACTCTAACGAAGAGACAGCCTTCATTCAATGAAAAGAAAGAGTGACTTCCATCCAATTAGGTACGTTTACCCTCGAAGTCACTCAATGCTTCCATAACAAACTCCACAGTCTCGTGGGGCTGGCTCAAGAAGGGACTGTGTGATGCCTCCAAAGACCTTGTTGTGAAGTCCGCTCCTGCTTCTCGCGCCGCTTTCACCATCATCTCTTGAACTTGGATCGGAATAGCCTGGTCACGGGTACACAGTAAATACCACACTGGAACATCTCGCCAGCCAGCATAAATGGGTTCCCGGTCTTTCAGAGTCGCCGTCGAGTGCTTAACCAGTCTCCCTTTCCACACTGCAGCCTCCTCTGCGGGAAGATCGTTATAAAACAGATCAATCGGTTCACCGCTATCAATACACTCCCACCCATCAGGGCCAGAATGATGAAAGGACGTGTCGGGGTTTATAATATCATAAAGTGCTGTTTTGGAAGGAGGCGTGAAGGCGCAAAGTTGGATGATTCCCACGATTCTTCCCGAGCCGGGACTCAAGTTAGACGAGTCTGTTTGGGTGAATCCTTTCGCAGAACTACATCCCACAGCTCCACCGAACGAATGATTCACGAGAACTACATTGTTCCCTTTCGTCGTCTCCGTTTCAATCAATTCTTGGACTTGGCTAACGCTTCCGGCTAGTGATTCCACTGGCTCTGCGGTGCCGCAGAATTCAAGTTGCGGGGAAAGACATCGATAGCCATGCTGCTCTAACTGCGGTTTCAATTTGCCCCAGCATTCCGGCCCGTGCCAAGCGCCATGAACGAGGATAAGAGTTGGTTTAGACGACATGATAATTATTTGGCGATACAGACGAGGATGGTAGTGCTTGGACTGATCTTGATACGTGGGAGTCACTGAGTCTTTTATAGGCCGTCCTGTCGTTGGGGCCAAAAATGACTTTCCGCAGGAAACCCTAAAGCCAATCAGATTGGACTCATCCGATGTGGCACTAATTTACAGTGCCCAGCCAAAAGCTTGACTTGACACAAGAGTTTCCAAGACGGTTTCTTATCGTTCAAGGAGCTCATGATTCGGCTAATTATTACAGAAAAGGAGTATAACGATAGCCCGGTACTTCTGATGGGAAGACCGGAAGCAGTTGGAAACTGCCATATTTGAACCTAGTGTCCTATGATAGCCTGTGGTAGAAAGGCCAGTAGAAAGGCCAGTAGAAAGACCAGTAGAAATAATGGTAGAAATAATGGTAGAAAGAGTGATTGAATTGGAAGGCAATAGAAAGCCCTAGGGATCCAACTTTTTAGAACTCCGAGTCCACTGTCGTATTGTAGGTACTCAAATTACTGTAGATAGAAGATAGTGCGCTTCAACTACAAAATACTACGAGGAAAACAGTAATCAATCCGAATACAGTTGTCAATACGAACTGAATTCGAAGCGCATTCCATGATTGACCGGGTGCTTGCTGCCCAGGTGGAGGGCGACTGCACGAGTCAGCAACCTGAGATATTGAAACTTGAACTACTTGAACGTCCACGATAATACCTATATTGTGTACATCGAGGGACTACTGCAATAACTTGTGAATAGAATATTAGAATGGTAGTATGTATGCATTTATTTATTTACTTTTCGTTCTCTTTGTCCGATGCTCTCATAATGCGCGTAATATACATATATGCAAAGAGTCTGCACCCTGGCAGCCATCAAAAATGAAATCTATAATTACAATCCATTGAACGCCAAAAATCCAAGATCAAAATACAATGGCGCCTGACGAAATGCGTTCAAATAAAAAATACCGAGAGAAGAGCCGTTCAAGAAAAGAAGTACTCGCTCTGGCGAATCCGGGAAACGTCCCAGGAACCCTTAGTAGGAACATCACGGAATGACATGGGTAGCCATAGCCAAATTTCCGAGTACTTCTTGTTACTAGGCTTCTTGGCCGATGCGCTTCCATCTTCTGTGTCGGTAATGGTGCTGGATTCGGAATCCATGAGTTCGATGTCTTCGAATAAGCTCTGGATGGCTGGATCGCTGTTGTCAATGGCCTTGGCACCTGGTCGTCGTTCGGCGATAGAAAGATCCTCGGGAACATGGCCAACTTTAGTTTCTCCCAAAGAGCCAGCGATGACGAGGTCATCCTCAGTTCCTCCCATTTTCTCGAAAATGCTGGCCGCGGTAACCATCTCACGGCCTTCGGCTTGTTGAGCTGGGTCACTGGATCGCAGAAGAGTCTGGCGTCGGTGCTCGTCGAGAAGTTCCACGATCTTCGAGTTCTTGGCCAAACCTTGGCGACGGTCTCGGAGCACCTTTCCGATCTTGCTGGTGACCTTGACCTTTCCTAGGAACAGGTTCTTGCCAAACCGAACATTGAATTCAGCTGCAAGTCGACCGATAATATCATCCGAGTGCATCTTGACGAAAGCGTCACGCAGAATACTGTTCATGCTGTCGACATCGCAGGCGTGGGTCCAGAAGGAGTCATGGACAGCAGCAAAAGTGAGACCAGTTTCGTAGCATGCATTGGCGGAGAGCATCATGTGGGTGGCATCAAGAGAGTGAATGAAGTTGGGAGGGAATGCCTGAAGTTGCTTGCGCTTTGACACCACGTCGTTTGAGCTTGGGTCCACTATGCTGAGGTCTTGCAGGGTAGTCGATACACGTCTGGCCTTTCGGGTTCGGTAAGGCTGAACAACAGGAAGGCCTAGTGGGGTGGTCCAAATGACTGTTGAGCGGAATGCTTTGGTTGGGTCGAGGTTTTTCGCATCGGCCTTTCCGGAGTCTTTGGGCAACAAAGCTTGGTTCGCTAAGGCTTCGATTTCGTCCGGTGTAAGGGACTGAGTGATTCGGCTAGCGCAGTCACCCAGCCAATACTGAATATCGTGAGCTCCGTTGAACATAGTTCCCAGAGCCTCGAAGATCTTTCGTGCAATGTAAAGAGAAGCAGTCTTCTTAGTCTCGGTTGACATCTCAGGGTAATGATCCACAAGCTGCTTTCGAACCTGTCTCATTGCACCCATGAATGTCACACCGTACACATTGGTCATAACTGTCTGCTTGACAATTTTGCGGGAAATCTTGCCGTCAAGAACCTTGGCGATCTCGATACCCTGGGCAGCGTCTTCGCTAACTGCTGCCTTGACGAACTCAGACACACCGGTATAAACATCGGATGGTCTATCGGAAGGCTCGAGATTGACCTGCTTGGCACCAATCAAATCACCACCAAGGGCAGCGTAATGTTGAAGTCCGTTACAGGATCCATCCTGGTGAATTGGCAGACGGCACGGATACTCGGTGGGGTTACCATAACGCAAAGCGTTTCGCAATTCAATGCAAGCAGCCAAGCACTGCCAAGGGTCATCTGCTTTCAGCCACCAACGTTTACCGTGAAGACCCTTGTCGGCCGAGTCCACGATATCATCGATGTTATCCATTGCGAACTGTTCACGCTCCGACATGCTGGCTTTGTCGAAACCAGCCAAGTTGGCGATTTGAATTTTCAACCAACGCAAACCACTGACGCCCAATGGCTTTGCATCGCTGAACATCAGTAGACCACGGGAGTTATCAGCACCCATTTGGTTCAAGTAAGGAGGCAATGGGTATGCTCGGCCACGGAAATCCATGTTGTGCGGGAGATAGAAAGTTTCGTCGCGGAAAGAGCGGGCAACCTCGAGTTGGAAATTCTGGAAGCATCGGACCGAGTGGAATCCTGACCGCAAATTCTCGATCTCACGCATCCGCACTTGCCACTCCTTCTCAGCAGCAGGGCCGGCTGCGGGATCAGGCTTTGGTGGAACAGGTAGATCGGGTTCCAGAGGTGCTAGCGTAGCAACCGACTTGCCCGAATTCCACGCTTCCAGCATAACGTTGAATACGTCGCGATTAATGACCCAGCCTGTGCTTCCGAGAACATCCAGACCTTTCCGAATATCCTTGAGACCAGCCCCTTTCAATGCTGCCTGTATGTACTTCGGCTGGAGATTCTCACCCGGAGTCGATCGGATAAGGTTGCTCTTGTAGACCATATAGGCACCCTCCTTCGCTCCTGTCCATGGCTTGGGCTTGCAAATCATGGGAAGGTGACGTCCTAGAAGATCGGCTGGGGGTTCTTTGACCGCCATCTTGACAAGGGAGGGGTGCAAATGAATGAGACCGGAGCGCTTTCCGTAAGAGATTTGATAGGAGTGGTTGAAAGCTGGTTGTAATGTTGTGGTGGTTACGTTGGTGGTTGGATCCGTGGTCCGGACAGGAACTTTGCTAGCTTCGAGAAGTAGACTCATCAATACTGCACCAATGCGAACCTGAACTCTGGGAGTCCAAGAAAGAGTCTCGTTCTCTGACTGCATTCGTTCACTAACAGCCTTCCATCGGAATCGACCATCCTTGCCCTTGCGGCCTGCGAGCATCTCCTTCAGCAACTTCGTGCGATGAGGAGATCCATTGGCTTGTTCCTTCAAGACCGTCTGAGCAATCAATTCCTGCTGCGCTTCCTTGCCAATTGAAGACGCAATTGAAGACAGCTTGATGCCCTTCTCCATGCCTCCTCGGGTGAATGTAGACATGACAGAAATGATAGTCAAAGCTGCAAGGCGATCGCTACTCATTGATTGCAAGAAAACGCAGTATTCAATACGTCGTTTCTGCTCTTCGGTGCGGATGGGCTTGCCTTCCTCTTCGGCAGCAAGTCTCAATTCCTCCTTAATTTTCGAAACAAGGTCGCCGTGCCACTGGCTGATCACGGAATTGATACTTTTCTTCCCAGCCGTCACATCGATGCCTGCTTGGGACCTCGCTTCGAATTCGGCATGCCAACGGTTTAGGGATGACTTAATGGTATCTGCCTCAAGTTGCTGTTGACGCATTTTATTTTGCAAGTCGATCTTTTCCTCCTCGGTTCCTTTGAAATCTTCGGGGACAGAAAAACGAGTGCCGTCCGTGAACAGAGACATGGATTCCTTCAGAGAAGACAAACCAAGACCTTTTTGTTCTGCGGCAAGTACTTCTGCAACATTATCGACGATCTCGGGGGCGGATTCTTCAACAACTGGGATGGAAACCGAAGGCTCGTACAAATCGGAAAAACAGATCTGAGTAGTTAAAAGGTTAGTACACATGTAGGAAATCGAGAAACAATATGACGATATAATCATACCCTAGAAAGTTCACCAAGATCCAGATCAGTGAGAACTTCGACAGCCAAGAGATCCTCATGAAGGTCCGCCTGTTTGGCAAAATTCCAATACCGACGAACGGTTCTATCTCGTTTGGGTCCGTCCAACATTCGCAAAGCCATGCGAATCATGATTGCAAATGTGGTTTCGTTTGGCTTGACTCCCGCCGCAGGCATATCGCTTTCAAACCATTTTTGCAATGGCATAACCATGTCATGTTGTCTAGTTGCGATCATGTAGGAGACCATTTCCTTCATATAGCGATTATGCAGCGAGAGATGCTCGGAGGAGCCCACGGGATGATAGGACCTCAATCGACTGATCAAAGCAGACGCTCGATCAAACCGACCGACCTTTAAGGACATATCAAAGTTCGCCAGCATTTCGTCCTCATCACCACCCATACCCCGAATTTTCCGGAAAATCTTCGCTTCGGTTTGCGGCACTTGGTCGATTATTACCAGAGAGGAGGTATCGTGTGTAGGAATGCGGCTCATGGGGGCTTCGCTTATTGGTATGTAGGAATGGTGTTCAAACGTAGGTGAATCGGTGGCCGTAGCAAGATTGCGCTGAGACTGGAACGATGATCTGCGGCGTCGCTCGGGATTCGACGAAGTTTGTGATAAATCGACCGGGCTTGGACGAGTCGAGTTTGAATGGAGACGCAGCGTTGACGACGCGGCCAACGTCCGGTGGGCATTAGCCCTCCGAAGATGGAAGAGCGCATTCTTCTGGCGAGCAACCCGCGAAAGCATGGCGAATTGATTGTGCTATTAAAATATTTTTGCAAGATATGTCGATAAAGAGGTGAGAGATATAAAAGATTATTAAAAAGGAGAAGATAGGGTATAAAATGAAGATGAAATGCAGATGGCGCAATGCAGCGGAAGCAGTGGAAGCACGAAATGAAGGGCGGCGTGTAAGGCGAACGTTGAAATCCCAGATTCCTTCTGCCAGCCTGCAGCCCTCAACCCGAGCAGGAAAAAAAAGAATCGATAAAGAAAAGAAGGACGGTTTCCCAGATGAAAAGGGATGGCGAAAAAAACTAACATGCGAGCAACGCGGAGCCACACGTGACCTCCGGAAGTCTGAGAAGCGGAGATCGGGGATCCATTTGATTGGCTACTTGAACAAGTTACAGATTGCCACTGAGATCGTCGATGTACACATCCTAGGGTAGGCAGTGAGTAGTTAAATAGTGTGCAACTTTGATCATTGTTTCTTTTATTTCAATTCTACATTATCTGCATTAGTATGCAACTTAAGTTGGAGTTATCACATATCAGTCTCCTAGTAGTATGCTGCCAATGTTATTTTGATCCGTCAATGTCTTAGCGTACTTCCAGTGTAGATCGCGTTTAGGTAGATAGTAGTATATAAAGATAGAATCATGGAGATTGTTGATTAGATTTTTGACACTGGGATACTCTATCCTTCATCTTCGCTATCCGAAGGACCCTCCCTTTGCTTCTGCCGATTTTGTTTCATGGCCCAACCTGTCATTTCGGGTCGAGCAGGGTCAATACGGGGGGCACTCATCCCATCTAAATAGTTTTCACTATCAATGATGGTTTCGAGTTCAGGCAGATCTTCCGGCTTCTGGTTCATCATATAGTTCTCATAGGTATACCACGACTCCTCAGTCTAGAAGACATAAGCATTAGACATGTAAAAGCGAAACAGACTGCGCGAAAAGCAGCGACGCAGTGACGACTTACCTCGGCATCAACCCAGTCAAACTTCTTCCATTTCTCATCTTGCATTTTCTTCAAGAGATCCAAATTGCCAACGAGCATTGCGCCGCCATCATCGGCACCTTTAATCTTGACATCAACTGCGCGTGCTTCAGCCTCAGCCGGACGCTCGTCCTCATCCTTTTTGCCCTTAGCTCCGCGCCCCTTAGGCAATTCGTCCAAGGCGTCCAAATGATGGAGTTGAGGGTGTAATTGCACAACCGCGGTCACGGGAGATAGATGCAGGTTTTCTAAGCCATACTGTTAGTCACCGAGTACTCCGAAGACACCGATCACCCAGAGCTCATTCCGTAAGATCCTACTCACTTCCTTTGAATGCAGCCAGCATGTGAACTGGATCACCTTCCTCCTGAGGCTTGATACGCCCTCCAAGTGCCTGTGTCCGTACCAATGATGTTGTATCCACCATCTTCCTGTTATCAAATACCTCAACATCACCACTCCCTTCATTCTTGACTCTTCCACCTGTGTTGGGTAACCCTCCAGAGCTAAAGCCGCCCGCCATGCCGAATGCGCCTCCGTCCCGAGCGACGCGGCTCTTTTTGAGCGCATCGCCGTATTTGATTCCTTTGCTCACATCGTACGTGGCCCGGGTAAAGATCGGTACATCTACCTCCACAAGACCAGTGTTCGGTTTCATGCGTAGGGCAGTTGGTTTCTGGCCCATTCGTTCATTATAAGGGTGTTTTCCGGGTCTGTCAATGTATTGGAAGACGTAGCGAGAGACGTCTGAGTCGGTCAGGAAGACATCGTAAGAGGCAACGACCGGGTCGTCCTCGTTGGAGCTCATATTCGGACTGTGGTGCTTGAAATCACTGGAATTTCACCGTCGAGGAGATCAATGTCAAGAGAGTGAAAGAGGAAAGCCTTATCAGAGCTTCAACGTCGAACGTCGCTGATTCCGCGATCCCCTCTTTTTTTTTCTTTTGCGGTTATCAGCAGCGGCAGAATTGAAGCCCGCCTTCTAGTCCTACACCGCCCTATGGGCATCTTGCATACAACAGTCCTTACATTCCAAGCTTGTTGTTTTACTACTTTTTGTGGTACTACCATGGTAATAATTAAATTTTATGGAAACTGTTGGGGGAATCAATCTATGCATTCAAATCAAGTTCATAGAGATACAAATACCCGTGAACAAACAAGGAAAATGGATGATATCAAATAATCAGCAAGTTTTTGCACGAGCGGAATCGTCGTTCGTCAAGGAAATATGCGTCTAGAGCAGGAGAAAAGGAAAAAGAAAAAAGAAAAAGCGGGCACATAAATATTATCAACAGAAGGTAAATGAAAAGAGACAGGTTTCAGTTTTCCGTGGCGGTCATCACATGTTGGATATGTTTAAGAAATTTGCTCCGTGGCATTTACTCCTCGTCCTCGTCCTCTTCGGCAACCTATTAAATAAAAGTTAGCATCTGGAATTCAAGTTTAAGAGTAATTCATATTTCACTTACACCAGCGTGGAAGTTCTGTCCGTCGGTGGTGGCCTTGATGACGCCAGCGCGGATGCAGAAGTCACCGAAGCGCTCGGGGGTCTCGCCATCGGTGTTACGCTCCTGGGCATAGCGCTTGAGGAGATCCTTCATAATCTCCAGGATCTCATCTTCCTTGATGGAAGAGCGGAACAGCTTGTTCAGGCGTTGACCGTGGTAACCACCTCCGAGGTACATGTTGTAGGCACCGTAGGCCTTACCAACGAAGGCAACCTCGGCGAGCCATGGGCGAGCACAACCGTTGGGGCAACCAGTCATACGCATGACAATAGAATCACGGGCCAGGCCATTCTCCTCAAGAGTTGACTCGAGCTTGGAAATGAGGACAGGGAGGTAGCGCTCAGACTCAGCCATAGCGAGACCGCAAGTTGGGAAAGCGACACAGGCAGAAGAAGACAGGCGCAGGCCAGAGAAGGCAGTGTTATCCAGCTTATACTTGGCCATAAGCTCCTTGACTTGAGGTAGATCCTCATCGGTGATGTTGGAAATGATCAAGTGCTGGTTACCAGTGAGGCGGAACTCTCCCTTTCCAAGCTCAGCCAGTTCACGGAGACCGGTGCGCATGGCGAAGTCGGCAGTGTCCTCGATACGACCGTTCTCAATGAAGAAGGTGAAGTGGTTCAGTCCCTTCTCGTCCTTCAACCAGCCGAAGGTATCGACGTTAGAGGCGAACTTGAAGGGGCGGGGCTCGGCGAAGCGCAGGCCGTCTGGCATGCGGCTCTCAACCTCGGCCTTGTAGACATCGACACCCATATCGTCAATGGTGTACTTCATACGGGCGTGCTTACGGTTCTTGCGGTCACCGTTGTCACGCTGCACAAGCATGATCTTCTCACAGAAGATGTGGACCTTGTCCTTAGGGACGAAACCAAACATGCGGCCAGTCTGGGGGTAGGTCTTCTTGTTGTTGTGAGTGGAACCCATACCACCACCAGCAAGCAAGTTGAAACCTTCCAGGTGTCCATCTGCGCCCTTGATGGCGATCAGACCGATATCGTGAGCGTAGACATCGGTATCGTTGTGGGGAGGAATGGCGATGGTGATCTTGAACTTTCGGGGCAAGTAAGTGGCACCATAAAGGGGCTCGTGGTCAACGACAGCATCACCAGCGACCTGGATCTTCTTGTCGTTCTCATCCTTCAACCAAATCTCGTGGTAGGCAGTGGTGGAAGGAAGAAGGTGCTCACTGATCTTCTTAGACCAGACCCAGGTCTCGCGGTGGAACTCGGACAGCTCAGGAAGGGAACTGCACATAACATTACGGTTCACATCACCGCAAGCAGCAATAGTATCCATAAGAGACTGGTTGATAGCACGCATAGCACCGCGGAGCTTCTTCTTAATCACACCGTGGAACTGGAAGGTCTGACGGGTGGTGAGCTTCATAGTCTCATTACCGTGGGAGCTGCTAATGGCATCCATCTGGAGCCACTGCTTGGGGGTGGCAACACCACCAGGCAGACGGCAACGGATCATGAAGCTATATGCGGGCTCAAGACCCTGGGCCTTGCGCTCATCACGAATGTCGCGATCATCCTGCATGTATGTACCGTGGAACTTGGTCAGCTGGGCATCACTGGCAGAGATAGCACCGGTGCTCTCGTCAACGAGACCCTCCTCGATGGTACCACGCAGGTAGTTGGACTGGATCTTGATGTCCTCGTTGGTGAGAGGAGCAGGCTCCTCGGGCAGGCCTTCGACCTTGTCCACGCCCAGAGCTTGCCACAGACGGGGCTCCCACTCAGAGTAGCCAGTCTGGTAAGCATCGGGGTCTTGGTCGTCACCGAGACCAATGTCGGCAAGCTTACGTCCGCCCAAGAAAGCAACGCGAGCGTCGAGGTCCTTGGCAGGCTTGTTATAATAGATCTTGTCCTCCTTGCGGGGCCAGTAGTGGCTGTCACCCAGACCAAAGACGGAGTAGTTGATAGTGGACAGGTCCAAGTCACCGGAGTTCTTGACATGCTCCCAGAGACCACGGCCGTTGACTGGGAATTCACCCTGTCCGGCAGTACTCGAGATGAAAACGACGTTCTCCTCGGTAGCAAGATCCTCAATGGGGAAGTCGTCCATGGCCATGACGGTGGTCTTAAGACCACGAGCACGACCGCGGTTACCCAGACGCTTGGCAATGTTCTCGGCGTTTCCGTTATCAGAGGCGAAAAGGATGGTCAAGGGAGCACCGAAGAGACCCTCCAGAAGCTTCTCGTAAGCATCCTTAGCCTGGCGCTTTTGCAAAGCACGGACTTCGGTACCGTAGGAGGAAGAGAGTGCAGAGGAGAACTTGGGGTGGCGGTTCATAAGCTGGGTCAGCTGGTTGTCACGGCGAAGGAACTCCTCCAGCTCGCGCTTGATGCGCTCGGAGTCGAGAGCAAACTTAGGTTCGCCCTTTTCTTCGTTGTCAGGGTTCCAGCGGTACAGGGGCCAGTAGCCTAGGTCAACGGCCTTCTTGGTCTCCTGCAGAACGCTAAGAGCAGAGTCATTCTCCTGGTGGTAAGGCAGATAAGCAACAACAACTGATGGGCCCTTGAACTGCTCGGCCTCGGCCATGGCCTGCAGGACCTGAGTGTAGGAGCCGTAAACGGCAGTAGATGCAACGTAAGCATTTCCGAAGTTCATGGCATAAAGACCAATGTCCTTCTTGCGGCGAGTGGGGTCAGCCGCAGTGCGCTCGGAGTAGGGCTGCGAGTCGATGATCAACATGTTGACATTGGCGCCAGAGGCGAGAACGTGGTGAACACCAGAGTTGCCAATATCATAGGCCCAGGCATCGGAGCCGACGAGCCACTGAGACTCTTCGAAGAAAAGCTTCTTGGACTCGAGGAGCTGACGGGACAGCTTAGAGCCATCGTTGGAAAGGCGAGCAATGACATCGGGGGCGATCTTGTTGGCCTTGGAAGCCTCGCTCACACTCAGTGCCCATCGTGACAGCCAGGTCTTGGGGACATCAGTAGCAAAGCTGGAGGACTTGGAAGCCTCCTGGACTTCACGAATGAAGCGCTCACGGTGCTCCTTGCGAGCAATCAAGGAACCGAAACCATACTCGGGGCTGGCAGCAATGGTGGAGGAGATACCAGCATTCTTTGCGCCAAGCTGGTTGGCGATATATAGGCGTTCACCGAAGAGTTGGTGAAGGATCTTAAGGTAGGCATTCTCGACGTGAGGTTGCTCCAGAGCCTCCTCGGCAGAGGGGACGACGGAGCTGCCAATGTCAAGGTTCTGAATAGGAGAGGGGGCTTCGAGGTTCTGAAGGATTCCGCGGAGAGCCTGGACAGCAGTTGAAGGCTCAACATATCCGAGGCGGTATCCAACAACCTTCAGGGTTTGGCCACGGATGCTGGAGGGAGTGACGCTGGAAAGCAAGTCCATGAAAGCAGGACCCCACTTGGTGGTCTTCCGGACTTGTTCCAGGACAGCAATTTTCTCAACTGAGTTGGGAATGGAGTTGACGATTTGGCCGCCAACCCAGGGGCGGTACACACGAGCAGTGATGAGACCAACGTTCTCAAGTTCGTTAGCACTCGAGTTGGACAAAGCATCCACGAAAACACCAGTCGAGCCAAAGACAAAGACGGCGGATTTGGCATCCGTGGGGCCAGTATATTCAATCGCATTATAGGTACGGCCAACTTCCTTAGACAAGGCGGTCCAGATCTGAGAAGTCCACTCGAAAATATCGGCAGCGTTGACTGGACGAACACTGGAGTTGTCCACGGTGGTGGCAGTGGAGCTAGGAGCTTCACTGCCAGCACTGCTATCACGTCGCGAAGAACCAACTGATGAGTTATCGACGCTGACATTGGAGGGTGTCTGGCTTTGGGAAGGCACTGCCAGGCTGGCCGAGGCCTCTCCCTGGCCAGCTGGGGCGGCCTGTGATCCTTCAGCAGAAACGGTGGCCTGGCGTCCAGACTCGGTGTACAGAGTATCCGCTCCATCGGTGTGGGTGGCAACGTTACCCGCCAGGTTCAGGATTCTCTTGACGACCTCGACGTCCTCGGTGGCAACGGCGGGATCCTTAGCGGAGTTGGCGGGGTCGAAGAAGTGAATGACACCCTTTCCAGACTTCAGAGCCAGAGCATGGGCAGTGAGGGCAATATCCTGAGCCTCCTGGACCGTCTCCGAGTGCAGGAATGTGAAGCCGCATTGCCTGATGGAGCTGATGACGGAATAATCGGGGAATGGAGAGGGTTCCAGAGCGACGTGGAGGACCACGGGGAAGTTCGCAAGGCGGTACAGATGGGTAACAGAGGAGATAAGAATAGAGGAGCCGGTGACAACAGAAACGGTCTCGCCTTTTTGAAGCGGATAAACGGTGGACAGAAGAGGGTCCTCGTTATATCGCACAGCTTGCACCTATCCAGATGGTTAGCGGGTATGTTCTAACTTCCCATGTCACTCGGCTGAGGAGTTCCATACCTCTGTGACACCTCTTGACAAGGCACTAGCGGTGTTGTTCGACTTGAGGGTCTTCAGCGACTTTGAGAACAGTGAGTCGCCCTGCAGGGAAGGCTGCACCGAGAGGACGAGGTCACTGGCCAGGTAGGCGATTCTGGCCACTAAAAGCAGGAGATATTAGCATTGGCAATTGAGGACCATCAGGTATGATTTCTCGACCACTTACCGGCGTCGCCCGCATTTTGAACGGATGCCATATCTGGCGAATGCTGCAATAGTTACAGCAGAGGTGGGATGAGAGGGGGGAATCAAGCGCGATATTAGCTTATCAGCGCATGCAGCGATCTCCCACGCTCGACACAGATCCACCACAGAGAAGTAGAGTAGAAGGTGAATATGACACAATTGATGTCTATTTCACACACTCTTATGATCTATCCAACAACAAGAAAAAAAAGTCGGCAAGTTTCCTCCAACGAGTTCTCCGCCATCGGGGTTAGATCAGCAACACTCTCATTGGCGAACGATCACGACATCAATGCAAACCCCGGTCAGAACTGATGCAAACATGCCGTTTTGGGCCGTAGTGCGGGGAATCCCGTGACCGGTCGAGCACGTCAGCGCGGGCAGTCTTTGCCTGCCGCACTTTAATCAATCCTTACCCTAAGAAAGTACCCAAGGGGGTTGGTTACCTTAAGTGCCGTGGTTTATCTGATTGGTACCGTACAGATATCTCAGAGATATAAACAGAATACTATAACAGTCCTTTGTTCAGCCTTATCCATTCTATCCTAGTACCAACCCTATTATATACAACCCATCTAATTCAGACTTGTTTCCTATTAGTACCCAGCAGTCAATTGCGTGCGGTGTGTATCTTCACCCCGTCTCGAGGATACCAAAAGAGTACCAATAGTATCACGGCAATTACCGATTCTCGGTCGAGAGCCCCGAGACGATCAGCCGGGAAATCTCAGTCACCGCCAAATCCCTAAATTGCGTGATCAAACAGAGCCCGATCATGAGTACACAATGCTGTCAAGAACAGAAGTGATGTCTAGATCATATAATCATCAATAATATATGCACGGAGTAATAGTGGAAGACGTAGGAAGAAGCAAAAACAAAAGATAGCTAGCGCACGCATCTCGCTCCACACATTAATTAACTTGTGAAGGGAAAAAAGAAATGTCTTTGATCGACGCAGGGTTCGAACCTGCGATCTCCCGTGTGTAAGACGGGCGCCTTAACCACTGGGCCAGTCGATCTAACAGGGATGACTAACCCGTATTCCAATATAAGACTAGCCTTTCATATTCAATATCTGGAGTGAGGTCCCACATCAAATATCTCCCCTGCATTTGCACAGCATCGCTGTGGTGATTATGATATCTCGGAAGCTTGCAATAAGCTCACCCTCAGCTTGAATATTCAATGGAAGCATATTATTCAGAGCTTCAAGTTAAATCTCTAGCCAAGGTCAAACTTCAAGAATTTGATCATCCATTTCAAGAGACCCTGGGCTGGGGGCAGGTGGGGGTTTCAGAATATACTAGTACTAGCACTACTAGTAGTGTATACAATTGTACTAACTATTGGGGTACTGCCACCTAGTAGTACATAGGTACCTAGGTAGTACTACTACTAGTAGGTATCTGGCCAAGGGAAGGTTGGGATTGCAGGGCTCGGACTCGGAGTTGGAAGCACTATCAACCTACAATCAATCCCCGGAGCCTTTCAATCAACACTTCATGTGAATGGTCGAACGATTCGAGCCCTAACACCGTACCTCGGACTGCAAAAGTGTGACCAACTAACACTAGTGTGTCCTTATAGGTACTATGGTAGATCAGGTTACTATTACCAGGAATTGGACTATTAGACCTGGACCAAGTCCCGCTCGATCAACTTTCCATGATGGAGATTGACTTCCAAGACCATCGATTGATGTGATGCGGCGGCCGCCGCGGTCCCGAGAAATGGTTATCTAGAATGGATAGGCGGGGGCAATAAATCGAGGGAACTCTGTGGCAGGGCTCGATTATGTTCGAATTTCGGTTGCTACTACCTAGGTTTAAATCCGATGTGATGACTTCCTATAAAGTACTACTAGTAGTACCAGGATCACATTCTAGGCTCCATGTTAGCCACGATGGCTATCAGGTCAGTCGATCTTCCACGCATATCAGGTAGATCCTTCCATCTTCACTCTGGCTCGCCGACCTGAAGTTCGGTACTCTCGTGCAACGCCACCAGACGTTGGATGCTGTCAGGCTCCTCACCAGCCACCGTCGCCTTGCCATTGTTTGTCCTTCCCAGAGAGTTCATCCCGTAGCCGCCAGGCTGTAGTTCGATACATCGGCAGTTCGTTGGCGTGTTGTGTCCCAGAGTACATCATCGAATCTGGCATTGAGGCGGCCCTGGCCGAGATATTGGAAATGGCGAGGTTCTCGCCCTTGATGGATTGAATACCCTAGGCGGTTTATTTGATAAGCCATCGACACAGTATCACTGTCCAGGTCTTGTCAATACCCGAGACTCCTTGGTCTAGAGCTTGCCGGATACTTTGCTTTGAGTCGGGTGTATGATCATGATCGAACACAGCGACAATCATGCACGGCACAGGTCATTGATAATTTGCATCTCAAGAAACAAAACCCGAAATCTTCAAAATGCCCGTATCTTCAGGCGCCGCAAGATGTTTCTCCATATACCAACAAAGAAAGCCTTGATGATGGTCTTCATAACCCAAGAGCTTCTAACACCAATAGCCCCTTCATCCCAGTATAGCTTAATAGCCTTGCCGAACAGAGATGTTTCTAGTTCCTCTGGGCATATACGAATAGATTCCAAACCATGTCGAATCTCATATAAAACTGGACCGGAATTGTCGATCCATATCGCGGGCTGTGCGTTGATGGAAGTTCCCGAGTGACTCCATAGTCGATGTCGAGTTCTTCCAATTGCTCCCTCTAGGACTTTCCATGCAAGTCCATACTCAAGGAGACCAATGATGCCACCGGTGAAGGACATCATTTCTTCGAATGAGACGTGGAATTGTTGGTTGCGGGTACCGACTTTGTAGATGCCGGCTGCATCGAATTGGATAGTGAACATCTGGGAAATGGGTTAGACAGGACAACCTTAGAGGAGAGCTTGAAATTGAAGGCGGCATACTTCGGTTCCGGTGTATAGATCTGATGATATTCACAAGCAATATCTTCAAGTTCAACTGCCACCCACTCAATATCTGATATCGTGAGGTTCCATGTAGTAGGAATCTGGACAATTTAGCGATTGAAAAATGCAAAGAAACAATTCACAAGGGGGGCTCTCGGCTACTAGTACTAACCAACTGTTCCAATGTAAATTTTCATCATGGTATAAGGGGAGGGGGGGGGAAGGACAGGGTTTCGGAAATCGGGGGCTCTACTACTTAAGTTACTGGCAGTGTGATATAGGATTTAGCCACTGGCAAGTAAATTCAATTCCTATACCAGAACATTAGTAGCACGATCCCTACTGTCGGTAATCTCGCAAGCGCTAAGCCACCCGCAAGAGAAACAGCAGCCTAGCGCATTAAACATTTTTATTTAAACTTTCGATGAGCAATTTACCTTTCCAGGCTAGAGTAGGTCCGGCCGGCCGTTTTTCGGAGAAATGGTTTTCTGATATCGGGTACCCATTGGGCATTTTTTCTTTGATTTGTGCTACCTGATAGGTCAAGATGACACGGAAAAAGGGGTCGATCACGCGGCAGTCTGTCAGGCGGGGCTATGGTCGAACTTTCACAAGATCATGATGCATGTTGCCTCACGCGCGTCACATATCGTAGATCTTAAACCGGAGGGGTGTTTCAACTCGATGTTTCAGTCGAGAAAATGGGACTACTAGTACTAGTAGTACAATAGCACCAAGTGAAGGGAACTTGAATTATACAGAGTTGTAATAGATTGATAGGAATGTTCAAGTTGAGATCCAATATTCATCAATTTATGCATGTGTGGTATATAATCAAGGCTGTGTACAATGATGGAGTAAATAGAAACCGTTGTCATGTCTGTCCCAAGGCGCCATAATAGAGATCCAAACTTAGTAAGGAAAGCAATATACAAGTCCCGACGCCGAAGAAAGCAAATGCACATAAAAGGCATATTGGTAGATGCCTATAAAGCCATTCTCGTTCGTAATAGCGCCGCGGCGATTCTGGGCATTCTTGGCCGCAGAAACATCTCGCGCTCGATGCACGTGACAGGGGTATTGAATCTGATACAGAGCCCAATTGTTGGGTTTCTAGAGATGCCCTTTTTGGGGGAGCTCAATCTCGAGAAATGGCGGGGGTGTGAACATCCAAGAGATGGTTCATCGCATGCCCGCCACCCGGTGAAACGATGGGACGAACACAAGAGCCAAGTTAGATTGTGTCCTGGGGGGTTAGGGAGGCAGGTGGATGCCAAACGTCAATTTATGACGTGCAAAGGACACCCAAGCGAGCCCTCAACTGAGAAGACACGAGGTTATTAATACATCGTGCTTAGAAGAGAATGATTTTGGATAGGTGAAGGCGCAGGGTCTGAAATGTGACTGCTGCCCCACTGGAATTTGCAGAAGATTTAGCGAGTCTCGCTCCAATCCTGCATCTTGACGTTCGGCCCAGGGTGCTCTTGGATTGGTTGTTGAATGATGCCAGAACGGATGACTGATTGGGAAGGTTGTGGGGGCCCTGTGCCCGAACGACGTCTGCGCTCACGTTCCAGAGGACCAGGTAGTTCGATGTTGTTGCCACGGCTGCGGAACTTTTGATTGATACCACTGAGCCAGTTACCATCCTCTTCCTCACCAAGCCAATAGCTGTGACCAATGCCGACCATGATACGGCCTAGCTTTCCTTTCCACCCCTGTCCATCGGGGCTGTAGGCAGAGAAGGGCTCACGATCGATATCAGCAACACTTGCGACCGAGACATTGCGGCTGTGGGTAGGAAGTGAAGTATGCTTGGGGACGGCGACCCAGAGGCGGAGGGTTTGGCGTGCGAATGCGAGCATAACCAGGACGAAATAGACGCGCATGGCCCAGAGGAGAGCGATGAAGATGATGCTCTGGAAGCTCTCTGGCTGAGTGACGGCGTTGCTCAGGTGCTCGGCACTACGAGGAGGGTGCGCAACAAACTCGTTGCCCTCGCTGGTGTGTTGGATTTCGACGTAGGCGGCATCATACTTGGGGCTAGTGAAACCGGCCGTCTGTGCGATGGTCTCGCTGCCCGGGCCTGAGACCTTGCCACTATCATAGTGTTGCGACACAACCAAGAACCAAGCAACACCAAAGGCGGCAGTATAGGCGGCGTTGATGAGACTGTCTAGGAGATAGAGCCAGGCGAGGCCGAGACACTCGAGAGGCGACTGTTTGCGGATGTGCGGGAAGAGATAGGCGGCGAGGGCGAGGGCGACGAGGGAGTAAAGGTACATCGACAGTTGAACGGGGGAAAGATGGTAGCCGGTCAGAAGGGCGAGCAGGCCATAGAGACCGCTGATTTTGTTCAGAAGTAGCGAAAGGGTGATTAGAGATGCGCCTGTCTCCAGGCTCATCACGTAGAGAAAGGTCTGCGGAAGTCACGAGACTTGTCAGCCTCGAAAGAATCAGGAGAGGAGGGAATGGAATATATTCTTCTTACCTCTGGCCGCGGAATGCGGAGGAAACGGGATGAGAATCCCATGATGGAGGAAGAATGTATGCGATGAAAGAAAGGGTATACCGCGTCCGATTCCAGGTCCAAGTTCAAGTCCAAGTTTGCAAAAGAGAGGAGAGAAAATGGCTGGGGACTTGTGACGGGATGATTTTGGGACGCCAAGTGGTCCAGGGGCGCAGACGCTGGGGCGACTTCCGGGAGATCCGCCACGTCGATCGCTGCCGAATTAGAGTGAAGTATACGAGATGATGCTGAGCAGGGATATCTGGGGAAATTATAGATGGAGTACGGAGTACTTATGAATTAGACGAGTAGAATCTTTGCTTAGATGAACGTGTCAATTTTAGCACTAGCACTAGTTTTAGTTTTACATAGCACACATCATAGTATAGTGCTGGTACTCTTGCTGGTACTGACGCTAAGAACACCCTTCATCTCGGTTCTCATGTGGGGCACATCTGAATACTACCACTGTTAGCGAGACTACTATACCAACATACGATCACGAATCACTCAAGATACTCAACTAGCATATTACGCATCAATATACTATACTAACAAACTCGAAGCAGATTTATTTGATCTAATCAGTAGAAACTTGAAAGTATAATACAGTTTCTCCGGCAACTATCCCTAATCCTTGAAAGGCAAATTGAAGGCTGGCCCAGTGCTCTCTCGGCTCGTCGTTGTTTTCTCAACTCTTGGTCGCGACATCTCACGTCGGATAATCTCCATTAATTCTTCCTCGGGCTGTGTCGTCACAGTTCCTCGTCTACGCATGGCACCTCCCGCCTCTTGATCGGCTTCAGACACCATACTGCTAATATCGGTGTCCTCGTCCGGAGCCACCTCCTCTGAAGGGAACTGAGCCTGTCGCTCTCGGACCGCCGCTTCAACACGATCTTGAACGGCCTTTTCATCCAATTCCTGTTTGATCATGGCGTAATGACATCGTCGGTAAACACCAACTGTGCTCAACGTTAGGCCGACAACCTCGTAAACGAAGAGAATGGGGAGTGCGTAGTAGAGCTGTGGGTTGCAACCCCTCGACCAGATATCAATGAGAACATTGAATATACTGTGTGCTGGAAGTGCGTAACCCACCCGGTAGAAAGCGGGGGATAGCTCAAATGGAAGAAGAATTGATGTGACGTTTGACACGATCCAGGATATCAAAGCCATGGGCACATAGGGAGGGGGTATCCAAATTGTGAAGACGTCCAGGACGAGGAAATTCAAATGCGCAAAAAGCCACAAGGCCATCCAAGTTATGGCAAATTGACCCCCACTAACATGCCAGCCATGACGAAATGCCCAGATTGCACCGGTGGTACATAAAGAACCGATCAGTGTGTAAACACCTGAGATAATTTGGCGTACAATCGCGATGCGGCGAGGGTTGACGGAGGTGTATAGTTGGAATTGTTGGTACAGGCCATTCACATAACCCAGGAAGAAGAATTCTTGGATGAGGATCAGGATGATCACTAACGTATTGTAGATCAAACGAGATCCCTGTGTAGTCGGCTGTATATTTACCGAAGACAGAACCCAAGGGTTTGAGAAAGCAGCGATGGCGTCAGAATCGGATGTATTCAATGCCTGGATAATTTGGTTGCCATTGGTTTTTGTATAGGCGACCCGTGCAGCTTCAGCTAAGGCATTTAGGTTTTGAGATATGGAAGAGTCAACAACTGTAGAGTAGCGTGCTTCATTCCAAACCATGGTGATAATATCGCTTTTGTTATACGAGGCGGCAGCCGATCCCCCTGCAGCTGCAGCAGTCAAATGATCTGAAGCATTGGCAGTGATATAGAGGGCTGCCCAATAGTCGATATCGCAGACAGCCCCCTCAATAATGTTGGGATCAGGATAAAGTGTCGCAGGTCGCTCTGTCAATGTTGGAAAGCTGGTGCTCGCGAGCTGCTTGTACGCACTGCGCACGGCATTACCAATTGCGCCATTATCGTAGTCGACAAACAAGATATTGATGTTGTGGATGTGGCCACCTTGCTGAAAAAGAGAGCCAAAGATGTAACAGAAAAGCCCTAGGAAGAGGAATTGCAACACGAGGAGGTTAATTATTGCTGCTTTCAATAGGGCGAGACGGCGCGGTCGAACAGCAGGATCATGGATACTGGGCCTCTGCTGACGGGCCTTCGGATAGAAGCGGGCCTCCGGAAAGAGTCTCCCCAGCATCCTGGGCAATTGATGAAAAGTTCAGGAGTGTTGTTGATGTTATGACCATGTGATGCCAAAGAATGGTGAGTGTGTAAAGAGACAGCAGCTTGGAGGGAGCAAAGCCCGAAGACCGAACAGACCCCGGCCCGCTAGGCCAATCCCGATCAAGACGCCGGTTAAATTGAGGATATGAGAGACCCTACATAGCCCTATCAGTTCTATGTGAATCGCTGATCTCTTTGTGGGAGTGTTTGGTGTGTTCAGCTTACGGTGAAGGAGAGCGGCAAATAAGCGATGGGCTCTTAAGCCTGGAACTGTCAGCCCGCATTAGGAATCTCTGGTTGACAGGGCTATTCCCGATTCGCGCGCAAGCCCACCGCAGACTATTTTCTTACCACATTTACAAGTGAAGGGTTAATATATTGAGAATTGAGACTTGAGGCTTAATTTGCCGATGTCAGAGCAAATGCACAGATCATAAGAAGTACTCCATATCTTCTTAGACCCTACTATAAGCACCTAGGTATACATGCAAATCCTATGATAGTCTCAAGCCAGCGAATACTACCGCCAGTGCTAGTAGGTAGAAACCGTAGAACCAAAACTAGTACTATTCAACAGAGGATATAGATCATAGTAGTGGTATCATGGTATTGTCTGTACTCTGGGTTGAGGCCCGCAAATTGTGATCTTTCAGAGGCTTTGAATCAGGACAAACAAATAATCTTTTCAGTAACTGCAAACGCTATCTACTACTTAGGCATGTTAGATAATAGAGCTAGAGAGTATGAAAGCATGTGCTACTAGTCTAATATGGATGGTTTAACTACATTTGGAAAATGGTGACAAGTCAACGCGGTAGAGCGAAGCTACCCTATAGTACTTATGGAGGGCCTTTCTTATACTTGTAGTCATTGTTCGTCCTTAAAATCCAGTTCCGAAACTTCGGAATTAATCGTAGACACACATTCAAAGACGGAACACTATTATTCTGTCTGAATACTGATACCTATAGCAGCTCGGCTCCCCCGACTGTACTCCGTAGTACCACTTGAAATCCACGGGCCGAGATAGCCGGAGCTTTAGACCCAAGATTCGTTTAGATCCTCTCAATGCTTATACCATCGACGTACCCACAGGTCCCCTGCGAGTCTCGCACTGGGCTCAGGTACATCCCGCTGTTAAGCGGAGTTTCGGGATCTACAGCTTGAAATTCCGAGCATTTTACTGCGGAGTTACAGGGCTTTTTGCGGGTGACCTTTGGGATGTCCGCCGCATTTGGCAACGCCACCGTGCTCGCGCTCGGCGTAAAATTATTAATAGTTCCCCACCAAGTACCACTGACTCATGACACCGAATAGATGACATCAAGTCTGCCTGATTGTGTACACAGATTTTCCCACTAGCCTGATGGACCCACCGTGGATTCTTCGTGGTCTTGCAAGGTTGCAGTCCAGAAATGGTACTAGCACTAGGGTATCCGTATCAACTGCATCACCATATGATCACTGATACAGATAAGAAAATCCAAATGAAAAATTCACGAGAAGAGTTAATTGCATCAAAATTCATCTTGATCAAAGGATTTGCAAACAAGGCTCCTGGCCCCCTTTTCAAGGCTTTACGAGGCTCGGCACTTGAAGTCAGAAGGTGAAGCCGCCGAGTGGTGGGTCTGGACGGTTAAGTCGGCCTCTAGCTCGATTTTCACTTTTTATGGCCACCTTCAGGGCAGCTTTTGTTTATATTGGCAGCTCGCCGCAATTGGCGAATTCTCTTTTCCTTTCTTGTTCAGATCTCTCTACCATCCGTGCTTCTGGGGAAAACCAGATTTTCAAGTCACCCATCACAACGGCCCCAGGGCCAACAAGACGGCTTTTAACAACTCATAGACCTGTCGATCATCATGAATAAAACCGACGAAGAGCTTCAGCGGGCTGAGGCCGACGTATCCAACTGGGGCGAAGAAAAGACTAGAGCCTCCGCAGAAGCAGATCGACCCACGACATCAGGCACTACTGGCTCGTCATCTGGCTCAAGTAGCTCTGTCGATTACGATCAATATGATCCATATGTTCATAGACTACAATCCCGGAACACAGAAGTTGACCTAGAGCGCCGAAGGTCGACAACTTCTCAGGCACTCAGCAGAATCGAAACCCAACGACTCCAACATCAGCTCACTGTTGGTGAAAGCGTCAAATCACGGCCCTCAAAGACCCCGCTCCCCAATTTCGGCGCCGGCAAACCCTATCCTCCCCAACTACCAAACCGCGAAGACTACGTCGTGGAGTTTGACGGCCCAGATGATCCTCTTTACCCCCAGAACTGGCCGCTATGGACCAAGTGAGTTATGTTGATTGACTAGAAGTTGGAAGCCATACACTAATGGTCCCATAGGGTCTATATTGGCGCTATGCTCGCTTTCACAAGTATTTGTTCAACATTCGACTCTGCCGTATTCAGCGCTTCATCTCAAAACGTTTCCAAACAGTTTGGTGTTGGTCTCGAAGTCTCTGCTCTGTCTAGCTCGCTATACATTGTTGGTTATGCGTCCGGCCCACTGATTTGGGCACCACTGTCTGAACTTAAGGGCCGTCGACCAGGTATAGTCGTTGCCATGCTTGGTTTTGGAATCTTCAACACCGCCGTCGCCGTCTCAAAGGATCTCCAGACACTCATGATCTGCCGCTTTTTCTGCGGTATCTTTGGAAGTTCTCCATTGGCCGTGGTGGCTGCTATTTTCTCCGATATCTTCAACAACCGCACTCGTGGTATTGCAATTGCATGCTTTTCCGGCACCGTTTTCTTGGGACCTCTTATTGCGCCTTTCATTGGTGGTTTCATCAACATGTCTTACCTGGGTTGGCGCTGGACCGCTTATATCCCCGCTTTCATGGGCTATGCTGCATTCGTGATGAATCTACTATTTTTGAAGGAGTCTTACCCGCCGGTTGTTCTCGTCGAAAAGGCTGCAGAACTGCGCCGTCGCACGAAGAACTGGGGAATCCACGCCAAGCAAGAAGAAATCGAGGTTGACTTCAAAGAGCTGATCATCAACAACTTCTCTCGTCCCCTCAAGCTGCTTTTCTACGAGCCCTTGATTCTGGCAGTGACAGTGTACCTCAGTTTCATTTATGGACTTCTTTACTGTTTCCTGACAGCATACACTCTTGTTTTCCAGCAGGTGTACGGCATGAATGCTGGTGTCGGTGGCCTACCTCTATTTGGTATGGTTGTCGGTCTGTTCATTGCTGCGGCCTATATCATTCTATCGGCACCATCTTACGTCAAAAAGCTTGAGAAGAATGGAAATGTGCCAGTCCCCGAATGGCGTCTCCCACCGGTCATGGTTGCTGGTGCTCTATTCGCTGCTGGACTCTTCTGGTTCGGCTGGACAGGATTCAACGGTACTATCCATTGGATTGTGCCCACACTGAGTGGTCTTTTCACTGGCTTCGGTCTCTTGATCATCTTCATTCAACTGTTCAACTACCTGATTGACACTTATCTCATGTTGTGAGTTACCCTATCATCCCCCATATCTCTCGACTTTTCTTCCGAGTCATAGTACTAACTTTTCAAAAGCGCCGCATCGGCCATCGCAGCCAATACATTCTGTCGTTCCATGGTTGCAGCAGCTTTCCCTCTTTTCTCCCGTCAAATGTTCAACAGTATGGGCATTCAATGGGCGTCCACATTGCTTGGCTGTGTCGCGGCCGTTCTGGTTCCGATTCCAATCGGATTCTACTTCTTTGGCAAACGGCTAAGAATGAAGAGCAAATTTGCCCCTTTCTTCGAGCCTCCACAGGAAGCCTATGCCGAGGAGACCGAGGAAGTGGCAGAGAACAGAACTGACCAAGCCAACTGATTCGTTCGATGAATGGATCGTACATAAAAATTTTACTCTTCAGGTGACAAAGAGAACTAAATGATTAATTGATTAATACAAACAAAAGTTTCACTATCAAAAGGCCATAATATTGTGGTTTCCATTATCATATTTCCTTGAGTAAACCTAGTACTTTAACATAAACAAGCCCATGCAATTAGTGAAGCTTTCCACTTTCCAAATTCACAGCTGCAAGAGAGTCTAGCCTAAAAACAACTAACGTAATTCCAAAGCGAGCTGGCCACCCAAGCGAGCTGGCCACACCGCCTCAAATCGCGTCCTGACGCGTACTCACCATCTTCAACTACCCATTATGGCACCACCACACGCTCAAATTGACCTAGATTCTATGAGCAAGGAGGGCAGGATCCTTCTAGCCATAGATGCTCTTCAGAAAGGGTTAATAACCTCACAACGCAAAGCTGCAGCTACCTACAACGTGCCTAGATCTACACTAAGTACGCGTGTTAATGGTATTGCAAATCGAGCAGAGATACGCGCAAATAGTCATAAATTGACACAATTTGAAGAAGATTCGCTTGTACAATGGATACTCTCTATGGATTCTCGTGGAGCAGCACCTAGGCCCTCAACTGTCCAAAATATGGCCAATATTCTACTTGCAGAGCGTGGATCTACCCCCCCCTTGGTTGTCAGTAAAAATTAGCTATCAAATTTCATCAACCGCCGCCAGGAGCTTCGTACACGTTTTTTAAAGCGGTATGATTATCAGCGCGCTCAAAATAAGGATCCAAAGTCTTTACGTGAGTGGTTTAATACCGTTCAACGTGTGATTAATGAGAATAGTATCCAGCCAGAGGATATCTACAACTTTGATAAGACTAGTTTTGCAATAGGTCTTATTACAACTGCTAAAGTAGTAACTCGTTCAGAATACTACAGCCGGCGAGCAATTTTACAGCCTAGAAATCGTAAATAGGTAACAGCAATTAAATCGATTAGTACAAGTAGCTTCGTGCTACCTCCATACATTATATTCAAAGGCAAAGTCTATATTAAAGACTAGTTTAATAACCTTCCAAAAGACTAGCGATTTAAGGTCTCTCAAAATAGCTAGACTATAGATAAGATTAGTTTACGATAGCTTAAAAAGCTATTTATTCCAGCTACTTCTATACGTATAAAAGGCAAATATCGGCTTCTTATTCTTAATAGCTAACGTAATTCCCGGTCGAACGGGTCACCCGGCCGAGCGGGTCACCCATCATAACTAGAAAACTTCAAATTCGATTATTCCAACCAACACCAATTAATTCAACTAAATATACCGATTTTTACATGTATTGATCCGATGGCCAATCTCTCGACACCCACTACACCTAGGTGGAGCCTTCGTGGCTGGCTGGTTCGGCCGAATAGCCGATTCACCCTGGGTGTGTGATTCAACCATAGGTGCTTCTACTGGTAAATCTAGCTGCGAGAGTATCTGTAGGCCTTCTTCAACGGTTAACCCTTCTTCATATGGTATCTGCCTAGCTGATCGACTGCGTTTTTGTCGTTTCTTCTCATTTGCTGTACGTAGATTGGCGTTCTCTTGCGCTAGTAGCGCAGTGTTGTGTAGCGATATATAGTGGCCCTTGATGATCTGATCTAATATCAATTTTGATGGGCTTGGAGGGCTATTTAATCGCTGTTTAAGAAGATCCTTTAGTATTAAAGCTTGCTTCTATAGCTGAACTACTATTCTGGGCGTTTTTAGTGTAAATTGACTAGATCTGCTGGTTGGTCGGCTAGTTAGTGGTGTAGGTGTTTGTAGAGAGATATTGAGCTTAGAGAGTACCCTCCCAGGATCAATTGGTACTAAGCCAGTAGCTAAAAAGCTATTTTGAATAGTAGCTGGTTGGAAAGCTTCTAGCCGGGTACGCTGGTAATTAGCTAAAAAATTAAGCTTATCAATATAGTTGTAGCCTATACGCGCAAGATTACTTATAAAGCGACCATATAAGCGTTTAAGTACTACGAAACAACTAATATCTAGTGGCTGTAATAGATGTGATGAATGTGCAGGTATATACAGAGGTATAATATTATTCTTAGCACAGATTTGGTTAAATTGGGGCGTAAGGTGGCTTCTGTGGCTATTAAGGATCAATAGCCGAAATCGACTATATACACGAGAATTTGTTGATAGAATGAATAGCTTCTCTAGCCAATGTAGGCTAATCTTATCGGTAGTCCAGCCATTATTTGAGGTCTTAAATCGCTAGTCTTGTGGTAGATTATCAAGCCAACTAGCCATTGCAACCTTATCTTTGAAGATGATATATAGGGGTAATGAATAGCTATCTGTACAGATTGATTTAATTACGGTAACCTATTTACGATTACTAGGCTGAATAATAGACCGCCGACCGTAGTACTCTGATCGTATAACAATCTTCTGTGCTGAGATAATGCCTATTGTAAAGCCTGTCTTATTAAAGTTGTAGATATCCTCTGGTTGTATACTATTCTTATTAATAACTTGTTATACAGTTATAAACCACACTCGTAGCGATTTAGGGTCTTTGTTTAGGGTACGTTGGTAGTTATATCGCCTAGAAAAGCGGGTTCGAATCTCATTGCGTCGATTTATAAAGGTTGATGGCCAGTTCTTGCCAACTATAGGTGGGGGGTAGCTACCGCGTGCCGCTAGAAGGATATTAGCTATTTCTCGTACAGTAGATAGCCTAGGTACTGCGCCACGTGTATCTATAGAGATAATCTACTTAGTGAGCGAATCCTCTTCTAACTGGGTCAATTTATGGCTATTTGGGCGTGTATCGACGCGCGAGGGCCGACTATCGGCACGCGCTTGTAGTGTAGAGAAGGGTATATTATATAGCTTTGCTGTGGCGCGAAGAGATGTAATACGGCCGTTTTGAATATCGCTAAGGGCTAATAGGATCTTACCCTCTTAGCTGGCCTTTTTTTTAGCCGAAATAGTACGCTTTAGTGGCATGGTAGGTGGTTAAAGAAGGTAGGGTGGTTGAAAGACGCGATTTTTGATGGGGTGACCCGCTCGGCCGGGTGACCCGTTCGACCGGGAATTACGTTATAGTAGCCATCTTACACCTTAGTTTGATCGAATCTACACAGAGAACTCAATTATACTACTCTATATACTATCACACTCATCTCACCTTCTTCAACCACTTAATATTAGATATTTTACAGTTCTTAAACACTCATATAGTCGTTTAGTTAAGAATCAAGCACGTACAGAATACAACCATATTAATAAGCTAGATTTCCTAGTAGCTTATCCTCAGGCGTATAAAGAGACCTTCCAACCAAAGACTATTCAAAATAGTTTTATAGCAGCAGGTCTAGTACCATTTAAGCCAGATTGTATACTCTCAAAGCTCAATATATCACTTTATACATCAACTCCCCTAGGAAGCCAGCTAAGCAGCAGATCAAGTATTTTTTCACCAAAAACACCAAAAACAGTTCTCCAGCTTCAAAAGCAAGCTTCTTCATTAAAAGAACTACTCAAAAAACGTTCAAGAAGCCCTCTAAGTCCTTCAAAAACAGTAATTAATAGAATTATCAAAGGCTGCTATCTCTCAATACATAACGCCGCGCTTCTAGCACAAGAAAATACTAAATTACGTACTTCACATAAGAAAAAACGACAAAAGCGTACACGATCAAATCGACATATACCACATGAAGGAGGTCTCACTGTTGAAGAGGCCTCACAATTGATTCAACCGCTAATTCAACCAGTTGAACGTGTTGAGCAACCTCCGCCAGGGCCTGTTGAACCGCCTGTTCTACCCCCTCCACCAACCAGACGGCGACAGGGACGGTGCAGCGGCTGTCAGGAAATAGGTCATTCAATTACCTGGTGCCCTAGTAGATAGATTTTTCAATATAATGGCGTTTTGGTGGTAAAAATTTACTTTGAAATTGTAATGGTAGGCGGTGTGGCCAGCTCGCTTGGGTGGCCAGCTCGCTTTGGAATTACGTTAGCTCCCATTCGACTTTAGGTAGCCTTAGGCAACGAATCGGGGCCCCTTACTTTTGGTGGGTACCTGGGAAAAGAGAGAGCCCCACAATTCTTTCATCCCATGTTCGGTCGACTTTCTTATAATGCTAACTATATCAACAACTGCGCAAGTCTAATGGGATACTTCACCGCTGTGGTCAACCCGAAAAAAAATACACTGCATTGTCTCAAAGTAAAACGGCATGGCAGGACTCCTGAGTCTCCCCAATGAAGTGATCCTCATCATCGCTGAATATTTACAAGCACCCTGCACTCCTGAATTGGCCTTGACATTTTACGATGTGGGTGATTATAATCGTTTCATTTTCAACCGTCACGGCTCTCAGCCACCGAGACTGAAAGACGTTCGCTCTCTTTTTCGTACGTCACGAAAGCTCAAATCTCTCCTTGAAAATATCAGTTATCGCGATGTTTTCGCCCGTCCCTTCCATCATGACGACAAAATGTCACCGCTATGTCTGTTAAAACAGAGCTTGGAGAATAACCCAGGCTTGGAAGAACATATTGTTTCCGCGATGATTTCGACATCTTCCGAGTCCGACAGTATGCATGAGGCAGAGTCATTCTTTTGGCTTCCAAATATCAAGACACTCACTATACATGAGTTCAACGACTGGGATGCAGTAGAGTTTGAGGACAACGAACACGTTGGTACCTCTTCAGTGGAATTTCTGAGATTGATAGACTGTGGAGCACACGAAGAAGCATTCAAAGCTGTCCTCAGTTGGCCAAAGGCTTTGAAAGTGCTGTACTATGATGTCGAACAAGGCGAATGGGCTGGCCATGCAGAGGACGAGCCGTGGCAGGAGTGGACCAATGAGGCTTTTGTTCGGACGCTAGAATCACAAAAGGAAACATTGGAAGAACTACTCATGTCAAGGGCACCCCAGCCCCATGAAGGGTTATACTTTGGACCCGCGATTGAACTACGAGACTTTCCAGCCTTGAAATGCCTGAGGATTTTCGAAACTTTCTTGATCGGTTGGAGCGGTTCGGCCGGTCTTTCGAACCGCCTGCCTCCGAACCTTGAGAAGTTGGAGGTCTACTATGACGATACGGATGTGACTACACTTCTTGATGAGGGATTTCCCCTGAGACTACGCGATGACCATTTCCTTTTTCCATTGATCAGGCAGAAAAAGGAATGTTGGCCTAGTTTGCGCTCGGTCTCTTTATACTCTCCTGAGCGTATGTACGATTACGAGACTGAGTTAGAAATTACTAATCCAAATGGATCGAGTATAGAGCTTCGGAAGCTATCGGCATCACTTGCGCGCGAGGCAGAGGAAGCTGGGATCATAACGGAAATCTGGATTATGGATGCGGGTCAACGAGTTGATGACAATATCGGAGATCATTTTGATTTGTTTACTTGTTTGGAAGAGTGGGATGAGCCTTTCTAAGTATTCTGGTCGATAGAGAGCAGATGCATTACTGTCCAGTTATGAAATGAATAGTATGAATTGAAATTTTCCATTGGTAGGTGCTAGTGGTATAGCAACCTTTATCACAACTTGAAAGACTTGAATTTACCTCAAGTTCAATTTTGGAAGTACTGGAGCTCTCTGTAACGCAGAATGAGCACTGCCTACCTAATTAATTACATCGGATTACTACTGGCACTTGATTGCCAGTGTGCTGGTATGAACTAGTAGCAGCTTGAACGATTAGTGATAGTATCCAAGGCAGAATATTTTCATTTCTAGTATACTAGTATTGATTAATGATGGCACCATCTGGATTGAGTACTACTATGTGGACTTTGTATTGTAGTAGGAATAGGACCCATGGATGACCATCCTAGCTAGTCCCAAATCAACGAATGATCTGATGACATGGTTCCCTCAACAACCCGGCCTGGCCGGATCTACTACCATCGCCGGAGTAGTTTTTTTAAGGAGAACCCAGATCCATCTCACGTGGTACCTTTCGTGCTTCATCCCTTTTAATCCCACTATCAACCCTCTCCAAGTCCGCGGTGGGAGCCTAGGCTGCCTGGGACTCCCAGAGTCGTCTAGGGCGACACCTTCGAAGACAGACTGAGGAGTAGAATGGACTAGAGGACGGATTAGAGGTAATGTTCAAAGGAACATTCAAGTTTAAAATATCAAATTTGACTAAAGTGACTCTTGTGACAGCCAGTGCAAGCTGCCTTGAGGTGAGACTAAGGCAATGCTCTTTCCTCTTTCCCTTTTGGAGTGAACTTGCCCAACCCTGGATGCCTTGTCTTCACTGGACTTCTCTTTCTCTTTCTCTCTCTTCCTCAAATCTCAACTTGCACCTCTCTAACGCTATTACTGTCTTCCACAAATCATTCCTGACTATGCATATTCGCATAATGTTGGGGAAAGATCTACTTACGATCGCTCGTCATCGCTGGGTCTACCTCGCCGTAGCCTTCTATACATTCGGACTCCTCTATGTCGCGTTGCACACCAGCCTAATCTCCGAAAATGGAGGAACTCAGTACGAGGTTTTCTCTCGCTCAAGATGTGGGATAGATGGCTAATTGAATCCAGAAAGCAAACCAACACCCATCCCAAGTCCATTTTTCTTCAACCGTTCACGAGCTCTACGACGTCTTCCGCCATCCCATTACGTCTCCGACCCTCAACCTCACATCCGGAGAGTCATTTTTGCTTCCATTCCAGAATGCAGAGGGATATCGCTTTACATCTCCATTGGGTAAAAGGCTCTTGATCCTAGATGTTGATACACGCCCTCTGAATGAATCGGGTGGACTACTCAACTCGACATGGTCACCCAATGGGGGGAATCTGTCGGCTACAATGGGGCGACTAAATCATTACTTCTTTGGTAAGAAGCTCTTATACTTTGATAGATGATTGCATTTTACGAACACATACTACTAGCACGGCTTCATGGTTACGAATATAAGTTTGTGCAAATGACCGGCCTTGAGGGTCTCTTCGGAACATGGTCCAAAGTCGCCGCCATAAAAGAACAACTACACCAATACGAGTTCGTGGTGTTCGTCGACGCAGATACAATCTTCCCCTACCCTCATGTACCACTGGAATGGCTATTCAACTACTGGGAGATTATTCCTGGCAATATTGTTACCATGGCCATTGATCCTGCATACCCCGTCAACGACGACATGTACGGCCGGACATTGTTGAACACAGGCTTCATTATTGCCCAGCAAAACCCTCGCACACACGAGTTATTCGAAGCATGGGACAATTGTCCAACTGATGTGAAATATCACGGCTGCTCGAGGTTCAGTTATGACTGGCCACACGAGCAAGGCGCCTTTGGGAATTACCTCCGATATGACTTCAACCGCACTGACGACGTGAAGGTACTGTCATGCATGGAAGCGAATGGATGTCCTGAAGTTACACATCTCGGTTGTGCAGGCAAATTGGTACGCCATTACTGGGGTTCGAAGCCGTCGGTTCCTTACGCCGTGCAGGAATCTATTATGCAGTATTTCCTGTCGTCGCTACACAAGGAATTTCATCAGAATTATGATCAGATATTTTCGACCACCATTTCCAACTACATTTCTCGTCAGGATAAGGACAAGTCTCCCGCACCGGATGAGAATGTCGCGGCCAATATTTTGCAGGAAACTGGGAGCGAAACGCAGTTTTCTGTTCCGGAAGATCTTGGAGAGATACACGAAGCATCTAATCAGTGAAACCTTAATATTATGAGACATAATTTACAAGGTAGTAAATTTTAATGGTTGTCAATAAGCGGATAGATAACTAATAATATTAGCTAAAGTGAAGGTGGTTGATTTTTGCAGTTCTAATACTTTGTACTATTCTTACTAATGTGCCAAAGTAGGCTGAGCACTGCTGAGATCATCTCTACTTGGCTCTACCATAAGGTGGTACTACATCCCTGACAACTACACACATGATTACTCCTGTTTATGCAGCACCATATTGTACAGCTTCGTCAATTATAGCATATTCAACATACCGGTCTTTAGAGACCACATGGGCGACAAACGACATCTGAGAAGGAATCGGAAAAGAGAGACCCCCAGTAAGAAGAGAAAAGAAGATATAATGCGAGGGGAGCAAAAGTGGTAGCATCAAGCCTCTTGGTTACAGCCCACCAAGCAATTGGATGCAACCACAATCACGAAATATCTAAGCACACGCTATTCATCCGACAAGCAACCAGAAGGTGGGAGGAAACATGTACATCTTAAAAAAAATGGTGCAATATCATGGACGGACGCAGGCCAACGTCATCGATCAAAACGTGTGGAAAAGGGAAAGAGGTTTAAGGAGTTTAACAGGCACAGCCGTCGTTGTTGGTAGTCTCCTTCGGGTGGATGTTGACATCGATCACTGAGAAGAGCAAACATGGTTAGAAATGCAGAACAAGACATGGTACGTGGTTGGATCAACTTACTCTGGCTCTCGCCCTGTTTCGCTTCACCCTCCATACCAGGCAAGGCCTGGGCGATTCGTCGGAATAGTTGCTTAACATTGTGTCCAACCTTGGCACTAGTCTCAATGAACATCAGGCCGTTCTTCTTCGCCTCCTCTTCACCTTGCGCTGTCGTGACCTCTCGCTTATCGTTTAAATCGGTCTTGTTGCCAACAAGGACAATAATCACGTCATTTCCACGCTCTCCGCGCACATCATCGATCCATTTCCGGGTGTTTTGGAAGGACTTGGCGTTCGAAATATCGTACACGACCACGGCAACGCTAGAGTCGCGGATGTAAGAAGGAATTAGAGAACGGAAACGTTCTTGACCGGCGGTATCCCAAAGCTGGAGGCGAACGGTTCGGTCTTCGAGGTACATAGTCTAATGAAAGATCTCGATCAGTTCTCTGGCGGCTGGAGGTATTGTCTCGAGATGTTGGAGGGGTATTCCATACCTTGGACAAGAAATCGATACCGATAGTGGCCTGATATGTGTTGTCGAACGAGTCGTACATGAATCGGGTGATCAGAGAGGTTTTTCCAACTGAAATCAATTGTCAGATTTGAATGTTCAAGCTTTCTTCGCCTCCCTTTATTCTCGGGGGATGAGATGCGCCGGTTCGAGGATATGCATACCACTTTGTTCACCCAAGAACACAAGCCTATACACCGGGTTAGAATCGATAAGATTTCCAATAGCTTCCCTCTTTCAGCAATAATAGAACTCACTTAAACTTCTTCAACGGGTTCGAATACGACCCTACCCCAGAGGCGGAGGCCATGGTGTTGTGATGATGTTGGAGGGGAGGAGTAGAGGGGGTAGAGGGACTCAGGGGTCAAAATGCGCCGCAGAACCCAAACAGACAGCTCGACAGGCAACAGAGAAATCACAAACCGAACAGATTCAGGCAGATACTTGAATTATAGGAGCGAAGAAACAATCGCCCCGCTGGATCAATGACAGTCGAACGATCCGTGGATCTGGGGAAACAAGACAACTGAGTCGCCCACCGCCTCAACGGATCAGTTAATCCGCTCCGGGCCCCGAGTCCGCGTTGGTTCCAACTGTTCATCACCAGCTATAGCCACCTTGCTTGTCGTTGTTTTTTAACCACCCGGCCTTTTCATTCATTCATCTTCAGGTGTTTTGAGGTCGCCATGGCTCTCAGATATCTGTTTGGTCTCTCCACGACCGCCTTTGTGGTGGTCGGACTGTGTACGTGCAAGGCGAGCTTGATGAGCAACCTCCTGCCCCCTCTGCCCTCCGACGGAGCTGCAATGGCCATAGCTAACATGTGAATCTTATGAATAGATATGCTCTTCCAGGGCGAAGGTGAAGCATTCAATGTACGATGAAAACACGATATGAAACTGGTGGAAGCTGTTGGAGAGCCTATATTGACATGACACGTTCCAGGTCGGCCGCTTCCTTGAAGAAGTATCTCCCTTTGCCTTTGCGAACGTCGGTATTGCGCTGTGTATTGGTTGCTCGGTTGTTGGAGCTGGATGGTACGCGCTTCCTCGAATTATCTCTTCCTCTCTATACCTCCCCTGCTCTGCTCTGCCTGGATCAGTTTGTTTGGTGTTCCTCATGCTAACGCGGTGGTCACTTCTTGCAGGGGTATCTTCCTCACGGGCTCTTCGATCGTTGGCGGTGGTGTTCGAGCACCCCGAATCCGCACTAAGAACTTAATTTCCATCATTTTCTGTGAAGTGGTGGCCATCTACGGCGTCATCATGGCGATCGTCTATTCGGCAAAGCTCAACTCGGTCCCCGAGACAGAGCTCTATACCCAGAGCAACTACTACACGGGATATGCTCTCTTTTGGGGCGGTATTACAGTTGGGTTCTGCAACCTGATTTGCGGTATCTCTGTGGGTATCAACGGCAGTGGTGCTGCTCTGGCTGATGCTGCCGATCCTAGCCTGTAAGTGTTTACCCCGGACTTTGGTGTCTGAGCCCCCCTCTCCTACCCCCTCGTCAATTTCGAGGCAGAGTTACTTTCCATGGACGCCTTTCGTGTTAGTTGTTTTAGTTGTGTTTTAGCTTCGGCAAACTTACCATTTCTCCGCTTTCCAGGTTTGTCAAGATTCTTGTCATTGAGATTTTTAGTTCGGTTCTGGGACTGTTTGGTCTTATTACTGGCCTATTGGTGGGCGGCAAAGCCTTGGACATTGGCACAGCCTAGAGTCCGCGAGTGGCCGAATCCCCGGCGACTCCCACTCTTCCTCTTTCTCTCTCATTTCCCCACAAGCACGAAGCATCCAACCAGAAAGGGCATTATGGCTATGCTTACCCAATCGGTGCAGCGACGCACTTGGCTTCGGCTCGGCTCGGCCGCATATGATCTCGGAACATTATTCGATCTCTTTTCTCTCTGTTCTCGTTTTTTTTTTTGCCCAAAACATTTTCACCCTGTCTCTATTTTATTTTTTCTTGCTTTGATACACAGCATCGGGGCGTCAGGATTTTGGTATATCGTAGAAATGGGGCGGGGGGAAAGTAAGCTCATTGATCATCAGAAGATCATCTATATGTGTGTGTGTGTACAGTACATAATCCAGCCAAATGGAACCCAAAGGTTAACTCCACCCCCGCAATCAAACCGCATGGGAGTCCACTCCGTTCAAATGTACCTCGTCCATCGTCCATCGTACATACAGGACTACCACAGTGGATTCAAATTCTTAAGAGATCCAATTGAAATCTAGTCTTCTCTGGTGCTAGCACGGACCGGCCCACTAACGGAAAACGAGGGTTACAATTTCGCTCACCCGAAACTTCGCGATATCCCCGGGACTTGACTTGACTTAACCTGGACTTGGACTTGTACCTCCTTCTATCTCTCTCTATCAGCTTCGCACATGCCCATATAACCCCGTGCAGCACCCCCACTTCGCTGCCCGCTCCAATTCCAATCATCTATCATCTCCCATCTCCCACAACCCACTCATCATCCACTGGCATCTCACAGAACTCCATCATGGACAAACTAAAGGTAGCCATTTTGATCGTCTCAGACACCGCCTCTCAGGACCCCGCTTCCGACCAAACGGCCAATGCCCTCGCCCCCATTCTAGCGGCAGAGGGAAAGTGGGAATCCCCCGCGATTAGGATCGTGCCGGACAATGTGTTCCAGATCCAACAGGCCGTGTGCGAGTGGAGCGATAATGCGGATTGGTATAACCTGATTCTACTCAGCGGCGGAACCGGCTTTGCTGTCAAGGATAACACGCCAGAGGTATGAAGTCAATTTCTCAAAGATGATACAGATGCCTGCTTTTGCCTTTTTTCCACTCACGCTAAATGACATCACAGGCCGTCTCTCCCCTGATCCATCGTCATGCTCCAGGCTTAGTGTATGTGCCCAAGTCTCTCCCTGTCCGAGTCCTTCATGGCGCCGCCATGGCGCTCCCCAAGGCGTTCCTATCCGGCTTGAAAGTTGGCGCTAGAGCATGAACTAATTATCCCAGTCATGGCATGATCGCCGCTTCGTTGAAAGTAACCCCATGTGAGATGACATCACCCTAGCCCTCCCTTGGCAATCTGTTTGCCAAAAGCCCTAAGAAATTGGTTTATTGGTTGATTGGATAACTATATCGAGGGCCTCCGAGGGGCCGCCGACTATAAACATCCCGCTAACCCCTCCTTTTCTTCCAGTTGCGATGATGTCCAGACCGGTTGCCGGAGTTCGAGACAAATCATTGATTATCACTTTACCTGGCTCTCCCAAAGGCGCCGTAGAGAACCTCGAAGCCGTTGTTAAGCTTCTACCACACGCCTGTTTACAATCAGCAGGTGCCAATTCACGAAATATGCATGCTGCCGGTGTCAAGAGTCTTGAGGCTGAGGCTGGCGTGAGTTCTACTTCTGCTTCTACTGGCTCAGGAAACACTTTGGAAAAGAAGATGAGCCATTGCAGCCATCATCACAGCCATGGGCACGTAGCCCCCAAAGCACACACCTCATCTACACGGCAAAAGTCAAATGATCCTTCTGCTGGTCCCAACCGGCGGTATCGTTCATCACCCTATCCAATGCTCTCTGTCGAGGAAGCCCTTTTGCAAATCAGCGAGCATACACCCAATCCCATCATCGTCGATGCCCCGGTCAACACTGCCATCGTGGGTTCAGTGGTGGCAGAGGATGTCTTCGCTGCAGAGTCTGTCCCGGCATACAAAGCCAGTATCGTCGATGGTTACGCTGTCATTGCCCCCGACTCTACAAACAACGCCCCAAGTACAAAAGGCGTGTTCCCTGTAGCATCAATCACCCATGCCAACGTTGGCGGATCCCTAAAGCCTCTCCAACCAGGCACCATCGCTAGAATTACCACCGGCGCCCCTCTCCCCCCGAATGCAAACGCCGTAGCCATGGTCGAAGACACTGACCTGGTCTCCTCCACCCCAGACGGAACCGAAGAAGCAACCGTCGAAATCTTAACCGGCGACATCAAGCCTGGCGAGAACGTTCGTGAACCCGGAAGCGACGTTCGTCTCGGAGAAAAGATTCTCTCTCGCGGAGACATCATCTCCTCCGTCGGCGGCGAAGTAGGCCTACTCGCATCAACCGGTATCAGAACATTAAAGGTCTTCAAGAAACCCCGCATCGGCGTCCTAAGCACAGGCGACGAACTCGTCGAACACGACGACCCCAATCCTTTGACTGGCGGCCAAATCCGCGACTCAAATCGCCCTTCACTCCTCTCCTGCCTTTCATCCTGGGGTTTCCCAACCGTGGACCTAGGCATTGCCCGCGACACACCCGCCAGCGAACTCGAGCACGCCCTACGTGACTCTCTCCGAGGCGTAGGCCGCGCCTCGTCAAGCGTAGACGTGATCGTGACGACCGGCGGCGTCTCAATGGGCGAGCTAGACCTCCTAAAACCAACCATTGAACGTACTCTCGGCGGCACAATCCACTTCGGCCGCGTCTCCATGAAACCCGGAAAACCAACCACCTTCGCCACAGTCCCCTTCAAAGAAACAGGCGACGGAACCACACAGCAAGAACGAAAGTCAAAACTTATCTTCTCGCTCCCCGGGAACCCGGCCTCGGCGCTGGTTACTCTGAACCTATTCGTCCTGCCCTCATTGCACAAACTCTGCGGTATGGGTGAGAGTTCGCGGGCTCTTAGTACTAAGCCCTGGCTGGCGCCTCAACTTGGGTTGCCTCGTGTAGCGGTTGTCCTAACGCATCACTTCCCGCTTGATCCTAAGCGAACTGAGTATCACCGTGCGGTGGTGACGGCTTCGCGCTCAGATGGCCGGCTTTACGCTACCAGTACTGGCGTTGAGGGCGTGGGACAGCGCAGTTCCCGCGTTGGAAGTCTAGCTAGTGCAAACGCATTGGTTGTGCTTCGTCCTGGTCGTGGAGTCGGCATTAAGGGTGAAATTGTTGAGGCTCTTATGATGGGTGGGATTTATGGTTCGGATACTCGACTCATTTGCTAAAGAACTTACGGTTGTTATAACTAGAACTTGCATTTCGGGGGCTGGATCTCCTAGAATTCTTCTGATTCTTCTTTGTTTTCTTTTCTTATATTTTTCTTATCTTGTCTTTTTTTTTGTCTACTTTTCTTTTTCGCTGAGTGGGTATTCCTCACTCTTCTCTGGGTCTTTTTTGGAACTTGAAGCCTTCAAAATTTGAAGACATGATCACTAGACTGCCAGCATATACCATATATCGATGAGCAAATGACAATGTGATGCAACGAATATTTTATCCCAGATCCGAAATGTATGGCTACAGATGCATAGCTAGTAAATGGCCCTGTCGCAGCCTTAGAAAATACCCAAGCTCTCTCTATATCAACAAGGGTACTACCCAATAGTAGTCGTCGTAGTAGTATCAAGCACCGCTCTCACATCCGCTTAACCCTTCGAATACTTCCAACCCTTCTTTTTCTCCGCCCTAAAAGCAAGCAATGCCCCATCACGCCCCTGCTTCCGCGCAATCTCTACTACAAAAAACCTCACAAAATCCGTCAATGTCCAGTAGCTGCTGTGTGCGCTGAGCATATTCAAGTACTGAATGTTTAGAGGACCACCACCACCAGATAGATAATAGTCGATTTGACCATTGTCATTGAGTAAAAGCATGCGTTTTTCAGCGATCTCCTCACGGGTGAAGTCGTGGGTCTCCATTTCGACATTCGATGGTAGCTTGGTAATTGCCGCTGGGCGAATCGGCGCTGTGGATGGCATGAAGGTTGGTGCTGAGCCCCATTTGAAGACGCTACCGAATGATGTCCAGAAGGAAGAAGTGGCGCTGGGAATTGAGGCGGTTTTGAGGGAGTTGGAAAGTTCGGTGTCGACTGCGGCATTGACGCGGTATGCGATTGCTAGAAAGGTAAGCTAAGGTATGGAATAAGGGGCTGGAGAGAGTGATATTTACGATCAGTGGTGTGCATGATGTTGTAAAGGTTGTCTACGGCAAGACAGCCGTAGTTGCCAGGTTCCCCTGCAACGCCACGCACTAGGTCTTCGCCTTCGCTCCCGGGTTTATTTCTGCCTTTCCGAGGAAGTAGACTTGCTGGAATACGGTCAGAAAGTAGCATAGGGCTAATCGGCATGGCAAATACGTACCTTTGTTCAATAAGAGGAAGAAACCCACAGGACTGCCGCACAAAAACAGTATTCGGGTATCGAATTCAAAAATGTCACTGTGCAGAGGTGTATTGTGAAAGTCACAGCGAGGAGCATGTGTCGGTTGATGGCTCAGTATATCGAGAGCCATGACACTTCCAAGGGAGTGAGCGAGGAGATGTACGCGGCCGTTTTCTTGAAATCCAGGATTGTTCTTGCACCAAAGTCGGTAAATACGATTTGCTTCTCTTACCACAGCCCTGATCATCTTTGGCTTGTGATGAGATAGATAATATGGAATATCCAGCATCACATCGCTTATCAGAGAGCGCACAGCTGGAAGTGTCTGAGGAGTAATGTCGTCTAGCGAGAAATTGTTTGCTGTAGGGTTATCGGCATCTGTAGATTCCAGAGACGGATCTTCCAAGGACAACGTTGTCCGCCAGTTCACGGGTAAAACCATGATCCCACCATTATCTTGGTCAACATGCGGCCAGACAGGCTCGTTATTCAACTCAACATTCACTTGGCGACGGAAGGCATTCATAGCGTGTGTAAAATGAAAGCTCTCCATGCGCTCGGATAACTTTTGCCCAATGCCATGGATTACAAGCACAAGATCAGTAGGACTTGGTCGCAATTCCTCCATTTTGCAAGCATAGCAAACCTGCTCACCTGGAGCCGGGGCAGAATCTGGGGTCTGGTTTCGTCGGATGTATTGTCGTACATCAACAGGGTTCGGTTTGGCAGGGTGGAGCTTATCCCATAATCTCTGGCTGAACCCGCGCACCACAGGTATACCAATCTGCCTTCCCTTGCGAATTGCACCAAGTGGACGCCTTCCACGAGAAACCGATGGTAGCAAGCTGGGTCGAAGAATTTGGGCGTTACGAGCGTCCACATACACAGCGCTCGATGAAAGATAGGGCTTCACAGCATCAGAGTGAGCTGCTGTCCCACCAGCGGCTTGATTAGGATCGAGCGATGGACCTTCCTGGGTATTTTCATCCCGAGATGCGGCAGATTCCATTTCTTGGGCTGTTCCAGGAGGGTTGACCGATCCTGACTCCTCTTTCGACCAGAGGCGATGCACGATTTTGAGTTCCGCATCGGCGCCATTTTCCACACAGCTGTTCAACTCATCCTGCCATGTCTCAGTCCATGGTTTGAGATATGTGTATCCTTCTTCTAGTTTATTTGCCAACGCGGTCTCCACAGGGTACATGGTATTCCTGTAAAACCATGTAGCTCTGACGACAACTGATACATCATGAAGAGGGCTCCAATAGATAGGTTTCATCTGACGGACAAGAGTATTAGCATGTTTATGGTAAAAAAAAGGGATCAAAGGCTCATGTACTTGGAGATTTGGCAGCTCGACTAGGTGAAGCCGCGAGGCTCCAACAGGAATTTTCGCTTTGACCTCGTCGTGCTTCTTTTTGGGTTCTATTTTAGCTCGGTCATCTTCAGATGTGTCCTGGGTCATTTCGTCCAGACTGACGGTAGCTCTTAGCCCCGATGGCTTAGAGATTCCAGGGTTTGGTGCACTGCTTCGAACCTCACTCTGCCACTCTTGAGCCCCATCCTTCGGTAGTAAGGATTCGACTGAACTCCCAAATTGGCTGTGAGATTGAGAAACAGGTGCCCTGATGAAAGGCGAGCCGCTTATACTGACGTCGCGCGATCGATTTGCACGGACGCTGCCAGTCTCATCCTGGCCATCTTCTATGCCATTGTCGTCCCCCAGGGTGGAGTTGCTTCTTCTTTTGCTGGACGGTGCGCCTTGCAGTGATGAAGAGCGCTCTCGTTTCCGATCCAATAGATCAGTCCTATGGGGACTTTCTGGAAACCCATCATCCACAGATGAAGTTGCCTGCCTGCGTGAGGAGATCTCTTGTCTGTTATTAGAGCTAACGGGATAGCCGGATCGACTCTTGAGATGTCGCCCAGGCGTCTCATCTGGAAATGACGGGGAGTTGCTGATGGTGCTTTTACCACTGATTAGCTCATCTCTCGTATTTCCTATCTTGCGGTGGCGTCCCGGCTCCAAGTCTGATTTCTGGCCCGGGACAGCGATGCCAGGGCTCGCGTTTGACGTGGCCAGTCGAACACCAAATTCACCTGCATTCTTAGCGTGATGAGCCCTGCCTAGCTTCTGCCACGACGTCTCTAAGGCGAGATTATCCCTGGCCGAAAAGGGTTTGGGTGGGACTCTCTCATTCCCCGAGCTTTGCCCACTTGCTGGGGGGAGGGGAGCTAGTGGGTCGTCAATTGGCAATGACGAGATGTAAAAGAAATGAGACCGAACGTCGGGTCGGGTATCGCGCGAATACAGGCTTGACAGGTCTTGCTCTTCGTCTGCCAATAGGCAAGTTGAGCCATAAGTATGTAAAGGGCCGGTCATGGCGAACAAGTGAACAGTGTTGGTTCCACTTTTCCAGGGTCCAGCAATCTACTCTAATCTGCGTGAGATCAAAACACCGATCGCCGGATGGTCATCGCCAAGCGCCGTGACTGGTCGCCCTAGGCCGATCGGAAACAGCCGACCAAGACAGAATGAAGGGCTAATTTCATAAGGGAGCTTGGAGTAGAAGCAATTTGGACATGAATCTCTCACAGTTGGTGAGACAAAGAGGTTGAAGTCTTGAAAGCTGCCTGGCACTCTGGGAGATGACGTCGCGGCACGTGCTTGCCCTTTCTATTTCTCCCAAAAGCAAGGATCCAGAGACATTCAATTCTTGCCTGTGATGAAACGTGATTTATATGCCTACTCTAATTTGTTTTTCTAAATTATGCGCAAATCTCGACTGGAAACGAAAGAAGATTTTCATGCATTTTTATGGGTTTAATGGTGAATTATGACAGGTTCTTCTCATCCCCAAGCCTTACACCGAACCTACACCGCTTCATTCCTGCATAGACTGAATTGTCTTGGTAACAAATGCTTCACCTCATGCGAAAAGAAAAGAGAGAGAAAAAAATGAAACGAAAGCGAAAATAAAAGAAAAGAGAAAAGAAAAGAGAAAAGAAAAGATGAACAGAAAAGAAAAGACGAAAAAAGAGAAAAAATAAAGGAAGAAAAGGAAAAGAAGTTTGACCATCATCCCCTCCTCTTGACGCTATTTAAAATGGAACTGACGCAAATTGCTGGCTGCTGTTTGGCACAATTGATCGCTGATCTTAAGTATCATATCAACGATTGCTTACTGACATTACTGCCACTGATAGTCCGGGGACGACATTGGACGGTCCCCTTCATCATCTCATCTTGAGCCTGGAAACTGAGATTCCGGAAATGCTGCAGTGTCGGAAGTGAAGCATTGAGCATGTCGAGGATATTCCGCGTGTCATGAAGGTGCTTGCGGATAACGCTATCTGGAAGGCAGAAGGTGCGCACGTTCATTTCTTTGGCGATGGTTCTCCAGTTCGAGAGATTAAACTCGAGCATGATTGGGTTATTTGAGCTTTCACCGGTGAATCTGAGGCTTCGGCGATTTGCGATTATCAGATCTCTCTGGGTTGCTTGATCGTACCGGAACTCAGTGACTTGTGGGCGGTTCTTTGCGGCCCAGAACTCGTGAACCCTTTCGATGGACTGTTGAGAAATTCGACCATCGTAGTACTGATCCATGATGAAGTCGTTCGCGCTGGTACAGATCATGACTTCCAACTCAGCATACAACTTTGACTGCTGATTGGTGGTCAAAGAGATTGGGGCAGCGGAGCAGGGTGAGGTCGTCAGTAATTTAAGACCGGTTGTCGGACTAGAGATCTTGTAGACTCTCGGAGGTTCCACAGTCTACATGTATTGTCAATTAGAGACACCAGGCAGACCGTAGTTGATGCAGATAAAGACGACTCACCAGCTCTTTGATTTTTCGCCCAAGCTCTCGCATCACACTCGGTCTCCGTCTTAGGGTCTGTTTGGACTTGGGGTCGTCGAGCCAGCCGTTGTTGCCGAAAAGCTTCTTGTGAACACTCCCGCGTTGGCTTTTTGTTCCTTTTCTGGAAATCGGGCTGCTCCCCGAGCTGCCATCTTCGTCGATGGTGGTCAGTGAACGCGGGGGAGATTTATCGGGTGACTCGGTTGATGATTGGGAGGAGGATTTGACCACCTGAGCGGTTACTGAAAAGGGAGACTTGACTTCATACACTGAAGCGGCCTGGCTCAACGGTCTTCGCGAGTGCTCGGGGGTCATCAGATGGGGTTGGAATTCATGTCCTGTCTGAACGGTCCAGTTCAAGCCTTCTGGAATCAAAGCCCGAAGATCTTCGTCTCGAGGAGGGAAAGACGAATCGGAAAGATCCATGTTGTCTGCGCATACCATCTCACGTATCCGCTGAGAGTTTGCCAGCACCGATTGAGTGTGCATTGCTGAGAAGTCTGGAGAGGTTTCGTGACATAGATCATCAATTGGCTCATAGTGGTCGTTATAAGGGTTGTCCTGGGCCATGCTTTCGTACTCCCTACTTAAAGAGTCAGTGGGTAGGCTTATGGGTTTAGTTTTGATCACGACGTTTACCTTGGGTTCATGTTGTAGAAATTGCCCATAGAATCTGATTGCAGATTACCGGCATGGGAACCCGGCGCATATAGCGCAGGCGGAAGATACCGAGTCGAGTATTGCATTTCAACTGGCCGTTCATCCATATTGAAGGTCATGATATTTTGATATCCTTTGTCGAGAGTTTGAACTGCGAATTGTGTTGTTGAAAGTGAGCTTTGCCGGCGAGGTTGGGAGGTTGGTAACAGAATGATCAAGCTGTCACATGGACGGAAATGTGTGAGAAGGAGACTCTGAACTGTAGATTTTGCCGATTCTATAATAACGAACAGGATTGACAGAGTAAAAAATATTCACTTACTTGAGTCATCCAGTTCTGTCCGATTCATGGCTCAATGGTATTGTGGGATTGTAGGCCTGAATGGGACATTCATTCACTGGTACGCAGGCTTCCAAGAAAGGCAGCATGCTGACTACCCCCGCAGTTTGGATGGGGGATGTAGACCTTCGCAGAGAGCATCTCATTAGACCTCGTCGCTCATTAGTCATTTCAGAAGCTGACTTATAGTATAACAAGGGATTCGAGGGAGAGAGAGAGAAGTCAACAATGGCGGAATCGCCAGGTAACTACTAACTAGGTACCTTCCCCGCCAAGTACGCGTTTACTAAGAAGCATTCTCGCAGCATCTGAATTGTACAATAAGTCGGGCCAAGAGGCTTACAAGCTACTAAACACTATGGATTGCTTCGGTAATATATATTATTTTATTATACATGTGTAAGTGCTTCTCTCGTGTCGTCTTTTGGTGATTGTGTGTCTATTTGAAGCTTCCCATCAATAAGACTGATGTTGCAGCCTGAAATTTGTGGCCTCAATTGAGAAAGGTGCCGGTGGCGGATTCATTGAAGGCTTCCCCAAGATCACACACCAGAGATTCAGTTTAAAAGAGAAACTAGGTATCATCATGCAAATCAACCAAAACAACCAGTTGGCATGAATATACAGGATCACGAAAAGAGCCCTTAAGGTTGAGGGTATTGCCAACATGAAGCAGATATCCTTGCAACCTTTGAGCCGCAGCCGGGATTTATGCCGATCTCCCAGGGTCCTCTGGACTCGTCGGATAACCCGGCCATTCAAGTTACCTTCTAAGGCCAATGATTGGAATTTAGCCTCAAATTTATTGTTGCCACATTGATTCCGGAGAACAGAGGATGGAATCTTTAGGCCCGAGGTTACTATAAAAGTAATTAGAATTGGGTAACCTATAACACTGTGAATAGGGAATGTAATAGCCGGCGGAAATCCCCCCGCGGATAGCCTCTCGGGATGAAATCATCAGTGAGATCATGCATCAACTTGCATATCACTAACTATCCACTACTCCTTGTATACCAGTGTTATAGTTATGGTAGATATAATCAACTACTAGACGTATAGAGCGGCTTCTAATAATTATCAATAATTATGTGTATCCAAGTCATCTTAGGTGGCTCTGTTTCTGTACTTTAGTACCCGCTGCCATTGTACTCTGTACTGGGATGAGCCAACAACCACCGAAGTATTTGCCATGTCACTCAGCATGATACACAAGATAGATGGAACCTACCAGCTCAACAACAAGCACATCGAGGCGACTATCACTACCTGGGGTTAGAGTCTTCGACCTGGCACTGCGCACCGGGTTTCTCTCCACAAACTGCCTCTCGAAACTGCCACACCTGGGGTTGAAGAGATTAACCTAGGGTACTCTAGGCTAGTCAGTGGATAAATTCGATATACCTGTGGTGAATGTCCAAACAAGGTCAGCCAATGAGAAACACCAGCACCTAGCAGTCTCTACTGTACCTGTCCTTCTATCCAATATCATCTCTTCAACGTCAATTCCCGGTCTAGCAACCGAGTTCCACTTGCCGACTCAAGCAGCCGACCAGCAGTGGAGACAGATTTAGCTCCACTCCATCTCCTCCACCAGTCTCCGATGGACATAGCCAGTTCACCCAATGGCCCTACCATGGTTGTTCCCTCTTCTCAGTTAGGGCCAGTCCGGGATCAACGACGGCACTCAGACACTTGCACTGGCTGCAGACGGTCCCCACACGCTTGTGCACGCATAAACCACACTGTGGAGAGTGTGATTGGTTGGCCCCAGGTCACAGCAAGCAGCTCCCCCACGATACAAACCGATCCCCAATGCCGTGACTTCTCTCCGTCATCTCAACTTTGCCCTGGTCGGCCCGCTTACCCCGGCCTGCTTGGAAGTATTTATGAACCCGCCATGGCCCTCAATCGTTTCTTCTTTTGGTTTGTGATTGTACAGGGTATTCTTCTTCTTCACAGTCCTGGTTGATTTTCTTTTATTGCATTTTCATATATACCCCCCCACCATTAGCATCATCGCTACTATTAGTACCGCCACCACCACCACCTTTTCCATTAACATCCTACCCTGTTAGCAAAAATGGCGCAGGAGACATATGACATTGTCATCGTCGGCGCGGGTCCTGTGGGCCTGTTGCTGTCCCTCTGTATGTCCCGCTGGGGCTACAAGGTCAAGCACATCGACAACCGCCCTGTGCCGACCGCAACTGGCCGCGCTGACGGAATTCAGCCGCGCTCTACCGAAATTCTGCGCAATCTTGGCCTGAAGCGCGCCATCATGGCCTATGAGCCCGCCAAGGTGTACGACGTTGCTTTCTGGGATCCTAAGAGCGATGGCTCTGGTATCGGCCGCACCGGTAGCTGGCCCAGCTGCCCGCGCTTCATCGACACCCGCTACCCTTTCACCACCCTGGTCCACCAAGGCAAGATCGAGCGTGTTTTCCTGGATGAGATCGAGAAGGCCGGTACCCGCGTTGAGCGTCCCTGGACTATCCACGGCTTCAACAATGACGGCGCCAATGCCGAGTATCCCGTCGAGGTCCAGCTGAAGTCCATTGACACCAACGTCATCGAGACTGTGCGCTCCAAGTACCTGTTCAGTGGTGAGGGTGCCCGCAGCTTTGTCCGTGAGCAGCTCGGAATCAAGATCCACCACAAGGACCCCATCGCCTATGTCTGGGGTGTCATGGATGGTGTTGTTCGCACCAACTTCCCCGATATCGAGGTAAGCCAACCCCAGAGACCCTCAATATTGTCCTCTCATCAAAATTAACTCCTTCTCCAGACCAAGTGCACAATTCACTCCGATGCCGGCTCCATCATGGTTATTCCCCGCGAGGATAACATGGTTCGTTTGTACGTTCAGATCGCCTCTTCCACCGACGCCGACTGGAACCCCCGCAAGACTGCTACCGCCGAGGAGGTTCAGCAGACTGCGAAGAACATCCTGAAGCCATACTGGGTTGAGTGGGACCGTGTTGAGTGGTACTCTGTTTACCCCATTGGACAAGGTATTGCCGAGAACTATACTCTGGATGAGCGTGTCTTCATGGGTGGAGATGCCTGCCACACCCACAGCCCTAAGGCCGGCCAGGGAATGAACACTGCTTTCCACGATGCTCTTAACATGGCTTGGAAGATCCACGCTGTTGAGACTGGTTTCGCCAAGCGCTCTACCCTGAGCACCTACCAGACAGAGCGCAAGGATATCGCCGAGACTCTGCTTAACTTCGACGCGAAGTATGCTGCTCTCTTCTCCAAGCGCCGCCCCAACGCCGACGAAGTCTCCGCCAGTAAGGCTGTTTCAGCCGCTGATGCCGAGGAGGATGAATTCGTCAAGACTTTCAAGTCCTCTTGCGAGTTCACTAGCGGATACGGAGTTGCCTACAAGCCCAACGTTTTCAACTGGGATGCCAGCCACCCTGCCAAGTCGGCTCTATTCGGCATTCCCAATGTCCGCCTGACTCCTGGCCGTGCTTTCACTCCCACCATGGTCACTCGTCTGGCCGATGCCAACTTTGTTGAGCTTGAGCAGGAGGTCCCCACCAACGGATCTTTCCGCATCTTCATCTTCGGTGGTAACCAAAAGAAGACCCAGAAGGCCATCTCTGATCTCGCTGCCAACCTCGAGAAGGAGCGCTCTTTCCTCTCCGTCTACCGCCGGCCTGATATCGCCGATGTCTCATTCTTCGAGCGTCACAACCCCCACTCTCGGCTCTTCACCCTCTCCCTCATCTATTCCGCTTCCAAGAATGAGGTTGATGTGGACTCCATCCCCCAGGTCCTGCGCGACTACCACCACCACTTGTATGCCGATGACATCCCCGATGTTCGCGTCCCCAACGCGAAGTTCGCAGCTCACGAGAAGCTTGGTCTTGATGCTGAGAAGGGAGGTGTTATTGTCACCCGCCCTGACAGCCATGTTGCATGCACTATCCAGCTTGTTGAGGGTAGCGGTACCGCTGATGCTCTTAACGAGTACTTCGGCTCTTTCGCTACTAAGCCTCTGGGACAGGACTCTCAACAGAGCCGCCTGTAAATTTCAGATGACGTGTCTTGTATGATCTTCTCATCTTTTGGTTGTATATAGCTTGTTTATATCGTTCTTGTGGAGCGAGTGCTTGAGCATGATTGGCGTTACGAATTTTTCAATATCATTACGAATAGAATTTCATCATTTTTCAAAAATCACTTCCTTCTATTTCATCCAGTATTCACTCCAAAAATCATGTAAGATTTAAATTTGAATGTCAAAGACTTGGAGCTCTAGAGTCCGCGAGCTGCTACATACCTAGGCAATGGGTGGTGGCATGCCAAGACTTGAACTACAAGTTCTATTTTCCGTCTCCACCCCGCATCACACTGGCGCATCTTTGAACTTCACTCTTGATAGGCCTCAGCACAGATCCTCGCTCTTTCTCATAATCAAAACAAAATAAGCATCCAATATGCTCTCTCTTGTCCTTACCGCTGAGCTCGAAGGGTAAGTTTGCCCGCGTCGTGTCAAAGACAGCCCTGCTCCCTTCCGGAATCTCCCCGCATCGCGCAACAATTTTTGATGCAAGCTGCATGGAAGCATTGGATCCCCCAATAGTTCAAATTTTGCGATTAGAACTTAGCTGACTCTTCAACGGCAGAGTGACTTCTCTTCGGCCAACTGATACTGAAGAGAACCCATACTTTTTCACCTTCAAGGTGAAATGCACATCTTGCCATGAGACTCACCCGAACTGGGTGAGTTTCAACCGCTTCGTATGGAACCCGAATTCTATCTATTGCGAAGAATACCATGCTGAATTCTATTCATAGGAACAACATGAGATCCCCGGTAGCCGGGGTGAGGCCAACTTCGTCTGGAAGTGCCGTCTCTGCACCGTACGTGATATCGGCCTACAAACAGGCTATGGCCACTCGCCCACCAACTACTTTATTGGGGATCAATTGAAACTTCTACATTGATCTTTGAATGTCTGAATAATAGTGTATAAAAGGCTAACAATGCTGTCTCCAGAAAACCCACTCCGCTTCCATAACTTCCGGACCCAACACCTACGAGCTCCAGGAAAAGAAGACTGGCCAGAAAATCCTTGAAATGGACTGCCGTGGTCTGGAATTCATTGAGTTCAAGCCTGATGTAAGTCTACCTGTCAACTTGAAGCTCATGCAAAATTCTGACATCTTCACAGGGTGAGTGGGAAGCTAAAGGCATTGAGTCTTCCACCCCATTCTCTGGGATTGATCTCCTTGAGGGCGAATGGTATGACTACGATGAGAAGTCCAGCGAGGAAGTGAGCATTAAGGAAATCAACTGGTCAGTTGGCCGTGCTTAAGTGTGTATTGTGGTGTCCGATTTGTGGGCGTTACTTCAGTGCTGGAAGGCTTTAATGCGGGGGAAGGCCCAACTTGAAGGGATCATACCCATCTCCTCTCCGAATCTCGAAGAAAGTTCTACTTCATTGATTCTTATGGTCTCCTCGCTGTATTATTACTGGCATTTGATAAGCCTAGCGCGTGGTGCGCAGAGCAGAGTTGTGTGGTGTTGAGCCATTTGATAATTATGAAGCCATATCATGGGAATAACACACAAGATCACCAAAAAACCCCTATATTTTCAAATTTATTCAACGCAATGAAGCCATAAAACCAAATGCAATTTAAGTTATCAAATCTTATCCCCAATAGTAGACTAAATAACTTGTAGCACCTCGTCGCCGATTCCTATAAAGGCGGTGAATCCCAGAGCCCTTTTCATTGGCCCGCCATTCACCCCGACCAGCTCACATTTTCGCGGCGCTGTCGACTCCGCCAACCTCCATTTATCGCGCGCCCACGACCAGCTCGACAGGATCAGAAGCTCAATAACCGAGCTCATCTCCTCGCCCTATCACCCTGTATCGATTGTCTGTGCAGTAAGCGCAAGACGACCAACACATCCTCCAAAATGAGTGTACGTCTTCCAAACCACGCCGAATCGAGCTCCGCGATGCGCTCATTCAAGCAATCAATATCTGCACCTGGAACCTTGAACAGGACTATCGCTAAAATTGCCTTGATAGTTCCAACCCGTCAACCCCCGGCCATTTCTGCAGGCTAGGTATGCGAATTTATACCCCCGGACTGCCCCGAATTAAGCTGCTTCAATCCCGCCCAACCCAGCCCAGCCCAACCCACTCCCACACCACTATCAATCTCTCTTTTCATGACTTGTCTTTGTCCATCATCCAATTCACTAACGTATTTCTCCTATTGCAGAGTCGGCACTAAGGTTATCATTCGCCTGAAATGGGGCCAAACTGAGTACCAGGGTACTCTCGAGAGCATCGATTCCTACATGAACGTTCTACTGCAGGGTACGGAGGAGTACCTTGACGGAACGCACTCTGGAACTTTGGGCACAGTTCTCATTCGGTACGCACATCTATCCCAATTGCTGGATTCCCAGAATCAACTCCCCAGGTGGAAGAAAGGATGGAGGGGGGACGAGATTTGAGAACTGCGAACGAAATGAAGGACATTAGCTAACTGCAGTTCACAGTTGTAACAATATCCTCTGGATGGGTACGGCAGCAGACGTGGAAATGACAAATCTCGGCTTAAAATAATGGAGGAACTTGAAGCTAAGAGTGAGAGCACCGATCGATGTACAGTGCCTCAGCAGGCGAAGGGGGCCCGCGCTTGCGGAGGAGGATGAGGTGGTGGTGGTCCCAGATGACCTGAGGCCTTGGATCTAAGCGTCGACTGATCTGCTACATGACTTTTCTGTGTCCTGGCCTGCGCCAGGGAATTGGTCAAAAACTGTTGGCCTGCTGAGAGATCATAGTTGCGGACAGCCAGCATCATCGTTTTGATTTGGTTCGGGTCCTGGTCTTCAATGCGACCTCTTGTTCATGTGTTTGCTTGTCTTTTTTTTTTCTTCGATTTGATTCGATTCACGAGGCGTTTTGATGGTTCTTCCAGTGCGATATTATTGCATGGCTAAACCCCACCGTTATGGTATGGCCAAAAATCAATACACTACTATTCTCACTCTCACTCTTGCTCTTGCTCTCATGTGATAATCAAGCTGAGTCAAGTCAACGTAGACGCCGCGTCATGATATTCGTTCTTCATCGCGCGATTCCGACATTTAGATTCTCCGCGGTCACCGCCAGAATACCACCTACGTTCGTTAACCCGGGGGGTAGGTATACACGCTATCTCTGTGGCGGATCAGTTCTGCGACTCTCCATGCTGCGTCACGACGGTGATGAATTGAACACGCAACACACAGGAACTCTGTGGCGACAGCGAGATCGAACGTACACAGTACTCCGTACATACAGTACAGTAGCAAAGGGGAAAGCAACTGAAAGGGTCCAAGTCTCAAGGTTCCTCAGGGGATTGTCTGCAAGGCATGCATCGATTGGGTGATTCAATTTCTTCTTCTACGCCAGCCCCGCCGCACGAACCAATATCTACATCCAGTAGTAACTAATGTAGCTACTTCTTCTCGGAAATGCTTGTAACGGGAATCCCTTGTGTTGATCGTCCGATCGTCCCGCTGGGCATTAATGTGATGGGAGGCCGTGCGACAGATCCATGTCGGGAGGCGAATACTAGATAGTATGTACCCTACAGCAGGGCATGTACGGAGTACACCTGGTTGTAGGTATGTAGCTACGGTAGTTGGCTTGGTACAGTACACAGCGCCTTGGCTATAGCTCCACCAGGAGCGGTGCTTCACACAACCAGTGGGCAGGCCCACGAATCAATTTGATCCCCCGCATCCTGGTTCACATTATGGGGGGTTGTATACTCCGAGCCAGTGGCAGTGGGAACTTGAATCTGACAGTGGGTATTCTGAGTCTTTCGGCTCTGGGTATGGAGTACTGTACATGCATATCGTATGTACAATTTCTCTTTTCTCTTTTTCTTTTTATAGCTGTGAGGAAAGAGGGGGTTGAAACAGGTGATTTGATCGACGTCGAGCACTGGCATGAATGGCTCATTGGATTCGCCCGCAACGTCATGGCCCCAGCTTGAGCTGGAAACGAGCTTCGAGGTCACGGTCCAGGTGAGGGATTCACTATTTTGTTTTACCTATGGTCTGACCTTTCACCGAGCTCCATTACGGTGGTGGGTATCTAGAGAACAGCTGTCAAATGAACAAAGGGGTATCTCATGGGACTTCAGTGCCAGCCACCTTGATCAATTCAGTATTGCTGCATCATATCTCATATGCGGGTACCTAGTATGATCTAAACTACACGCCTCGAGTGCTAGATTATGCGACTGTGGTTATAGTAGTAGATAGTGGGTTCGAATAATACTGTAGTGTGCATTTGATGAGTGAATTGGAATATTCCGTACAGTGGATTTTCTTCAGGTTTCTGTGATGCTCCAGGGCTACTGTACCTAGTTGCTCCGCTTTCTTGATTTAGTATATGGTACCTTATAGTATGACCTCAAAGGAGGCATTACACACGATGGTCAAGGCAAGGTACCTTGGGAGGTGCATTGTAGGTAGACTTCTTCAATCCGAACGAGCTTGGTGGGTATGATGTTATTGATAGAATCATTTGCCCCTGCCAGGCCAACAACTACTACTACGTACTCGTATCGTGTTCAAATTCAAATCAATGTACTGCTGAGCTTATGATTGACCATTAATTTTGCATTAAAATATTGTGATTGTAATTGCCATTATCATTGGACCAAATGGCACAAATCCACGATCGTGAGAATCTGATGTGAGCGGCTTGGCCGAGGTATCTTCTAGAAGGATTCGTATAGACCCCAAATCCTGCCAGTGCGCAATGGGAGGCGTATCTAGGTACCAGTATTCGCTAAATGTGCATTACTATTATACGACTTGGTTCAACAGCCTCGGGTTGCTCAAGGAGTCATCACCAATACAGGGCCCCGTGGCAGTGCGAGTAGGCTGTCATAATCAAATGTGACGCACGACTAGAATACCGTAGCAGGCAATTGCTCAGCCTTATCAGCGCCAACTTGAAGCTGCTCAGCCTCACAGCCACGGTTTCGGGTATATCGGCCGAGGCAATATTCGAAAAAGGACTCGGACACTGCGATGTTGCCTATCATCTCATACCTAGGTATCAAACTCCAAGTTCTCCTCTGTATTGGGCAGTCAGCTTGATGGGCGGTGCGATCCTGGAGGCAAATCTGACTACGTAGGCTGACGGGGTTCGTGTCTATCACTGCGCCGTGATACAAAGCCGATTCTCCACGATTCTCCACGATGGAGGGGGTGAAATCCACCCGGGGAAGAGCGCGCAATTTGAATGGTGAAGTCCGGCGTAGCCGGTCCACGGGTGTATGTAGAGTAGATGTACACACTCCCACCAAACCCCCCTTCTTTCTTTTTATAGCGAGGCAAACGCAGAAGTACGGTCAGTGTTTGAAGTATGGAGTATCCATACACAGTGGCCCTATGGCCGATAAGATCTGAGCCCCGACGTCATGGCGAAAACCCTACTTCCAGTGGCTATCCACAATGTGGAACGAACTTCGAAATGGTGGGAGGGGCAGTTTAGTTCCCTCTAATGCTGCTGAAGAGGTCATCGCCCTCTAGGTTCAAACACTAGTCGAACATGTTCAAGGAAATGTCCGACCGAGACCTGGCGATTTTCTCCTACTAATGTACTCCCTACGGCTACTAGTAGGGGGAGAGTTTTAAGGGGCCACGGGGTTAAGGGTAAGGGTTGTAGGGATGGGAAGCAGATTCGGGCCCCTCCGTGCAGAAGTTGCGGTGTTCAGGGCACACAGAGGATAGCCAGAGGGGGCTAAAGGGCAAAAAGAAAAAAAAAATCGATCATCAACAAACAGGCGAAACTCTCCGCATGCTCAGTTGACCAGGCCGCGCAAGTGCCTCCTCCACTCAGGATCCACGCTGATCGGACGAACCATGACTGTTCGCGGGTTCTGCATCCCCAACGGTCAGTGGCCAGAACTCAGACGCCACTGGCTCGTTCAAGTGGGCGACCAACGCTGATCCTGGTCCATTTACGCCGGTCACCCATCCACCACTGTGCTCATCAGCAGGCCTGGTATGCCGAATGAGGGAATACTGCGTGCGCCTGTGCTGTGGGGTCGTCCATCCTTCGATGGTGTTGGTGTTGGTGGTGTGCATGATACATCAGTCTGAGCTATCGGGAGAGAAGAGAGGGGTGAAGGCAACTAAATGTATGTACGGAATACCCTACTCATGATGTTGATTGCGATACCTGATTGCAATGATTCCAATTATGGCAAGGATGCTCATATGTTGTACGAGGGAAGAGAAACGAGAGACATTGATACACTTTAGGGTATTCTTTACTCTAAGGCGTCCGGGTGAAGATGGGAGACACAGTCCCAGGTTCAAGTTATTAGCAATATGCAGGAGAGTACTTGGACGGAGTACTACGGAGTACTATGGAGTACACATGCTGAAGACTCGCTAAGAGAAAAGAAAAAAAAAACATTAATATTAATATTAATAAATCAATAAATCAATAAATAAAGAGTTAAAATGAAAAACCCCCCCAAAAGACCCTCTTCAATTCGCCTCGGTCCCCTGATCTGCAGTCTCCACTTCCTCATGGAAAACAAAATCCATCTTGACTTACCCGCATTTCCCCAAACTCGGAACTAATCTCCTAGAACTTTTTCGATTGATTCTATTTATTTATTTTAGATCTTCTCCCCTCCTGATTCACTGACCAAAACTATCTCCCTCGCTTGTTCTTTAGTGTGAAACATCCTGCACAGTACCGCGCTTACCTGCAACATTCGTTGTCTCGGTGTATAAACACTCACATCTACTACGACTCTCGCATTATTTCCTTCTCTCTTCCTCACCCTCCGAGACTGTGAACACCACTGGCACTGGAAAAGGGAAATATACATTCGTTCACACAAAATGCGTGATACACCATCCAAGTTTATTGAGATCCTTGATCCCAAGGACTCACATCTTCGCATGTCCGACTCGGACGTTCGCCTCGAGGACGTCCTCGCTGATCACGAGGCCACCATCAGTCGCCCACGATCCTCAACCCAATCCTCCACCAAGCCTATGGATAAAGCACACTTAGGTCGTGTTAACTCTACCTCGCCGACGCAACGATGGAAAAGGTTCAGCAACATGCTCGCACAGCCTCGGCGGAACTCTTAATATACCCCCCGCGTCGACACCATACACTACGCACATACACATACTACCACACAACCACCCACGCCTTCTCTCTCCTCTCGCCTACCTTCTTCTCCCTCCTATTCACCCACCATGCTGAGGTGTATACGAATGATACGATAACGGATATTCATGATTCTCATGACTCTGGGGTATTTTTCACTGTTGTCACGAAAGAATACAGGAGCAAAACGGAGTAACGGATCTCATGCGCATGTGGTGCACATGGAAAGTAAACCAAACCTCATTTCCCACGATTGGACTCGGGTGAAAAAATGGTCCACATACCGTCGGTCGGAGGGGCTAGTTGCGCCCTCGACTGGTTTGATGATTGCTGGTCGTGTTGGCAAGGACTATGAACGCCTCGGAGCAGAAGATTGGCCCTCTCTCTCCCCCCTCTTCATCCCGGCTTGGAATAACGATGTGATGAGACTTTTCTTTCTTTGTCTATTATTATTCCTCTTCTTTTTTTTTTTTTTTTCATGGGAATAACTGGTTACTGGTTTACTGGAATGGATGAATGAATGACACTCACATCATAATTGATGATGGGATCGATGAATGACTACTTCGATTCTCACTATGATTATTATCATTATCATTATTATTATTATATTATTATTATCATTCTTACTCTCTAGTCTCACCACCATTGTTCAATGTCTCAGAGTTGAAGGCTTCCACATCTATGGCCCTCCCCTAGAGTGGACCAGAACACGGTGTTGCTTCGGTTCTCTTCACATGATCAACACGAAGGCCTCCCAACTTCAAGAGATCCGATCTCCACTTCTCGCCCCCAGGTAACATCTCGCCGCAATCCAATTCCAATCAGCCCGGGAAAAACGTTACGCGACCCGCGAAAAGATCACACAAAACAAGGTACCCTCGCGACACAAACAAAACAGCATTGTTTGTGTCTCTCCTTTTCTCGAAGAGATGGGGAAGTCTCGTGTACCTGAGTCTTGAGTGGATCTGAAACCAGGCCCTGGGCTGGGCCCTGAGAAACGTTGGATCTTGAATTTGATGGACCATGGACCGAGGACAACCCTTCAGGTACGCGGTGGACCCTGGCGAACCCCCCTGGGTCCAGTCGTAGCACAAGGTGCGACCGTCGCCAAACTGATCTTTTGGATTGGATGGAGACACTAGCGAGCACTATAGACATTAGAAAACTGGCAAACTTGACGGGAAACTGGCCAGACCGGTCCGTTCGGATCTAGTGGAAATTGTCCCTGAGACCGAAATTAAGGCGTTCTGGTTCTGGAGGCTGCGTCAAATTGTGACTCTCTTCTTTCTATTCTTATTTGACGGGTTTTAGATGAGGGTACAAGGTGAGGGGTCCGATTTTCTCAACGGATGATTTCTTTCTTCTCAACTACCCTATGTACTCTCACCTCCAGTGGAATAGTTACTTCTAGACCTTTGAGGGGGTCAATTAGTGCGGTGGTCCCATGCATCCATTTCCAGGCCCGCCGAATCTGATGTCTCAGTGCATTCGATCTTAAGATCTTCCGCGACGTAATAGGTTGCTGATCTTATCACTTGTGCCCTTTCTGGAACTTTTCTTCCGTTAGTGCAGTGATCTATAAACTGCATCTAGGCCCAGAAGACGCCGCACCACGGCATCTCATTACTTGGGACTGCCGATCATCTTGTTAGTCAACGTGCAGCCATGAAATTAAGGAAGTTCCCGACATGCAACCTCATCGTCGGCGTAGACATTGGTAATTTGGGGGAATGAAAGTAGTACATTTAACGTTCCACCGAGAAAAGAGCAATGATCTTGGATGGGGGCTCAACGTGGAAGGGATAAAAACTACAATACTTAAAATATCCCCACATATGGATGTCATAAATTGCAAAAATTCTAACAAAGACCTGTGCTAGTAAATGAGTATTCTCAATTAGGGATATCATCCCCACGATTGACAGGCGCGAAATCTAGTGGAACTCGTATGCATTAAGAGTACCCCTGGGCTGTAGTAGTTGTTTCAGATAAGACACTTACCTACGTGGTCGTACCCATGTCGGGGATCCAGGGCCCGTTTGATCAATCAAAATCAACGGGAGAGGGAGGGGTGGTATACTAATTAGTAATAGGTACAGGACGGCATGAATTGGATACCGCTGTCATTCTACTTGTAGAAAAGGAGACAACCAATTGAGGATAAGCATTTTTCGCAGTGGTACCGATGATGTTATTTTCAATTAATGCAAAGCGTAGCCGTTAGCAGTGGTTCGCGAGTTGGCCAGTCAACAATAGTCGAAACTAGAGTATCAAAGAATACCTCGTTTGTACCTAGATACTAATTTTGAAACGTGCTGAAGCTCTGGACAAACTTCACTAGCAAGTACTATATAATGTCCCACTGCGCTGCTGCTGTACCTATTTACCTAGTTATGTACCTAGTGTAAGTATCTATTGGAAATTCACCCGAGCCATCCTTCGGATGCAGGTCCTGCTGTATTTGCACCTAGTAGTAAGTCTGAGACTGCAGTCCTGTTTGACAGAGGTGCCTGTCAAGGATCACTCGCGCTTTGACCTTTGCGTGTCTGGGCAGAGCTTGTTAATCAAATCCAGCCCTGTGTTGATCAAGGCTGAGATTCAATTTCGTTTGAGTAAATGTATTGAAGGTAGTAGCCTCGATGTCTGAGATCGGAGCAGTTCATGGAAGTATAGTGCCTTCTCGATGGACTCTATGGAGTACTCTCCGGAAAGATCCATGGGTGTGTTCAATGATTTTTCGTTTAGTACTCTACCATTAGCCTTTTATCAATTTGTTCTGATCCCTAAGCAAAGCGCTCTGTTGATACCGGTTTTCTTTTGATCATTTATAGTGAATTCAAGAAACTCAAATCGATTTAAGCTTACTTGGCTGCCATCCCCACTGGCATTGTTTCAAGTACCTTCCTGGCCATGGTCCGTGTGAATTACCTACCCTGGATACTCCGAGTCTTTATCTCGATTTGGGCTCTACTTCTTTATACTATTGCTACTACTAGTAGGCTAACGCCCAACCTTGGAATGCGAGATGAGAACCTTCAAGTTGGAATGAGTATGCGAAAACTTGGATAATCAAATTTGGAAGCGGATTTAAGTCTTCCCAGCATTAGTAATGGTATAATCCTTCCATCAAGGTGTCCAGTGATACTACTAGTAGTAGTGAGTACTACCTAGGTACTGCTATTACACCAAAGAAAACCTTTGTTATGCTAGTAGATCTTGAGAGCAGGCTCTCATGATTGACAGCTACTAGTACTGGTTTGCAGGATCAAGTAAGACCTTTCCAAGCTGTGTATCTTATTAGGAACATACCAAATAGAATTGATTGTATTGAAATAATGTGTCGGTATCGGCCTCTATGATGGCACTATCCTTGCCCCAATCCTCAATAATGTTCTGGCCTTGAAGAGGCACTGGCCGCAATATTGGCTGCCCCCGGAGTCGGGGAGGGTGATGACGGGGAACGCGTCGCCAATCGGGTCTCTTATCTACCCAATGGCCCACCGGGGCACATAGGAACTTCAACCTCCAAACAAACCAAAGACCCAAACAGTTCCCAGCAAGACACAACAGCTGCAGTACGAGAACCGTGGACCACCACTAAACCCGCGCATTCTAGACCTCCAATCTCTCGAAACTCCAGTCAGCTTCAAGAGCCCCGGGGTAGTTACCAGTGACACACCATCCAAATCAGCCCCTCACACAACCGACAGGACTGCATCATCGCCTCCCCCCATTCAACGACCTACCGTGATCTTGCACCAGCATTCACAAAGCAACCCTACCCGCATCCGTTTGGTCCTCCTACATATTATCTCCGGTTGAATATCTGCGTCATGGCTTGGATCTCCGAAACGCCCACCGCTGGCAGACGTAGCGCGTCCCCAACGGTCTTTGAGCAACAACGCGAGGAATTGGTTAGGGAAATTGCAGTGGTGAGTTGGTTCATGCTCTCTGTTCTCGCCGGGGAAGAGAATTCCTTGAGTTTATCTCCGGGGTGGTATCTCATGGTATATCTGGCCCATTTCAAATCTAATACCTTCCTAGGGCATGGAGCAAGTTCTCCAGAACATGAACCGTTTGAATCGAAACCTCGAGAGCATCATTACTGTACGGCCCCTAGTTAACACCGCTACCGAGAAACTTCTATTGAATCAATCGCTAATTTGGCTAATGTGAATAGGTCGGTAATGAGTTCGGCTCTGTTGAAGCCCTGTGGTCACAATTTGAGAATTTCATGGGTCGGTCTGAGGAGGAGGTCGAGGAGGGCAGCCAAGGGAAACGAAAGGTTAGCGGCGAGAGCGCAGGACATGGTAATTCGGGAGGACAACGTCAGAATGAAGAAGGGGAGTCGATGGCAAGTCAGTAAACGGTGAAAACTGGGTATATCTGACCGATTCATGGCGTTGGTGTTGATAGGGTGGTTTTACTGTTCACTTTTCTATTTTTTGATTCTTCATTTGAGATACCATTTCATACCCTACTGCATTATGATTGCCGAAAGAACAAAGTTCAATTCATCTACGTTCATGAGAGTCTATTGCTACTAGTACTAGCACGAGGAAGGAGTATTTATGAAAAGCAAAGGCTTGTATTGCTAAATTCGTATCAGGTAACATAAGCGAGAACACCAGTCCCATGCATGCCAACAAAAGGCAAAAGACCCAGGTCATGAGAGCCAACAGGAGAAAAGGAACAAGGGTCATGAGGTGAAAAATACACAGAATGAGAAAAAGTCAACCACTCGGCGATAACAAGGGCAAATGTGAAAGAGAAAAAGAAAAGTTCAGAAAGCCGCCTTTAGAGAACAGATCGGCCGAGAGAGCGCGCAGCGTCCCCCGACTCCAAGAGGGAAAGGATTTTTTTGCAGTTCATGTCCAGCTTTGTCTAGCTTGCGGCGGGACAACATAACACATCCGCAGAGTAGACAAGCACGCCGATGAAGCAACCAGGCTTAAGATCGGGCCAGGGGGAGAGAAAGGAATGAAGAAATGGTCGGTCAAGAATGAAGGTAGAAGTGCAAGGACATCAAAGAAAGGAAAGATGTTTTACAGAATCTTGCAGCTTCGTTTCTTGATCTTCTTCCCTGGTCGTTTGCTCCCGCCCGCGGAAGGCTTGCTATTTGTGCGGTTATGTGATGGTTTCTGGTTCATGTAGCCTTGTTCCTCGATTGTGATGACATTGTCAACAGCCTTGGCGAAGACCTCGTCGACACCACGCATCTCCTTACTACTGCACTCCACATATGTTGCACCCATCCGCTGGGCTACCGCGGTGCCCTGCTCTGGTGAGATGGGAGTGAGACCTTGCGTCTTGAGTAGTTCAATGCAGGTTCGCTTGTTGCGAAGATCAGACTTCAGACCGACGAGGATGATAGGGGTTGTTGGGCAGAAATGTAAAACCTCGGGGTACCACTAGGGATAGTGAGTAAGTATTTGTTTTCCAAATGAAAGCAGAAACCAAATGGTACTCTTGAAGACTCACCTTGTCTACAACATTCTCCAGTGATGCGGGGCAGTCGACGGCAAAGCATACGAAAAGGAGATCGGTTTCGGGATATGACAGCGGACGAAGACGGTCATACTCCTCCTGGCCGGCGGTATCCCACAATGCTAATTCAACCGTCTTCCCTGACTGTCGGTGGGTGGTCTGGGTGATATAGTTTTCGAACACGGTGGGGACATATTTCTGCACTAGTCTTAGCACAACGCCCCGCGCCTCAACCATGGATCAACCATGAAGTATAGTATACATCCATAGTATAGATCATAGCACAGAGTAAAGAAGGGATTGGATAAAAGGAAGATAGTAATTATGACATACCTCGGGGAAATAACCTTGCGAGTAGCTGATCAACAGGCAGGTCTTGCCACATCCACCATCTCCAACAACGACGAATTTTTTTGAGTAGGAAGGGGGTTGAGTGATGTTGGTAGCCTCCGACATTTGAGCACTGGAGAAACTTGTGTGGGTGCTGGCAGTACCGTTGCTCACTCGTACGCTGTGACTGCGAGTACGATTGTGATGAGGGGACATGGATGGAGGAGGAGTTGCAACTGAGCGACGTCGAGAAGCCGCATAGTACTGGTCGTCATACATGGAGCTCATGGTGAATGGCAGGTTGGAATGGAACCCCCTTGATCAAATTGTAGATTGTGGGTCGCGGTCGAGTGTTTGACGGCTACCAGCCGGTATGAATCTGATGGTCGTTCTGGTGGTTGAGCTGGAAGAGGTTGTGGGAATGGGAACGATATTCGAGCAGATCGAGATGGAAGGTGGAAAAAAGAAAGAAGAGACAGAGACAGGGTGGTAGCACCGATTTTAGATCTTGATCGACATCAAGTTGGGAGGGTCAAATCGTCCCGGGCGAGACCCGTGTTTACCTTGATGGAACTCCCGCGCTGCCATAGCAACGGCCGTCCTTCGATGACGCCAGGGCGGGACTTCACTCAATTCGCTAGGGCTTGTGCCTGTCAGTTTCAATTTGATTCGATCTACTCTACTCTACTTCCCCGATCCGGTTTCTTTTTTCGTCCTGCCTCCACCAAATTGCCCCTCTTCTCAACATTCTCCACCGTTCAGCTCTCCAGGAAACCGGATCGCTCGACCTCGGGGTGGCCGCGTCATGTGATCTACAGAGGAGGGGAAGATCAGACGAGATGAGATGAGATGAGATGAAGGAAAACTTGCCGATACTGGGCAGTCCTCGTTCATGAATATTGTTGAAAGCAACTGCTACTAGCTATTACATACCTAAGTATGTACTAGTAGCAATCTCACCCTGGATGGATGATGCAGGTTGTGCCATATATAGGCATTAGTATCACTTTGTAGTTTCGAGTGCTACGCCGTTTATGCAATACGTGCAAGGTACCGCACGTTCACCATTGGGTCTTACTGGTCATTGTTTGCTTTTTCTCTGGCTTGAGATCTTTTCTGAGTCTTACACCATGTAGCGTAACTTGCTAATCACTCAAAATCAGATAAGAGCGTGTCTCGTCGGGCCATTGGACCAGTACAGTTGCCTGATAGACTCAAGTGTGGTAGAATGTGGATCGACTCTATAGAGAGCTGAACTGAATTTCTAAACCCTTCAACTTCATTCGACATTATTGTATCAAGTATCAGAAGTATATTTCAACCAAATATATTCATCTAATGGTGATAAATAAATTAAAAATGAAAATACATGTCCCAAATAGTATCAATTTCTATTCTATAGTACCCTCATGATGTACCTTATACTAAGTAACCGGCATTACTAAGCCCACACATGGCACGTCAGGGGCCAAGAGCCGCGGCCGCGACCATCTGGATTTCCCCGATCTTCAATCTTTCTGAGTCCTTGCCGACCTCACCTCATCCGAGTCCTAAGTGCATCCTATACTCATTTCGAATCCAACTTCCATCCACTCCTTATGTTCTTCTGTTGAGTTCATACTCTACGAATCGAGTGGCAGGCACCGGCCTGTTCATATATGGAGGACCCTCCAATCGCACACCGGATCGATAGCACACTATGGGCAAGCCCGTGAAAGATCAGCTTGATGCTGGACTGAAGAGTCTTGATCACTGTAGGTTCTTTTGAGAAAATCGCCCGCATTGTCTCTCTGGAGGATCTTTGGATTAAATGCCATGCGCGTTATGACCATTCACTAATCCCCAGCTTCCGCCGGCGGCTCGCGATAGATTCAAGCCGACTTCCCCTCTGGCGCTACTGGCCTCGGCAGAAACTCCTACCATTGATCCGATATGAGACTCCTTACCTTGCTTGGGCGCAAGAGAAAGTCCGCACGCCTACACTAGATTCATACTTTGCGTTTACTGCAAACCTCGGCACCCATACGTTTTTCATGGTCTTCTTGCCCTTCCTCTTCTGGTGTGGCCATACTAGCTTAGGTCGTGGGTAGGTTGATACCGATCGTTATTGAGCACATTTGGAGGGTTGGGCATGATTGACTGATTGGCATGCGCGCAGACTCGTACACATTTTGGCAGCGGGTGTTTTCTTCAGTGGCTTCATTAAGGACTTGCTGTGTCTTCCCCGACCACTTTCCCCGCCCCTCCAGCGCATCACCCATTCTGGATCCGCCGCATTGGAATACGGTTTCCCTTCGACACACTCTACAAATGCTGTATCGGTCGCCGTTTACGCGGTCTTACTTCTAAACTCCCCCGAGTCGACTGTTAGCCCGCAAACCAGTTTCATTCTCCAGATTGTCACATACCTCTACCTCACATCAATCGTCTTGGGCCGGCTGTATTGTGGTATGCATGGAATGTTGGATGTTGTCATTGGCTGCATCCTGGGTGCGTTAATCGGCCTCGCGCAGTTTAGCTGGGGCCCGGCATTCGATAACTATATCCTCACGGCAAACATGAAGGAAATTCTCGTCATTCCGGTGGTAATTCTGATTCTTGTTCGGATTCATCCAGAGCCGGCCGACGATTGTCCTTGTTTTGATGACAGCGTTGCTTTTGCGGGCGTGACCCTCGGCGTGGACGTGGGATCTTGGTATTTCACTGGATCGAGCCTCGCCTGGGATTCCCCTCTTCCGGGCACTATCCCGTACGATTTTGAGACTATCGGAATTCCTAAAACAGCACTTCGCCTCGTAGTTGGAGTTTTGTGCGTCTTCGCTTGGAGAGAGATCACAAAGCCTACCTTGCTTCGCATACTTCCACCTATTTTCCGCAGTCTTGAGAAACTGGGTCTTCTCCTACCCCGACGGTTTTTCACCACCGCCTCGTAAGTATCCCATTCGTATTCCCCAGAGTACACTCATTCTGACTTTGTTGCGCAGTCGCTATACAACAGTCCCATCTAATCTGAAAGACCACGAAGTCTTTCCTAATTTCTCGGATATCCCGTCTATCATCACCACTATCCGGCATCCGCGACGTCGCGCTATCTCGATTGGCCCACAGTCTGAAGCTGATGCATATGAGACATTGGCATATCGGGAGAAGCGCCGACGCGAAAGCTTATCTGGGGGAATTCGTGAGTCTCCCGAGGATGGGGATTTTAAGCCCAACGGAACCCCTCTTCTATCCAGGAAGACTTCCAAATTGGATCAGTATGAGGATATGATGGGTAGAGGTAGCCCTAACCCATCAGCTGTGGAGGAAGATGCCAATATCCCCCGATCGTCGCCGCTTCCGCCCCCAGAGTATAATACGTCCCGAACAGACGAGAAGGAAGTTTTCTCTCAGATCAAGAAGCCTCGCGTGCGATATGATGTGGAGGTAGTGACCAAGCTGGTTGTCTATGCAGGTATGTACTTCCGCTCTCCTGTCTTTTTGATCGCGCTGATCATGTTTTAGGGATACCATGGGTCGTGATCAACACCGCACCTCTAGCATTCGAACTGCTTGGACTCGGTGTTCCCAATTGATTGCATAACATGGATTAATATACCCGTCCCGCACTAGCAAGTCCGCTTGCTGGGCCCGCTCCAGCTCAGCGGGCTGTGCTGAAGCGTGTTCCTCCAGTATAGACGAAGTTCGGGCTGGCACATGTACATACGTGACCGAGATCTTGTATCCTTATGCCCTAACGGCTGTACTAAAAACCAACGAATGAATTTGGCATCAGCGATATCTAAGCAGTGCGTCCAAAGAGATGAAATTCTTTCGCAATGGCCAAAGTAGACCCGGCTGTTTTTAGAATAATGACAATGGTAGAGTGGATGTCACTGGGGGACTAGTGGCCATTCTCATTGGCGAATTCATTCAGCATATCAACGAAGTAGCAGGCTGGTTTAATATGACCGGGTTTTAGTTGGATTTAAATAGTATATCTAGCTCTATCTGTGACTGATTATCTGCCAGTGCTCCCTGATATAAATGAGAACAATTTGAAACCAAAAAGCTGTTGGAATCAAGAGCTAACCATGCCAAACTTGTTCCCAGCCACTTTGTATACTTCGCCGCGGCTGCAGGTGGATCGCTGCCGATCGATGACATAAGCATACATGGGGAATGGAGGTCGCGCTCCATCGCTCTCTCACATCTGTGATTCAAGGACCAACTCTCCGAGCTGTCTCTCTCAATGATGGACCTTGGTACTTGTGCTTGCCTTCTCACACTACACATCTACCCTTTTAGCAACTCGGCGCATTCGTCTTAACTCGATTTAACTCCAGCCCCTTGCGCCTTCACCATCCTTCTCCGAATACCATCTCTCTCTTTCACCTCGCCTACCCCAGCTTGCAGAACGGTCAAAATGCTGTCATTTTGGAAAAGACTTCTGGGGTGGAAGCCAGTACCAGATCTCCCCCAGGACTCTGATTCTCCACCGCGAGCTTATGATCATAACGGAATTGCTGGGTCAGAACTGCTGGACCAAGATTCCAAAGGTATCGAACAAAGAGAAAGCAACCGGTTATTTCGCAAATACTTACTGATGCCGCCTCAGACATACAAAATGCCGAACGGCTCAATAGATCTATGCCAGGGGCATTCCCCGACGAAACAGAGCCTCCTTCACCGTCACAACAACCAACCCTTCCACCGCCATCAATTATCCCCGACCATGACGTTCCAGCTGAAAAGCTAGAAGAGCTGGAACCAGAACCTCAAACCTACCGAGCACTTCGCACAGAATTAGGATCACATTTACACCCTGTACAACCCAGTCACACACCATCTCCGAAGCGCTTCCTTCCTCCCTCCTCCGCTCCCGCAAAAGCGATTCCAAGACCAGCCCTCCAAGATGAGGTGGATATTGAGGACCCCTACATGCGGCGGTCCATGGTGTACCAGCAGTTTCAATTTGGACGACCAGTATCAGCAGTACAATTATTTTCGCCAAAGAAGAGACCATTGCCACCCAATCGCAGTGCTTCAATCTATGCATCGGACTGGGAAGAGCGCGAAAAGGAAAAGAAACTCCGAGAAAGAGATCAACTCAAATCAATCCGAATTATTCCACAAGGGCCCGCAGTACGCCAGCTTTCGCCTCAGTGGTTAAATAGAGTCGCTGAAGCCATGCGAAGCTCACAAGGTTGTGTAATTGCGAGGAGTCCATCCGGAGACGACCTATACCCCAGAGACATTGCAACTTGTCTCAAGACCCTATCATGGCTCAATGATGAGATTATCAACTCTTATTTGACCGTTCTCGTGCACTATCTTCGTGAATCAACAGGAAACACAGGGACCGAACGACCGCGTTTTCACGCATTCACCACATTCTTCTACACTACTCTACGCGATAAAGGGTACCAAGGCGTACGGCGCTGGGCCAATCGCGCCAAAATTGGCGGGGAAGGTCTGTTAGATGTCGATACGGTGTTTATTCCTGTACATGAGTCCGCGCATTGGACTCTTATGGTAGTACGGCCGGTAGACCGTACCATTGAATATTTCGACTCGCTGGACCGGATGGGTCGACAGGGCGCGAGACAGGTTAAAAACATCAAGGAATGGCTTCGTGGTGAACTTGGCGCGAAATACGAAGAGGATGAGTGGAAGGCTCTTCCTTCGATTTCCTCTCAGCAGGATAATGGGAGTGACTGTGGCGTTTTCCTCCTCACGAACGCGAAAGCCATCGCTCTCGGCATTGAACCTACTGCATTCGGACCTGCCGATACTCAAATGCTCCGAAGGAAGATTGTTGCAGAGCTCATGAACGGTGGTCTTCATGGAGAATTCTGTCCTGTCGATAGCAGAGGCGACAAGTTACTTTGAACGTCTAGATCACATTCCACCCTCGCATACCACTTATTCACCAGAGATTATTGGCTCTGGTCAATCATCTTCGGAACACTCCGTTATCTCTTCATCAAGACTCTATGTCTGGCGTTTATGGCTTCTTTAAACATTTTTACGGCGTGCATGGCGACTTAGAAAAGGCGATATCAGACGGCCATGGGTTGGGGTTTACTGGTTGTTTTGTCTTTTCTTTTACTCTCTTTGGTTTCTTTTTCAATGGCTTTGATGCACTGAATGAATTTAAATGATACCCCATTTTGTTGACGGCTCGAGAGATGCAGCAAGTGCATTCATGGCTTTTGATTGTTTTGTACTGCAATGCATTGTCAGGCTTTCTTTTTATCGTTAGTCATTTCTCTTCACTCTATCTAGAATAGTATTCTGATTCCTAGGTAGTTATCAGCTAGTACTTAGCCGTAGTACATTCCATAAACTTTAGGAATTCAAGCAGGGAAATCTCTCTTGCTGTTAAAAAAAGAACGAACTCGGAAACTTGAAGCTGAAAATCTTATTGCTCGATTAATTGTAAGAATACTCGTAGTATACCCTCCAACTACCGGGACAGCGCGCTGAAAATACTAGACGACAGGTAAAGATAAACTCCTCAACCAAACACGCCATGCCTGAAGTTTTCGCCATCGATATAGCAAGGTCGCTGACAAGGTGGCTCCATTGGTCTATGATGCGGCTCCTTGTCTGGATCCTTGTCTGGATCCTTGTCTGGATCCTTGTCTGGATCCTTGTCTGGATCATGATGCGGCTTCTTATGCTTCTGCTTATCTCTGCACTTTCGTCCCTTCTTACCCTTCTTGCACTTGTGATGTTTGTGATGCTTGTGGTGTCCCTTTCTTTTCGCGGACCCAATCACCAAGTCCGTATCCGGTTCCCACAACTCATCTTCCAAGTCAATCCTGTCCGTGATAGACACTTTATCGTTCGGTTGCTGATGTCCTCCGTGTCTTTGTGATGGGGGAATGTCGATTCCTCTCGATCCATCTGATGAGCGATTATAGGCTAGTTCGATATACTCGATTCCGACAAAAATGTTATCCCCGAAAGCCATGTCACCGGTCCATTCCCCACCATCGCTCCAGAGATTGATAACCAGTCTGCTTTGAAGGTTTGGCACACGATATGTTTTTGCATCTTGAATGCTGTCGTCTACCCACCAGCGAGAGGTATCTGACATCCAGTCCAGCCGATGTGTAGACCATTCAGTCCAAGGAACTGGCAAGTCTACTACTGAACTGGCTCCGGGAATCATTTCATCGGTGACAGGGTTGTAGTCGGGTTGATTTGCGTAATGAACCCGATAAGAAGGATCATTGGTTAAGATTTCGATATCCGACTCACAATTGCGAGAATGATAGGTGAAAAGGCCAACACATGCACCAGGGTGAGGTTTCTCTTCTGTGAGCGCCATGGTGGCATTCATGACCGTTGTTTGGACATTGGGGGTGGCCGGAACAGCAGGCTTCCATGGTACCTCTTTGGTCTCATTTCCCGGCGATGACACAAAGATGCTTGCTGGCAATATGCGAAGTCTCACGCGAAGAGAACAGCGGTAGATGTTGCGGACGCGGGTCTCGATTTCCGCTGTTGAGGTGTAATCTTCGTGGCGGGTGGTGCGGAGCACGAGATATGTTGCCAATGAATCCTCTACTTCGTGGTTTCTGGTGATGAAAACATTCCGTCTAGAGTTGACCATATCCACAGGCGCACGGGAGCTGCCTGGGCGGTGCCACTGCTGGCTTATCCAATCCTTGTCGAATGTTGTTTCGAAGAGCCACATCGCGTTTGAAGCGGACTGATTGCCTCCATTAGGGCTGTATGATTCGACGTCGTTCTCTGACAAGTCGCCATCCTCCGAGTCATCCTGGTATTCGACCCAATCAGATTCTCCATCTCCGTCTTCGCCTTCGCCTTCATCAGGCTGTGGCAATCCTGGATCGATTTGTCGATCGAAAGAAACGGAACGGAAGTCCCAGAGCTTATAGTGTTGGTAGTATCCCGGATCGGGACCAGAGACGGTGAAACAGTCACAATCATAGAGCAAATTGTTGTCAGACTTATGAGGTGATGTGGTGTTTGTCTGCGTGACTGAATCAGACAGGACAGGTGTACTGAAAAAGAGTGAGGCGAAGGACAGAATGCCTGATGATAGAGTACCCGGCTTCATGATGGTCGGCGCTCAAGTTGGATGCCCAACAAATGGGGTGAGATGTGAAAGAAAGATTGAGAATGAGAACATATTGTCTTCCTTTCTTTGACTGAGAGTGAAGGCTGTTCCTTCTGCTTGAGTCAGAGCAATGACTTGTGGTGCGGAAGTTGCGATCTTGTTTAGGGCATCAACATTTCCTAATTGGGATATCCCATACTGTCACCAATGGGATCGGATCACGAGACTGACCTCGTGACCACCATGGTATGGTGGCCCAATCCTTGGAAGTGAATCACCTTAATTCAAGATCGATTCTTTGTTTATATGGTTTTCTACTTTTCATATAGGACTTTTAGTCTCAATAAAGATCATATAGTACGCAAAGTACCATAGTTAAAGAGATCTCTTGTTTTTTGTGGGGCTATTTTGAGCTAGTTATCAGATATGATACAACATGAATAGGACGAACTGAACGAACTGAGTGGTAATACGCATACAGAAGTGTCATCATCTTGCCGGATGCGCCCGGTCCTCTCCTCGCTGATTTTTGGCGGTGCAGCCTGCATTGGACTGTCTGCCAATCAATAGAAAGTGGCGATTCACTAATCACCAATAGGCGGGAAAGGAATGAGTGAGGCGCCCCACTGGAACTTCCCTTCGCGGGCCATGCGTCGCACTGCTGCACGCCAAGACATGCATAGGGCCACCATCTCGTATTGTATGGCTGCCGTCACGCTCTGTATTATATCTTCATTCTGCTTTAATACCTTCAAAGAGATAAAGAAATTTTAGAAAAAATGGCAAATATTGAGTAATAAAGAGAATAAGAGTGACTCATTCAAATTAATATCATCAATAGCATGTAATAGGGTGGATGGTGGGTGAGTAATAGTGTGTCGACCTGGCAATTCGACCCGACATGACCGGCTGACGGAGCAGTAGGGTAAGGCTGTGCGACCCTTTCCCCCCTTCCCGTCTCTTTGTCGCCCTTTTCTACTGCTCGCCCCCCAGAATCACCCACTTTCACCCACACATACACGGCACAATGGACGATTGCACTATCTAGAGCATCGCTTTTCGCGACCACCACTTCGATAACCCCTTGATATACCATGTTGATATAGACCGCCACACATTCTGCCGATATTTTCGAAAATGACCTCCATGACAACCCTGGAGAGGAGTCTCTCCTGTACCTCCAGCACCTCGCTCTCCATGTCCAGCCCTCGCCTCTCAGTTCGACGTGAGAATACACCGCCCGGCTCCGATCACCTGTCCCTCAACCATCTCCATGACCGAATGAACCAGCTCGACTCGCGTGTGCTCGAGCTGCGCTCCACCGTTCTTACCAAAGACGGCTACGTCGACCGCCGTAACCGTGAAGATGAGCATATCCGCCGTGAATTTGAGAACCACCGTGTCATCTCGCACCGAATCGATCTGAATGTTGTGGCCCTACGCTCAGATGTTGACCAGATCAAGACTAGCATCTTCCAACTCAAGTCGAGTATCGGCCAGTCCGGTACAGAGACTGTGTTCCTGCGTGGAGATGTTGATCGGTTGCAAAAGAGTGTGGAGCAACTTCAGACCGATGCAGAGCAGATGAGAGCGGATGTTTGTGCTTCGCGTATCGATATCAGCAAGCTCCAATCTGCTACCAACCAACTTCGCACGGATCTCCTCTCTCTGGATTATAAACTATCAAAACAAATGAACGCAATGGAAACACAAATGCACGCCATGGAATCGACTTTCAGCATGCGAATGGACTCTATTGAATCTCGCATGAGACACTCGGAACGCGTCCGGTTCAACTCCTTGGCTCACACTATACACGCCCCCATCAATCCCGTCCCCGTCATCCTTGATGATGGTTCCATGGAATGGCCCAAGTACTTCCCGCGGACCGTGTGGAGGTTTTGGTGCCTCACGAAACGCAGTCGAGGTAAGCGTTTACAAAGTATAAACATAGATATGTCCTCCTTTCTCATCTCTAACAATCATATGAACAGTTCATCGATTGGTTGAATTAGCTGAATTCTACCAGCTGGGTGGTTACCAGGACTGGTGTCGGATGAATGCTACCGACCTTTTTGCGGATGACAGTGACTCCAGCAGTTCAAGTGATGGGTCAAACAACATGACCCGCGAGGAAGCTGTTCGCCGTTTCCCCGAGGCTGCTCACCAAGCACTGGCTGCCACCCTGGGATTAATTTACTATAAGATTCGAAACGAGGTAGGAGGTGGTCCCATGGGCCACGCTCCCATTCCTCGTCCTCTGAAGCGCCAACAGGACGAAGTTGCTTCTACAAGTACGAGCTCCAAATCCAAGCCGGTGAAGATCCCACGCCGCCCAAGTGTGTCGGACACCTTCCTCCACCGACTGATTACCGGCCCATCTATTGCTTCAAAGTCTTCAACCTCTGGGGAGGAGATGGACAAGCTTGGATGGAACCCGTTCTCTGATGTTTCGGACGATGCCATGAGCAAACTCCGATCCATTGATCCGCAAGATATTGGCAATGTTCTTCGTGCTCTGGAACAGGGCCGACTGAAGATGAAGCCAAGCGGCTCCGAAAAGGAGAACATGTCTCCTACGGGTTCCAAGGCCAGTCACCGGGTTGGCAAGACAAGTGTCCCAGAGCCTACTGCTCAGGATGTGCCTACCATCCCGAATACTGTGCCCACCCAGCCTATATCCTCCTCCGAGGCTATGAAGGCTTCCATGAAGGCTTCGGTGGCCGCGAGGACCCCGGAGCAAGACTCCTCAAGTGGTTCTTCCGAGGCTGATGCCTCAAGTACTGCCTCCTCAGAATGATTTAAAAATTCATTCCATATAAACATCCTCGTCCTGTTCAAGGATCACGGAATCTCTTCCAACCTCTGGAATCACCTTTGGCAGCATGCCATTGGCGTCCAGCGTGAGCATCTTTGTTCGCCAGGGTTGGAAGATCCCCGTCAATCTAGATTGACAACTTACCAGCCTACGAGGGGATTTTCCATGCCACCCGCACATGCGATTTCCCAAACTCAAAGGCTTTTGTCTTCTCGTTGAAGACGTATATAACCCTCTTTAGGGTACCTGCCTGCCGTTATTTCCGATTGAATGACCCGAGATCTTCCGACTGGCTCAGGCGAGCTAGCAATGCTTCCCTTAGAGCCGGAAAGTTGGTCAAGCGTGGTCGTTTAGAGGATTCAGACGTTGTGGAAAGGTTGTTTGATAAGTTTTGTGCCTGCCGTGTACACTTCTTCCCCCTCAGAGCTCTTTGGTTATCAACCAAGAGTGTTTCCTGAACGGCCTTCAACCGGCAATGCCTGTCCAGTGATTTTGGATCACAGGTTCAATAGCATTTGCCGATTCAGTGGGTCTTCTCGAGATGTGTCTTCTTCGCGATGGCATCATGTCAGCCAAGATATCTCTTTGCTGATCATCACCTTGCATCTTATCATTGCACCTGCATTGGAGTTTTTATTTTCATTCATTGGGTTCATTTTTGGATTGCATAGCGACACTTGCATAGCTTTTTGGTGTTACATTTTTGGTCATTTATATTCTTGTTTTTTGTTTTTGATATTTTTGTGAATTAGTGAAATACCCCTGGGCATCCTTTCCCCCTTTTTGGGTGCAGGTGTTTGGGTGTTTGTCTATTCTGATCTTTGGAGATCAATCTGATTAACTCCTCGTTGGTACAGGCTGTACCCTCGACCGAGTGAACTTGAAACCGTCTAACATTCGTTCGCATTGTATGCTCACCGAGTCGCGCTTCGTCTCGCTTTGACCGGCTGCCCCCTAGCCACCGCGACCTCGAGATAAACGCATCTTCGTATCATAGAATGTCGACTAATATGCCGCTCGCAGTCTTGCTGCCCTAAGGAATTGCAGATTGAAACCACTCAACTTCACCCCTTGTGATTATGAGTGTCAATGGTTTCTCCACTGATAAGATCGCTCATAGTATTGTTTTGCCCCTTATGTGCATGACTGACTGAATCAACGCCGAATATAGTGTATTGTACACTGATGAAACCTTCCCAAGTTGTATTGTCGCTCTCCCCTAAGCCGCGTAGCCTGGTTACGACGACCGATCGCACCCGAGTGATGTATCATCACGACTCTCCTTCAGCAACTGGCTCAAACAAGTCTTGCTTCAAGACTTCTAAAACCTTCTGCTCATCTACATTCGGAAGCTCCGACCTCGTATCGTCCCCAGTTTCTGTATTCTCGACTTCCCCCTCTGGAGATTTATCCCCGACCTCTTGAGCATCCGTGGTGGTTCGTAGATACTCCTCTTCTAGAATAAATCGACACTCTTCCTTTTCAGCATCTGCAAGTAATCTTTCCGCCGAGTCCGGCAACGCGTAGATGGTTGGGAATTCCAGAACAGTACGCCCGCGTAGTGCAGACCCAAGTGTCGCTGATGGGGGTAAGGGAGCCAGAACAGGTTTCCTGGTTGTTGTTCGTGGTCGGTGGATGTAAAAGTAAACCTCTCGATGCGGGACAATCGCTAACTTCGATTCTTTCCCTCCCGTTTTTTCCGTCGGTGTTTCAGTAGAATCTGAGGTCGACGGTTGCAATTGTTGCTCCTTCGACGATTCAGTGGCGGGAGTAGGGTCAGAAGTTGATGCTCCAGGATCGACTTCCTTCTGCTCGCTTTGCTCTTCATTCGCAGTATTCGAAACAGGTCTATCCTCCTTCGGCAAGGGGAAAGCACGATTATAAGCCTCAGAAAGAATCCCAGTCTCAAGACAATTTTTGACAACTTTCTCCCCAGACGCTGAGATCCACTCGACAGACCAACTCAAGCATTTATGCCTGAATCGCAGATTAGCAAGATCCCGCTATAGATTATATGAGAAGATCTTTCAGTCCAAAACTTACTTAGGATGCCACCTCGACCCATTAGCTTTATTCCTTGACATTCCCCTCGGTGCCCTGACCACCCTCACACCTCCAGCCTCAGCTCCGCGCAAGAAGCCCGCTTCACCTTTGACGAGACCCTGACCGGGATGTTTCCTTTTCTGACCAGCACCAGGGCCAGGGCCAGCACCAGAGTTTTGCGCCTGTTCTCTTGTTTCTTCAGAAGGTTCCATGGCCGGGGACGCAAGTTCAATACCGCGATTCTCAGCATCGCGCTCAGCGCGCTCGAGCGAGCGCTCAATACCAGAAATGAAATTGAAGTCTCGATCGAAGGCGGCGGGTGTGGCGAGTTCGCTGCGCTTTAGGTAGGCGGCTGGATCGCGGACACCGGAGCATTGGGACCAGAGCTTGTGTCGTCTTGTGCAAGGTAGGGAGCAGGTTCGGGTTGAGCAGCGTGGACAGCGGTATTTTGGGGGATTGATGTGACTGGAAGGGGACTTGATTAGAGTGGTGTCGTGTTGGAATTTGGGAGGGATTTAGGAGTAGGGAAGTACCATATTGAGCATAGTTCGCTGAGGAGGGGGTCTGTGTTGTCCATTTTGATGTTGTCTATTGTAATGACTTGGATGTTCAGTGAAGTATTTCGGATGGAGCTATCCTACTGCAATGTTTCATTCAGAAAAATCCGGGCTTATCGCTGATAGCTGCCTCAGGCATAGACTATCTCCACCGGCGGGGAGCCTCGGATACCTCAGGCAAGTAAGTAACTATACTGTACTTAGGTGTTTGCAGTAGTTAATTAGCATGGGGACCATGTGGAGCTTACAGAATACATAGAAAAATAATGTTGGGAAACTCCCTCGGTTGATATTATCATCAATTTATTCAGATTATAGCGTGATGCCAGTCCCATCCCTCGTGGATGATATCATTCACCGATTTGATGATCAATCCCCGCTGCATTTCTAAGCGTCGCCGGTGTCAACCCCGAGCTTTTGTATTTATGCCCCCGCTTCTTCCATCGTCAAGAGAGCTATCAAAACTTCTAAATATTTTCCTGGCTTCGCGAATAACGTCTCACAAAAACACTTTCTCCTTAATCAACCTTGATTGACTTGAACATGGCATCAAAAGCGATTGCAGTCATCGCTGGCGTCGGCCCAGGTACCGTATGCTTTTGATCATTCTGCCTTCAGGCTATAATTATCATATAAATGTCTCCATCTAACACATTTACATAGGGTGCATCCATTGCCCGTCGCTTTGCTCAATCGTATTCTGTGGTGCTTCTCGCTCGGAACCCCGACAACTTCAATCCGGTTGTACAAGAGATCAATGCTAGCGGCGGACAAGCCATCGGTATCAGTACCGATGTCTCAGACGCCAACAGTGTAAATTCGGCCTTCGACCAGATTGCTCAAAAGTTCCCAAGCTCTCCTCTGGCCGCTACCATCTTCAATCCCGGCGGTGGATTCGTGAGAAAGCCATTCCTAGAGTTGACAGAACAGGAGTATTCTCTGGCATTTGATTCCCAGGCGTGAGTCTTATCCTAATAGCTAGTACTATCCACTAGTATCCACGGAAGCCAGATATGAAGGACATGAAATTTGACATAGATGCGGTTGCTAAAACATCAACAGGAAAGGTGCATTTCATATTGCGAAACGCTCTCTTCCGCTCTTCCTTGAAGCGAAAGACAAGCTGTCGCACCCACCAACTCTAATCTTCACGGGCGCCACTGCCAGCGTGAAGGGATCAGCGAATTTCGCGGCCTTTGCAAGTGGTAAATTTGCCCTTCGTGCCCTGGCTCAATCACTTGCGCGGGAGTTTGGACCTCAGGGTATCCATGTCTCGCATGCTATTATTGACGGTGTCATTGATATCCCACGCACCAAAGCATGGGTGTTTGAGCATGAAGATGCCAAACTGAACCCCGAAGCTGTAAGATCTTTTGAAAATCAACATCCATATTCGAGAGAGATACTGACCAATCTAGATTGCGGACTCTTATTGGCATTTGCATACTCAGCCAAGGACGACGTTTGCATTTGAGTTGGATTTGCGTCCCTACATTGAGAAGTGGTAGATGCTTGGAACTTATGATGGAGGCTATTTCAACCAATTTTGACAATATAATATTGCCTGATCAAATCTCTAATTTATTGCCATGCATAACTTGTTATGAGTTTCTTTAGACTTTTCTCGTAGTGTCTCTATTTATACTTCACCAAGAGGAATTCTGACTAATGCCGTGCTGACTGATCATATAACGTCACTCCGAAGAGCTGCGGACCTCTCCAAGTTCCATCTCGACCCAGCCAAGCTCCTCTCACCTTGGATTTTACCTCTTCAACCGCACCTCCATGGCTCTCGACGACGCGTCGCCTCAAGGCGTCGGCAATGCCGGCCCAAATTCCTCAACCGGCGGCCCCCAAAGAACATTCAACCCCGCTCTGCTAAATCACTTGACGGTGCGCCTGCGACCAGACCTTGTGGTAAAGCCTGATATCTTTACGCTCTATCTCGGCTTCCTCGGCACCAGAAATTGGAAAAGCAATGTCGCAGATGCTCTAGCTACTCGCATTGGAGGTCTCTGGGTCATCGGTGGCCGTGCCCCGACACAAGACGAAATGGACGTGATGACCGAATCATCCTCCCGTGCAGTTTATACCAAACGACTGTCCATGCCAATCACTTACGCTCTTGGATCGGCGTGGATGTATTACCGAGCACGTCAATCGCCCGAGTTTCCCAAAGATCCTACACCTGCCAACCTCCTTGCTAAGCTGCACGAGATCCGCCTCAGAGACAGTACCGCGTTTAAGAGAATTATCATCCAGACGTCCTTCAGAATGCTGTTCCTCGTTTCAGCGACACATATCATTGCATCATTTGCCGCAACCTGGAACGAGACAACTTCCACGCTAAGAGACCCGCGAATGAAGGAATTCGTTCAAGATGTCTCGAAGCTGGACAAGGACGATGTGCAAAAGAGGAAGCTTGCGGTTGCGACCGAACGTCATAGACGTGGCAAGAACGGAGAGAAGAGTCTTTCAGAGCAGATAATGGAGCAAATGGGTCTTTATGACTATGGAGGACAAGGCCAACAAGGGTATGATAGTCCTTCGCCCGCGGCCGTTTCATCTGAGAGTGATATGGCCTATGGATCAAGTCAAGAAAATGGCCAATATGCCTCAAATGGCAATCAGTCTGCCTCAATTCCCGTCCCCCGCCAATCTCAGCAATACGGCCAATTTGGCTCCGCCCAAAGTGCTGGCAACCGCTCTTCTCAGGCGGATTCAGGGATCGATTTCTTCGGCTCTAGCGAGGATCAAGATGATGCGAGCCCCACTGCACCGGAATACCGAAATGTTAGCATGAACCAGATGACAAGTGGGAGTGCCTGGGATCGTATTCGACAGCAAAACTCAGTCCAGAGACCTCGGCCAGCAGCCACTGGTCAAGCCCCTACTCAATGGGGACAGCCACAAGCACAAAGCAACTCTGAATCAGCAAGAAACTACACTTCCGGTGATCAGGATCGATATGAGTATGGGCAAAGATCTGAGAAAGAACAGGCCCAGGCGGACTTTGACAAGATGCTGGATGCCGAACGAAATGCATCTGATGATGGGTCCTCTCGTACTCGCACCTGGTGATTATAGGATGATCGATGCATATGTGTACAATATATATATCTCCATTTGTCTTTGCAATTAAGCGCATTCCACTTCTTCATCAAGTTGCTTAACTTCAGAGTAACTTCATAACTGTATAAACCACTTGTAGTACATATTTACCCCGGGCCGGTCATCCCCACCGCCTGCCCAAACTGGACCACGCACTCCGCGGGGCAGGATGACATAATCGAGAAGCGAACTCGGAGGGCTGGCATATATTGGTGGGGTCGATGACTCGGAGCTGCTCTTTTGCTTCAACTTTCCCTTTCCGATCCCGGATTTCAAAACAGGTCCTTTCAATTGATCTATTATACCCACAATGGCTTCTCAAAGGTATTATCTTGTCAATTGACGCTCCGCAGAAGCTTGTTATTAACTTTATCATAGTGTATTGATGCTTGGCGCGGGGTTCGTCACTCGTCCCACCCTTGATATCCTCACCGAGTCCGGCATTGCTGTGACTGTTGGTATGCAATTCATCTTGAAGTTGAAGTCTTCTATTCTATGTCCAAACATGCTGACAATTTACTAGCCTGCAGAACCCTCGAGTCCGCCAAGGCTCTTTCCGCTGGTGTCAAGAATGCCACCCCCATCTCTCTCGATGTCAACGACGAGAAGGCCCTCGATGCTGAGCTCGCCAAGCACGACCTTGTCATCTCCTTGATTCCCTACAGTTCGTCATACAATACCTAGGTTATAACTCTATTCAGACCGGGCTAACAATCTGCCCAGCTTTCCACGCCGTTGTCATCAAGTCTGCTATCCGCACCAAGAAGCACGTTGTCACAACCAGCTATGTCAGCCCCGCCATGATGGAGCTCGACGAGGAGTGCAAGAAGGCTGGAATCACTGTCATGAACGAGATTGGTGTCGACCCCGGTGTTGACCACCTTTGTAAGAACCTAGCCGAACGCAAATTGTTTGCATTATACTAATGATATGCAGACGCCGTCAAGACCATTGAGGAGGTTCACCAAGAGGGTGGAAAGATCATTTCATTCCTGTCATACTGCGGTGGTCTCCCCGCCCCCGAGAGCTCTGGCAACCCTCTGGGTTACAAGTTCTCCTGGTAAGAAACCCTTCGAACCAGTAACTTGATACTCCAAGAACCGAGACTAACCATGTCTGACTGCAGGTCCCCCCGTGGTGTCCTTCTCGCCCTCCGCAACGCTGCTCGCTTCTACCAGGACGGCAAGATCGTCGACGTTGCTGGCCCCGGTAAGATAACGCCATGGCTAAATCTATAATGGAATCTATGTACTAACAATGGAAATGATAATAGATCTGATGGCCACCGCCAAGCCCTACCACATCTACCCCGGTTTCGCAACCGTTGCCTACCCCAACCGTGACTCTACTCCCTACAAGGAGCGCTACAATATCCCCGAGGCCGAGACTATCGTTCGGTATGTACTACCCTACTCAATCTTGAGTGTGGCCGGAAATCTAACATTCAATTAAGTGGTACCCTCCGCTACGCCGGTTTCCCCGAGTTCGTCAAGGTCCTCGTCGACATTGGCTTCCTGTCCGATGTTGAGCAGCCTACTTTCAAGGAGGCCGCTGCCTGGAAGGATGTTCTGCAGAAGCTTCTTGCCGCTCCCTCCTCCGATGAGGACACTCTGATCAAGGCTATCTCTGCCAAGACCGCCTTCAAGGATGAGACCCAGAAGCAGCACATCATCGGTGGTCTGCGCTGGCTCGGCATGTTCTCGGATGAGAAGGTAAGCATACCATATGGGCACAAAATCTCCCATGCCTCATGATATAAGCGTCGAGAATCCTGCTAACAACATTTTCTAAAGACCACTCCCCGTGCCAACCCTCTGGACACCATCTGCGCTACCCTTGAGAAGAAGATGCAGTACGGTGAGGGCGAGCGTGATATCGTCATGTAAGTTACAAAAGCCCTTCCCCTCCTAAAAACACTATTCTAACTACTCTTCGCAGCCTGCAACACAAGTTCGGTGTCGAGAACAAGGACGGCTCCCGCGAGACCCGTCTGTCCACCCTGGTCGAGTACGGTAGCACCGACCCCAACGGCTACTCCGCCATGGCCAAGCTGGGTAAGTTTCCACAAACCAGATTCTATTCGGCCGATTCCCCTCTAACTGACAATAAACAGTCGGTGTTCCCTGCGCTGTCGCCGTCAAGCAGGTCCTGAACGGTACCCTCTCCGAGAAGGGTGTTCTTGCCCCCATGAACGGCAAGATCAACAACCCTCTGATCAAGGAGCTCAAGGTACATTGATTATCCCTTTCTCCCCTCTCTGGGTATCCTTGGAGTGTTTGATTTTTGATATACTAACTCATTCTGTAGGAGAAATACGGCATTGCCTGCAAGGAGACTGTCGTTTAAATGTCCAAACTTCAAAATAGATGATTGAAAGACTTTATGGAATGCAAAATTGTCACATAAGAAAACAGCAATAAGATATAATTGTTGATGCCGACTACTTTTGTTGCCTCTAGAAGAATCATCTCAGACCTAAGTAGTAGTATCCGACTCTGTAGCCTTCATGAGAATCTTCAAAGACCCATACTATCAACTTCACATCATGTTCAGGTTCCAGGTTCTCCAGGGCTACAGCCGAAGCCACAAGAGGTTGAACATCTTCCAGATTTGTCACAAAGAAACTTGCGTCGCTTCTCTATTTGAAAATTCTGCCGTTGGTTTCGTCATGTTAGGGCTTGCTATCCTTCTGCCAGTGCCAATGGCCAGCTGCCAACTTGAAATTAAGTAATACCTCTTCCAGGTGGTAAAAAATCGATAATGACCCACTCGCCTCAGTTTCTGTCATTTGCACCTTGCATCCAGTCTGTGCGTTGCGTTGGATCTTATAGGTGATACTTGGTTTATTTAGCGTAATGCATATACCAAGCGGAATTCTTCCTTTTAAAGAGCCATCGTGCCGGGCAACGACGCTAGGAAGGATTTGAGAAAGTAAAAAGATCCCCAAGGGATCTCCAGATGATAGCGTGAACGAAAAGACTGAGAAAAAAAACAATTTGCTTCATGAACCTTGAACTGCACGACTTGACGAAGGAAATACATCACAAAATAACTAGATCGAATAACGAGGGTTGGGTATAAAATAACCAAGGGGAGAGATATAAAAGCAGAATGTTGCAACGCTAGAATCGAAGAAAAAAAAAGGGCAAAGGTGAAAAAGGGGGCGTATATCATGAAATGGAGGAATAAATCAGAAACATCAAGCAGAAAATGGAATCAGATGTCAGTCATCGAGGGGGTTTGGATCAGATGCCGTAGCTCTGGCCAGGTGCTAGAGTGTACGATTGCACGCTCTCATATGGCAAGTCGCCTTCGCGGGGTGTTCCCCAGGGTTCGACGCTGCGGCTGTTACTGCGCATGCGGGTTAGACTGCGCAGTTTGTTGGTGAAGCTTTCATTCGAGCTCCGATTGCGTCTGTGGTCGAAAGACATGCGTCGGCCGATACTTTGGCGAGCCTCGTTTGCGTTTATTGTTGGGGCAGCTGTCATTGCACGGGGGAGTAGGCGGCCCATGTCCACATTGTCGATGGCGACGTCGATGGTTGCAGAGGAGTCACGCGGTGAGACGGGCTCATGAGAACCTGGAATTGGAGGTGGGGGAGGGGGTGTGTTGAGATGCTGAAGCTCTGGGAGGATTGGAGGCGGAGGCGGAGGAGGGATGGTCTCAACGTAGGGTGCGGATGGTCTCCTTTGCATTGCGTTCTCAATTGTTTCCTCGATGCTTACCGTGACACTTGGCGATGTACCAGAGGCATATCCACCGGAGCTCGTGCGCCGGTGGCCCATATTGCGGCTGCGGCTGTTTGAGCGGCTTCGAGGAAGATTTGGATTGAAGCGTGGGTGCATGGGAATATCTGTTGGCATGGGTGCAGGATTTGTGAATTGGCCCTCTGGCATGGGGACTGACATGGATCGGCCAATTCTTTCAGCAGCTTCACCTTGATATCGGGCGTCCGAGAGAAGAGTTGTGCCGAAATTATTCGTAGGAATCGCAGGCACAGATGGGGGGCGCTCTTGTTCAATACCATTGGCACCGTACTTGGGATGTCGCATCGCTCGTGGTGTTGCTGGGAGCCCAAGGGGAGGTCCAGAACGTCCGGAGCGGCCAGAGCTAGAATCCGATCCGCTTTGATATTCGGGTGAGTTCTTGCTCGGAGGGATATTGTTTCTGGATGGGACTCGAGGGAAGTAGGAATTTCCCGAATACAACGGGGGACTTTCAATTGGACTTCGAACAGGCCCAGGGCTCCTGGAAGACTGAAGATCCCCCGGAAAGGGAATGTTAGGCGCAGAAGGGTTGCGCGCAAGTGAGAGCCGACGTGCTTCGAGTTCTGCAGCTGCCAGTTCTCTTCTCTTCCTCTCAGCCAAGCTGACGAACGGCGTTGTGGGAGATACAATGGGGGAGACAACGTCTTGGGCTTCATCATCCGCTGCTGCTGCATCGGCATCGTGCAAATCGTGATTATTTCCAGGAACGAAAGTGTTTTCCTGACCAAATGTCTTGCTGCTCAACAGCTCCAGTCCTGTGGAATCAACGGGGGTTTCTGGCTCCGGAAGCTGTCGAATCTCAGGCACACTGTGGGAAGGTCGATGTCTCGACTCTGTGGATGTCTCTCTTCTAGCGCTGGTCCCCTTCTCAGCACGGCGACGACTAGCACTTCGATGTTGTGAACGCAGTCTTTCACGATTTCCGGCAACAATACGAAGTGGGTCATCAACATCGTTTGGTTTGGGGGCATCGTGGTTAGGAAGTGTCATGGGCAAAGACATTGGAAGTGGCGAGGATGGTGATCGTACAGTAGATCCTTGTCGATCAACACTTCTACCGCGAGATGAAGCCTCCTTGCCTGCACGATTCGCTGCGTGGCGGCTAGAGGAGCGTTGGCGGTTGCGTGATTCTGGCTTCCTCATTTTACTCGAGCTTCTAGCACGAGATCGTGACTTCTTTCGAGTTTCATCGAGTTTCTCGGCCTCCGCAGTGTTGTACTGGGCTAGTTCTTCGGGTGACATAGGAATTGGCGAAGAGGGTGATCGCTTGGCTGGTTGTATGTATCTACGCTCATTCCGGCCGCGAGTTTCCTGAGATGCCTCGCGAGAATGATGAACCCGCGAGTTCTGGCTCGCTGTTTCATCTGTATTCTTTCTTGGACGTCCGGAACGATGACCATGATGCTTTCGGGAGTGGTAGTTTGCCTCGTCCAGGCTACTGATATATTGATCGATACTCCGGCCACTGACGCTAGGGCTCTTGGTTGTCGAGGAGTAGCTTTGGGCGCTCTTTGCACTGAGGAGCAACCCTGAGCGATCATTGCTGTCTGGCTGACCTTCTTCCGTCTGTACAAGCTCAATTTGAAGGCCATCTGGCTTTCGATCACGCGAGCCATTCCTAAGGTCAGAATGATCTTTCAAGGCCCCGAAGACACCAGGAGCGGGAGATGGAAGTCCCTTGATAGGTGCAAACTTATCCAAGGCCTGTACAGCGGTCTGGGGGCTTGGCTTCAATGAATCTTGTCCAGGATTGTATACCGTTGCTGAAAGTGTCAATAGACCACTATCTGCTTGCTCATCTTGGCTCTGCTCATGGCCGCTCGTATCTTCATTCTCTGATGTGGAGCCGTAACCACTAGTGTTGTTATAAGAGCCTGACCTGGAAAAGGTTGGAGGATGGACATCGACTGGGGTCTCTCCAATTGAAGGTAAACGGCGGCGATTAAATGAAGGTGTGTTTGTTCTTGAAGTCATAGCTTGACTCAAACTCTGGATATTATTGAGTTTATAAGATCCAAAGCCACCAGGAGACAAGGCCGAGTCGGCCACCGCGGATTCTGCAATCGGGGTAACACCAGGTGCATTCGTGGGAGTCCGGTCATCGGACTTCAGTCCTGGGAACTTGTACCTATTGTTAGATTGTGGCTCGAACGATGTAATCAGTTTCAGGGCTGGTCCTTTTCCACTTTGGCGTTGTTGGTTGGAAGATGATCTCGGGCGAGCTGGAGGAGCGAGGGGAAGACCAGCGCTGAGCGGCTGAGGGGGCTCTGGAGAGGCAAGTGGTGACTTTCCTCTGATGACCTCTGCGAAAGATGCAGCCTGCTGAGCAGCCGGGGATGTCCAAGGCTCGGTAGGCTCAGCACCAGTGCACATGAAACATCTAATGGCAAGTTGTTGTTGAGAGTGAGATACCACATATTCTCCCCATCGGCGAACGAGGTATGACTGGCGCTGCCAATCCGACGGAAGCAGAAGACATGTCATCAGAATTGCTTCCATGAAGTGATTTTGAGACACATAAACTTCAATCGCATCATTAATGTCCCCAAGGCCTAAAAGTATAGAAGCTGCGGTGTGGATATCCCCAATTTCGAGTAATTTTTGCACAAAAGCCTGTCCGACTTTATTCGCTTGTGCTTGTCGGCTCATTTGACTCAAAGCAAGGACCATCCAATCGAATCCGGTGACTTGTCCAGGCATAATCATACTGGCCATCTGATCTGTGTCAGTTTCACCGAGCCATTGGGCCAAAAGAACGGCACTTTGGCTCTCTGGTGCGTGTCTTGACACTAAATAATTTGTTAGTAAATGAAACACGATTCGAGTTCCGAATAAAGAACATACGCTCGTCTCTAATGAGGTCCTTTGTATCTCCATCCCAGCCAAAAACAACACTCAGCATTTGTTGCCTTAAATCTTCGGGTGTCAAATGGTTCTCATCAATGGGTGGATGTGATTTATAAGGAACATCGTTCAATCGTGCTCGAATAAACGGGAACAAATCGACAACATTCTTTTCTGCGGGGCTTCGGTGGACTTCATTCCTCAATCGAGATCCAACTCGAGAACTCTTCACTGATGATATCGACACGGATGAAGCATAAGGATAGGTAGCCGAGGGCTGTGGTGTATCGCGACCAATAGATGTCATTGAGAAAGAAGTGCCGCTCTGAGCCGAACGAGTCGGTGGTGAAAATGGTCGCTCAACTTTATACCTCCCAGATGAGGCCTTCGAGCTAACGGATTCGGTTCGGCTTCTTGAAGAAGCAGGGCTCGCAATGTCCAATCTTTGTTGCTTCGCGCTATCGGATGCATTTGTATCGAATGGTGTCCGTCTTCCAGTCCCTCTTTCCCGTATCTCCGGGGCCTCTTGTAACCGCCTAGGAGACATGTTTCGTGACCGGCTTCCTTCTGATGCTGTTGACCGAGAGACTATCGGAAGATGCTGCACGTTTGCAACCATGGCTGGACCGTCCAAGTCATACTGTTGCACAGTTTCCTGGGGACCAAGTGTGAATAGTGTGGCAGTAGGCCCGTAGCTCGCGAGACCCCGAACGCCCTCGACGGTGGGAATTGGCTCATAGGTAACATGTTTTGTTCGAACGTCCCACGACCATGTTTCACTATAAAAGCAAAAAGCGTATTAATATTTCCATATACTACCAAGACGTGATAGTGTAGAAGAATTGGAATACTCACCCCTCGAGATATTGTACAATTCGACCGTTCTTAGACCAGGACATCCACTTAGGATCTGCAGAAGTCGAATCAGATCTTTTCAAGACTCGAATAACTCTTGGCGACTCTTTGCCTGCGGGTTTAGCCACACTCCAGACCCTGAGGTCGCCATCTGACGCTTGTGTTGCTAACATGTCAGATTTCTGCTTCGATGAAGAGGCATGCCAAGCAAGCGAAATGATTGGCGATGGTCCGCGTGAAGTGGTTAGTGTGTGTAAAATAGTAAATTGAGGAAGGAGATTGGCAATCAGTATTGATCCATTTTGATAGCTACGATATTGGTCAGATAATTTCGATCAATAAACAAATTCAAGTAGAGCTTTCTGAACATACCCAATCGCATATGTACGGCAGTCAGTAGCCGGAGCAAGAGATGTTATAGGATCGAAAATTGTGCGCGCAGATATGTGTTCCGAAGTAGGAGGTTCAAAAAGAATGACCTCGCCTTTCCCATTGCCTGTATTTCATCTCCATCAGTAATTGATCCAAGCTCCAGCCTGCAAGGAAAACCATACCGAATGCAACATTCCCATTGCGCATCCACGAAGCAACTCGTAATTGTTCAAAAGAAGCAAAGCGGGCAATCTCGGTTCCGGTGAAGATATCCCATACAATCGCCGTTTGGCCAACATCGTAGCTCACAACCAGTCTCCCTGCACCACGCTCACTCACATTGTCTACCGAGATAAAATCAATGTTTTCCTGGTGACTTGTAAATCTTCTTTCCACCGCTAGTGTATCATGGTGAAGGCACAATATTGTCGAGCCTTGGGCATAGAGAAATAACGACGCTGTCGATGCACAAGCCTCGAAACGAGACTCGGCGGCTGGCTGCGACGCCATTGCTCTTACGGTCTTCGAGGGTCGCGAATCTGGCAGCAAGCTTCTATTCCATGTTAATTCGACCATTTTTAACTCTTCTCAATTCTGCTACTATTGCCAGTCATGTCGAGGGGAGAGAATGGAACCGAGTTGGGCAAGGCAAGCTTTCTCTGCAATGCCAACAGCTCAATTCTCTCACAGCTCCCAAGCCATGTACAAAAGGTCAAGGTGATAGAGGCAAGAGATTAAAGAAAAAAAAATAAGAATAGAGAAAAAAAAGGAAAAAGATCACGAACCTGACCAGCTCCAGAGGGGCAGTTTACTAATCGGCCACGACCCTGTTGGCACCGCTCAAGGCAAAGAAAAAGAGATGGCTAGGGTAGCACCAGGCATTTGGGATGAGAAACGCCTCGCGATTTTAGTGCCTGCAGTGGAATTGAGCGGGCAAGCTGTAGCGATGATCTGGACCCTATTAAGGTAAAAGTAGCTGCGAGGGTAATATGCGACCAGGCGAGAATGGGGGTGCGGACAGCAGACAAGACCGGGATGTGTATGCTGGGTAGTATGTTGGGAGAAAGTATCAAAAGGTAGAAAAGAGGAACAGGGATTGAATATTTTGCTTTTTTCAGCTTTGCACACCACGTTTATCACATTCCCAAATGTTTTTAGCGCGGAGGGGCATAAGTTTGTGACAGAATACACTGGGCACTGGGACGCGGGGTGTGGCAAGTTGGTAGTGACTGGGGGACCATTCGCCCTAAGTACATTTGCGTTGTATACTCCGTATTGACGGGCGATATATAAAAGAGCTGGCGCCACTCTCTTACTTTCTGCGCGTGGAACCAGGATGTGATCAGGGGTTGTATTCTGACAGCTGGTAGGACAGAAGCAAAGTTCCCCTATTTCCTACTGTTCCAGGGCAGACGATCTGTATCTCCAACCATCGAGCAATCGGGGTTGACGCCCGGTGCAAAGAGCAAGGCGCTTCATTTCACGGCCGACCATACAGTGCGCGGGTTGGGAAGCGACCGAGCACTCCGAGAATCCACTCTAGTCCCCCGTGTCCAGGATCAGAGACTACAGCATCACATCATTAGCGGAGACGTTGAGATCGAGCCTTGGGTGGCTGGGGCAGCGTGGCTCTAATGCTGTGAACGCGCACCAACGAGAGCGCAGAACGATGAACGCAAAAAAAGTTATAGGTTTAGATCGATGCAAGAGGCTCCCGAATCACAGACGGGAACCTTCATCGTCGGACGAGTGGGTCTGGCGCGAGTCTGCATGTCTGCACATTTGGTAAAGTCGATCCCAAATGTACATGTTGTTGCACGCGAGAAACAAGCTAGTAAACTTGGTAATCCCGAGAGGAGGGATATAGTACATAGATCCCACCGGGGAGTGATTTCGACCACTTCCTCAGTTCTGTACCTCTCTTCTTGTTGAATTCAAGAACCATTCCCTCGATAAACTGACTGAGTAAATGCAGGAATCCGTGAGAGTGCCAGTGTTTCTGAGACACACAATGTGACGAGGATCCGTGCAGTGGTTGACAAGCTGCACCTTCATCACCTCCCTCGTCCAATCACATCCCATCACTGCTGATCCCTCGGCGCCTACAGCACACCGAGTCAGCCAATACCTGGCATCGCTCTACCTTTTCTCTGGAAATGAGGGAGGCAAGGCGTGCCAAGCGTCAAGCCTTTGGAAGGATTGAGAAAATGCTGGTGGAAAATGGTGGAGTCCTTCCTTGTTGCGGAGAATTCTGGCCGTTCCGTCTCGGGTGTTTCATGCGATGATGTCGTGCCGATCCCAGTATTTTGCTTCTTTTGCTTCAATATTCGAGTACGGAGTTGTCCGTATACAACATAAGGAGCTGGTTGCTCCTTTTTTCTTCTTTGACTTTTTGACCCCTTTATCCCCCTGATCTGAGTTCAAGAAACGTTCAAGAGAAATGTTCAATGGCTCTCGCCCCCACCACTGTGTGTGATGTGATTATGTGCCTGGAGGGGCAGGCCGGGTTCCTCATGCACATCAGGCACATCTTATTGCGTTGCTGTAGGAGCTTGGGCCCTTCTGTGATAGCATAGCATAGCAGTGACAGGCACGAGGAATTCACAATTGAGCCTGTAGTTGAATTCTTGAGATGCAAACTCTGCAGGAAATGTGATCACCGCTATTTGAAAGCGTTGGGATGGAAATGGTCGAGGCGGAGAGAAGAGAAGAAGAAGTTGAGGTGAAGTACTCCAGGGCTACTAGTATGTACTATGTACATAGTAGACCACAACAACAGAATACCATGTCTATGAGGTTTACATTGAACAATATCTTAAAATTTAGTAGTACTATAGTTGTAGCTACATCAAATACTATTTAGCTCTAAGTTTCTGAATCTACAATTTCCCATGATTCTGGACGAACTGCAGGCCCACTCAGATGTCGCATTGGCTGTGCATCATCTGACATTTCGGCGGGGCTAAGGTGGTCTTCCCCGGATTCCAATTCCACTTCCCAATCGACTCTGACTCACTCAAATTGTCGAACTATCGAACTATCGACTCTCGGCTCTCAACTAGCTGCGATTTTCTAAATCTATTCCTCCTTGTTCTCCTTCTACACCGCCATCACTCACACTATATCGGCTTTCGACTATTTTTAGGTCAACGCTAGAATCTCACGCATGGTCTCCATCATGGCTCATCCCGAGACTATTGTTGTGATTGGGCAAGTCCATACCCAATACAGCCATGCCGAGCTGCCTACTGGCTTCAAAAGCCTAGACCGAACTGCGGCTAACATTCGATGACTTCCAGCGCGGGTGTGATCGGGTTATCAACAGCTCTTTGCATCCAACAGCATCTTCCCCGCTCCCAATCAGTTCTTCTCGTTGCTAGGGACTTCCCTTCCAACGAATCGATCAACTACGCATCTCCCTGGGCTGGAGCTCATTATCGCCCGGTTCCAGGCTCGTCGCCGCAGGTTATCCGAGAAGCGGATCAAGCACGTCGGACATATGAGTTTCTCAAACGAGTGGCGGCCGATGAACCGGGGGCAGGAGTAAGATTCGTCAAAGGTGTGGAGCACCTCGAAGCGCCACCAGCAGAATACTTGGATCCCCAATGTGTTCGGAATGTCTATGCCAGTATAGATGATTTCAGACACCTCTCACAGAATGAATTGCCCAAGGGTGTGAAATGGGGCGTGGAATATGGGACATATGTGATCAACTCCCCGGTGTATTGCGCGCACATGTTGCGTAAATTCATTGTCAAGGGTGGTCAGACGAAACAATATACTCTCGTCAACGTGAAGGAAGCTTTTTCTCTCGCCCAGAGTGTGAAGACGGTGGTTAATTGCTCGGGGTTGGGCTTTGAAGATCCCGAGTCTTTCATCATCAGAGGTACAGTACCTCAGTAGCAGAGGGATTTCCCTGATGCATGATAGCGCTAACTGAAACTGTTCAGGCCAGACATGTCTAGTACGCAATCCTGTATCTGCAACTATTACCCGCCAAAATACGGACGGGTCCTGGTCCTTCTGCATACCTCGCCCTCTAGACGGAGGCACCATCATCGGAGGCACCAAACAGCCTCATGAGTGGGACCCTAACCCATCTCCTGAAATCAGAGCTAAGCTCCTTGCCAACGCAAGCAAATGGTTCCCCTTCAGTCCCGAAAGCGGAGGCCAGTTCGATGTAATTCGAGATATCGTCGGACGTCGACCTGCCCGTGAAGGCGGGATGCGAATAGAAGTGGAGAAGCTGAATGATACCAAGTATATAGTTCATGCTTATGGAGCTGGCGGTCGTGGGTTTGAGATTTCTAAAGGTGTTGCTGAAGATACAGCTGCGTTGATGCTGGAGAATGGACTGTTACCTGCCAGAGCAGCCTTGTAGAGATGATTCCCTTGACAGTTTGGTAGATGCATAGGCAGATACTGCATGATATGTACAGGAATGAGCAATGAATCATAGAGAACTTCCACGAAGGAAGCCATTGAACATATCACTTTGCAAAATTTCAAAATGTCAGTAACTTTCTTCGTCCTAGTAGATTACAATCGTCTTTATGTTACTAAACTTTTCAAAGGAAATTTGAAACGCCCCATATCAGGACACTATTTTACCTCCAGGGCTGCTTACTACCTGCTTCGCCTGCCTTGAAAAGTGTTTGCTTGAGGATATTTCGACTTAAGCCTGGGGATTCTTGACTGACAAGGCGCATTGCAGAACTACATGAACCTTGGGAATGGGCGAAATCCAGAGCTCAAATCCCTTCCTTGATCACATCAAAGGTGTGGGACACATAACCCACGGAAACTTCAACCTCCTCCGAGTCTATGACATCTTGTAGGTACTTGTGGGTATAGCGCGTGATGCGGCGTGTCTGTCCCCTGGAGATCGTGCGTATTAGTTAGTGCCAGTGTGCTAGAGTGTACTAGTAGTAGGTACGCATAAGATTTAGAATATTGATAAGTCGCTGATCGCGTTATATTTGGGGAACAAAAGCCCATGGGAATCATTGTATTAACTCCTGCAAACACTGAAAATGAACGGACTTTTGGCTACCAAAGCAAGCGCGGCCATAACAAGATATCAGTTCGTTGATTCTTCCGTCGCATAAAACAGAGGATCTAAACCCTGCGCCCCGTGGCCAATCACCCTCGCACCCTCTCAAGTCCTAGGATAGATACAAAGAGATATCCTGGCTCTCAAGGCTGAGTGGACAGAGTGATTGACTGGGTCTCTAGACAATGTAACAAGGCCACACACATAACAACGCCAATGCTCTATGCACCAGGTTCAGAATGGGCAATTGCACAGTCCCTTGCCCACCGAGATCAAAAGCCCATGACAACGGGCCGGACTGACAAACGTCAATTTCCGAGATCCAGCCGGAAAGAGCGCCTCAAGACCCACGATAATACTCGCGTGAGAAGGACGAGGGCAATCAACCCGCAGCCTCCTGAGCGAGCGCATTCGCGTCCATAGTCGGTGGAAGCTCCTGGCCGGTTCTCTCGAGGAATTCTTCACGGTTCCTCTGCTCCTTTTCTAACTCGGTTTGCCTCATCTGCTCCACCAAATCAGCAAACTCATCATCTTCATCACTGCTCTCATCCTCATCCTTCCAACCACCATCCTCGAACATAGCACGACCAGTGGCATCCTTAGCCTTCTGGGCCTCTTGCTCTGCAGCCTTCTTATCAATACGTTCCTTCTTCCACTTGGCGAATGTCTCCGGAGTGACTGGTGTGAGAGTGCCGGAGAGCTTATGACGCTCAGACTCTAACCAATCTTCCAAAGTGAGAGTGTTGAGTGGCGACTTGTCCATCAAGGCCTTCTCAGCCGCCTTTTGCTCCTTAGTCTTCAGAACGAATCTGTTCATATTGTCAGCATTTTTTGCAAAAGGAAAGTAGCAAGCAATCGATTCCAACGTACCCTGGTGGCAGACTGTGCTTGTACATGCACTTATCACCTCCATTCGGGCAAGTCCAGAACCAACCGTACTTCTGGTTCTCCACAGCCTCGATAAAGTATTTGCAGACCTTGTCGGTGGTCGTACGGGGATTTCCGTGTTTGCTAAGAACAACACTGCGCAGCTTCTCCTCATCCCAGTCTTCCATTTTATCGGCCTTCTTTGTATCTTCGACTTCCTCGTTGGCGTCACGCGAGTCGGTGTACAGATCCTTTTTGGCAGCCTTGCGCTCGATGTTCATATCGTGACTGAACTTGCACTTGCGACCCTTCTCGCAACCACCCTTCTTGTGGAACAGACACAACACGGTCTTCGGGTCGACACCGAAGGGAACCTTTTGTACCTGAACAGGCTTGAACAATTCTGCGGCTTCCCTCTTGGCATCCTCAGCGGCCTTCTTCTCAGCGGCGAGTTTAGCCTTCTCAGCGGCTTTCCGCTTGTCATCGGGAGTCTTGTTAGAGGCCGATTGCGCTTGAAGTTGTTGAATCTGTTTCTTGGCGGCACCACCTTTTTTCTGTTGGAGAGGTTAGTCCTTGTCGTCCATGGAAATGGAAAGCGAGGGTGTGATCGTAGCGCGGGGGAATTGGGTAGAAGGTGAGGGCCGATCGGAATTTTTGACGTACGTTTTTCATGCCAAAAGTCTGGAAGTAGAAGGTATACAATTAGCAAGTGGTTTTCTTTTTCGCGCATTTGGAAAAAAAATATCTGAGCAACTATGTTTCCATTTTCATACCTTGTCATCGACGGTGGCCTTCTTCTTCTTGGGCTGGTCGGCCTTCTTGGGAGCCATGGTGAGGAGTTTTGCTTTCGATCGACTTGTGTGGTGGATTGGGGTACGAAAAGACAGGATGCGCCTTTCGGGGCAAGTATGTATGTTTAAAAAGGAATAATAATAAAACGCTGATATGCAACCCGAACGAGAACAACAGACGCGAGGTGGGTTTGAGTAGGTTGAAAAAGCCCTGTGAAAGAAGAACCACCAAATCCAGAGGGGTGAGAGTGTGGCGGCACGGGGCACTGACCAATGACGACGTCCGCCGAGTAGAAGTAAGTAAGTATCTTACACCGCGCAAATGTCCAGTTAAGAGACCAGTAACAGTGGGATTATGTATTAAATGATGAGTCCTTGCTTCAAATTTATGCTTACTAGTACAAGTGACTACACTTTCGAAGAGAAAAATAGGAAAAGACTTCCAGGTATAGTAAAATATGCTATATTGCTATATGTCCTAAATGCGAAGTTCTCGATTTGCGTCATCGGGCCCCAGAGGGACAAAAGTGGGTTTTACCGCACACTCACAGTCACAGTGGAGGAGCACGAGAACAGAACCCTAATTACCCAAATAATGTCCTGGTCTACTCCATACTGAAGGGGGACTTAAAAGTAGGGGATAGGGATAACAGAGTAAGGGAGAATAAAAAATAGGGGAAAAAAAATATAAAAAATAAAACACAGGTACCACATGCATTCATCAGGTGGGATCCTTAAAAACAGATCATGAATCTACCCGCGTATAAAGGCTAAGCAATTGCTGGGAGCAAACTGAAGCCTAGTCGCTGTGCTCTACAAACAATCGGGGAAATTTAAAGCAATCCAAAATCTCCGGCACACCGTTCCTTATGGCGCCTCGAGAGCACCCGTAATTTTTTTTTTCATTTCTGGTCGTCATAACTTCCGTAGAAAAGAGGGGAGGGGTTCATATGAGAGATTTTTAAGAGACCTCCTGGATCTTGGACGACTTCTGGTCGGCCTCCTCCAGCTCAGGAAGTTCCTCCTATTTGCGCAGACCAGTCAGTAATTGGCACATTGTAAATTGTAGGGATAGAGAGTCAATCAATCACTTACATCATCCTCTTCACCCTCCTCCTCGCCAGCTCCGCCCGCAGCACCGGCCAGGGCGCTCAGGTCGGGCATGCCGCCGGCACCACCCATGCCGCCGAGCTTGGAGAAGTCAATGTTGGAAAGACCACCCTCATCACCGCCGCCGAAGCCGCCGAAGTTGTTGGCATAATCATCCTCAGCAGCCTCGTCCTGCTCATCCTCATCCACCCACTGCGAAAGAATTGGTTAGCTAATCGCAAAATGAAAATGATCCAAGTTACCCCGCTTCTTCCCACGGTGTAAAAACTATGCATACCTTGTCGAAATCAGTCTTGAGGAAGTGGACCTTCTTAGAGTCCTTAAGAAGACGAGGCCAGTACTCCAGCTTCAGCTCCTTCTTGCGCAGAACAAGCTCCACCTCACGGTCGGTGTGGTTAACCTTGCTGTTCTCAGGGTCGATCTCGCCGAACAGGTCGAGAGAGACAGAGTATGTGACGCCCTTGCCAGAGGGACCAGTGAAAGAGACATTGTTGGAGGTGATGCTCAGCTTAGCATCGGCCTTGGGGACATCGGGGGTCTTCAGGTTCACGTAGAGGTAGTTGCGCTCGGGCTCCGAGTCGGAGGAGCGCTGGGCCCAGGTAACTGAGGCGATGGAAGTCAGCATTTCCGCGCCACCAATTCATATGTACAAGCATTGTGAGCTATCAAGATTGCACGTTTCAAGATGGCCCAGGCAATCAGATAACGTCATGACAGGGTTATCAGGCAAAAATGTGCATGGTCAAGTTGTTTGGAGCGGGGAAGTCGAGCTGTCACAAACGTACCTTCGGGGTGGACGGTGCCAGACATTTTGATATGAGGTACGAAGAGGGGGGAGATTAGAGGGAATAAATGAGAGATGAAGGAAAAAGAGGAAACTTGAAGAAGAGATGGAGGATGTGTGGATGTGGTTGGGGAAGAGGAAGCAGCTCGCTCAAAGGCGCATGCCGCCCGCATTCGCTGCTAGAAGGTACTGGAACACTGCGGTGCTGTTTGCCTTGTTTGCCTTAATTCCCTTGCCTGAGGCTACAAGGCTTTCTATTGTTAGGCATTTTTGGATGACTAATATTGGATCCCCCTCCTCATGGCTGGGGGCTGTCGGACCTGGATCTCCGTTGCAGGCATCGCCCGAACTGATAAGACGCAACCGAACAGGCCACGGTTGAGCAGCAGTCTGGTGGACCACCTGATTTGGCTTGAACTTCGGACTTGGAAAATCTCATCGTGAACGTCTCACCTTTCTCTCTAATGTAGGAAGGGGAATAATGCGCCTGATCCTATCTCTCATCAACCCACGTCATTGAACCCACAGCCATTGGACGATCAGCCTTTGTGAGACTTCTACTGAGTGCTTCATCTATCGCATCCTACAAAACCCGCAACCTACTCGACCATGGAGACTTTAAAGGCTGTTTTCTTTGGGCCTGACCCTCAGGTTCAGGTAAGTCAATCTCGTCACGGTCTGCGGCGGCAAACCTTCTTCAATATAAAGTCGCTAACCACAACTCGGCTAGATGAGAAAATGCAGTGCCCTCATCCGCGCAAATACACGACAACTGGACCGAGACCTTGCCCATCTCAAAAGTCTCGATACGAAAACCCGTCAACACATCATCAATGCATCCAAACGAGCGCAACGAAACCCGTCGCAAGCCAAACAGGCAATGAGCGAAACCAAGACTTTCGCGCGAGAACTTATGAGAATCCGGAAACAAACTACTCGATTGAATACAAGCCGCGCCCAGTTACAGAGTGTCGGTATGCAGGTCAACGAAGCGTTTTCCGTCCGCAAAATCCAAGGCAGCCTCCAGAAGTCCACGGGAATCATGAAAGACGTGAACACGTTGGTGCGATTGCCAGAGCTGTCCTCTACGATGCACCAACTATCAACGGAGCTTGTACGAGCCGGCATCATTGAAGAAGTCATTGACGATGCGATTCCGAACGATGAATTATTTGAGGACGAGGACGAAGAAGCCGAAGAGGAAGTGGACAAAATCTTGCAGGAAGTTTTGCAAGGGAAACTTTCCCAGGCTCCGGCCAAGCCCTCTACGCCAATCGCAGAAGAAACTCCAGTTACCGAAGAGCCCGAATTTGAGGACCAAGAGAAGACCCTCGATGAAATGCGCGGTCGTCTAGAGGCTCTTAAGAGTTGATATGTCTCCCTGCAGCTCTACCGCTCTGCAGATATTGTGGGATCATCCGTATTGTGCTAAATCCCTCTTCCCCTTGTTTTCTTGAATACTTGTTTAGTTCTGCGTTCCCCATTGGCAGGAGTTTTGCGGGTGTCGTTTAATGATTTCTTCCATGGGCTGGACCTCATATAGAATGAATCGAAGTAATTCTACTACTTAGTAACGATTCTATTCCTCTAGTCTATATTAATCATCTGCAGCTGCAGTTTTAGTACGGATGTTACTTCAATGGCAGTTCACTATACTGTGGCAGATCCGCGGTTATAAGAGTAAAACCTTGGAACAACTTGGCTATCCCTTTGGGTAGGAGATTGCCAGTTACTACTACTAGTTGGAAGTAGTAATATATTCTATCATAGACAAATCTCTCACTTAAAAAGATTCACGGTATATATAGAAAAGAATCCAGCTTAATCGTACTACATCCCATATAGAAAAGTAATATCATGTGTATACATACCATACTGCCTCAGCTCAGCCTCGATGCAAACAGACAAAACGGCGGGTGCCCGACGCCCAAAGTGGCTTAGCCCGTGAGCCATCGCCCCAGTCTCTCCCCTTCCCTCTTCTTCCATCGCCCATCCATCCCCCATCTCTCCTACTAATCTTCCTTGATCATCCCAAGGAGTTATAAAGTATCTGTCAATCAAGACTCATACTTCACACCATCCTCTCTACACTTTTCACTTGCTGCCGTGCTTCTTAACAACCGGCGCATCCGACCTTGACAACGCGTCCGTATCGCGACTTCTCCTATTCTTGCAAATCGCCAGCTTCGTCATCTATTCTCTCTCTCTCGCAAGATCTTCAAGATGTCTGCCAATCTCGACAAGTCGCTTGATGACCTCGTCGGCAACCGTCGCCAGACTGCTCGCCGCCGCGGAAACCGTCGCGCCACTGCTAAGGCCCCCACGGTCGGAGGAGTGAAGAAGTCCTCCAAGGCTCCCAAGGCCCCTGCGAAGGCGGTTCACCCGACCCCAGCAGCCCCAGCAGCTTCTAGCAAGATCATCGTGAGCGGACTGGTAAGCTTCAAGCCCCCCTCAAGTATTCGATAAATGGACCATTTCTAACTCTCCTCCCAGCCATCCGATGTGTCAGAGGCCAATATCAAGGTATGTTGATCTAAAGGCCTCCGCCTTGGCTTTGATCGCCATCTTGCTTTCGAGTTCTTCGAGGTGCAAACGACTTCGACTCGCATGTCCGACTTTGTCGCGTTCCTCTATACCCTCTTGGTGATAAGTCGCCCAGTGCGCACCAGGCACAGACAACAGCTCCTTCCGCATCCTGCAAATATTTGAGAAAGAAACAAAACCTGCTAGCTGGCTTTTTGTGGATCAGGAAGTTGAAGCGTTGTCGTCACACAGTGACCAGATGTATACTGCTTGCGTCGATTCCTACCCAGAGGCCATCCGCCTGCTTTACCATCTGAATATCGTGCCGAGGACTGAGGAAAAATTTCCCAATCCTACACCTTTTTTCGAGATTCCGCTCATACTATTCCTATCTCATGTTTTGAGCTTTCCAGAGGGCATCAGCGAGCGCATCAGTGACACAGTGGACATGATTTTTTGTGACATGAATTCGGGCACCCTACATAGTGGGATTTCTTGAGCTTTCCTTTCAATGCTTCACTGGTCTTCGGGGTGAATCCCACCACCGTGAAGCTCTGGGAATGGCTTTTTTCAATTCATCTTGCGATGATGTTTATCAGCCGGACGCGATCATGAGAACGCAGGGCGAAACACCTTGCTATGCAATGCAGCGACGGTAATGTGCATTCTTGATAGCATTGTGGGGTCACCATGTGTCGTTCTAAGACTTATCGCGCTCGATTGGTGAATTTATGAGGGTGGATGCCATGTAATTCTAGATGGGGGTATCATGTCTGTTCAAGTTGGGAAGGATTCATCTGATAGGAAGCATTGTCTCCATGAAGGTTATATGTGGTTTTGTGGCTCTTGGGCGTGAAATATTCGACCGATTGTCTCTATGTGCTCGCTGATGCTCTTTCATTCGTCGGACTTGCAGTCCTCTTCGTTTGCGCCGTCGCCATTGTTTTTATTCGAGCTCCGACAGCCGTTGATTCAACTGAAAATATCGGACGCAGCATACTGATCGTCTGCACTATATAGGAATACTTCTCCAAGTCTGCAGGCCCCGTCAAGAGGGTGATGCTCACCTACAACCAGAACGGAACCAGCCGCGGTATCGCCTCCATCATCTTTGGCAAGGCCGACACTGCCGCCAAGGCTGCGAAGGAGCTCAACGGCCTCCACGTTGATGGACGCCCCATGAAGGTCAGCATAGTCGCATTATATACGTTGATGAAACGCGTTACTGACAATTCATTAGATCGAGGTCGTCTACGATGCCTCCCACGCCCCAACTGTCCCCGCTCCTAAGCCTCTCACTGAACGCATTGCGTAAGCTTTCACAAAGGCAGTATAAACTGGAGTCTAGCTAACAACCCAATAGCCAGAAGTCTCAACCGAAGCCCAAGCCCGCAACCGCCGGCAAGGCCGCCAAGGGTGCTGCCAACAAGACTAACGCCAATGACCGGTCAAAGGGTCAGGCTCGCGGCGCCAAGGGTCGCAAGGGCCGTAACCCTGGCCGTGGTAAGCCCAAGACTGTCGAGGAACTCGATGCCGAAATGGTCGATTACTTCGCCGGTGGAACTGAGAACACACCCGCTCAGGCGGCCGTCCCTGCCAACGGTGCTGCTCCCCAAGCCACTGGCGGTGAGGACCTCGGCATGGCTGAGATCTCGTAAAGAAATCTCACTTGCTGCGTCGTACCCACTGTCTATTGTTTCACAGCATGGCTTTCGACATGAGTTGTGGTGATGTTCTTTTGGAGGAATTTGATAGTTGATGCGCGGGTCATATCTTCTGTTATCCCCTCTTTCTTTGCTTCTTCATGGGTGTGTTTTTCCAGGCTTTTTTCTTTTTTCTCGGTATTGAACTTAATTTTTAAATTGCAATTGCGGTTTGCTGGTTTGGAGGATGGGATGTATCTACAATTAACAATGGATTATGAACAAATCAAATCCTTTTCTACTCCGAAATTTGAAGTTGAACAAAGTAAACCCCTACTAGGACGTGTAAGGTTGAAAAGGAAGCTTCACAAATCCATTTTCAACGCCATGCAATCAAAACGCCATAATCCCGAACAACACCCAAACACCATAGCTAAGCTTGTATGTCCAACGCGCGAATCAGACATGAAAAAAGAAAACTGTACAGGAAGTGCCCCCGCCGAACTCGAAGGGTCAACAGTAGCAGATAAAAGATAAAAGCACTGCAGATCTAAAAAACCCCAGCACGCGTCATGACATCATGGAATTGTTCCAAAGTCACACCAGCACTAAGACCAGCGCCTCCATTCGCTTCAAGAATCATATCCTTCAATAGCTCATCGTCTACTGAGTCCTCCTTGAGCTCGCGCGCGATGCGCCGCAGGTGACTCAGTGAGATTGGGCCGTTCGCTCCGCGCGTGAAGAGCTGATATGCATCGTCGACTTCAGCTACCATGGCGTCGTCGTCTCGGGAGCGCAGCTTGGCTGCTGCGACTGAGACGAAGGGGCTGTAGGGGACGTAGCCGATTGAGGTTGGGTCGAGGGCGGATAGAATGTCGGATAGTTCGGTGGAGTCTGAGGGGGGTAGGCCGAGGGCTCTAGAAAGACGGGGATGAGGTGTTAATTTGGTGATTTGCGGGGGGTATGCGCAATGCGCAGAGAGATTGCGCTTCTGATCATATACCAGAGCAGAGTGGAATGGGATCTGGTAAGGACGTACACTAGTGCTTTGCGCACATCTTCTCGGGGAATGACGCCTTCTTTTTCGTTGGGGAAGTCTTCGTGCGGAGTAGCAAAGAGATGGAAGACTTCTTTTATTTCGTTTTCTTCTTCGGCGGAGATGTTGTTCTCCTTGGCGAGTTTCGATTGGCGCGAGCGTTTGGGAGCTGCGGAGGAGCTGGCGGGAGCTCCGCGCCTCTTAGGGGGCTGTTCATCGGGAGGTTAGCGTGAGCGCATGAATACAAGGTATATTGGAGGTTGAAGTGAGTTATACCATTGTTTCTGCCGTGAGCGCCCGTAGCAGTGTGCTGGGATTCGAGGAGGTGAGATGAGGCCTGGAAGATGCTCAGTTGTTGCGATGACGATGTGTGGGGAAGATGCTCGGGATCACGTGACATATTTGGTATATAACACACTTTTAGGTCTCCTCCGATGTCCTTCGGGACATTTGGTCAAATGAAAATATACAGAGAAGATTAGCATGGCCCCTGCACTAAGGATGACACGCTCAATCAAAGAGAAGCTACCAGTTTTTTTTTTGCTTACAGATGCTTCGTTGAGGTAGGAGGCAGAGTTGAAGTTTTGATAACCGCGTTCGAAACTGGGAAAAAGCGCCTTTTTTTTTTGGCAGAATACTATATCCCCCAATGTAGTACTGACCAATAACAAAGGCCACGAGCCATGGAACATTTTTCTGATGAACACGACATATCTAAATACTGAATATGTTTCATAAGCTTTTGCTTCTTTGTATTACTATTTGATCAACTAAATCTCAAAATTCTTTTAGTATACGTAAGTTGTGTAGTGATTGACAGAAAATGGTCGAAGCTATCGGAATGTGAGTGCTGACGTTATCCGATCGCTGCCTTGGCTGTCCCCAGGGTGACCGGTCTATATCAAACCAAGTTGATCCCCGTCCGGCCAATTTCACAAGAACATAGATCATAGATCATTGCCCCCATGGACGTCGAACTTTATGTCTACGATCTCTCCAAGGTATTTCCTTACATTCCAGTATCCTGCACTAAGCTAATTCACCTCTCAGGGTCTTGCGCGTATGGTATGAAAACATCAAGTATCCACAGAGCTATCTCGAGCCAAGAATCAGCCTAACCAATTCCACTTAGTACTCGCAACCCTTGACGGGAACTCAGATAGATGCAATCTATCATACATCGCTCGTCTTAAACGGCGTGGAGTATTATTTTGGCCAGGGTATTCAGACTGCCAATCCTGGTAGCACTCACCATGGTCAACCCATGGAAAAGGTACACATGGGGCAGACTGAGCTTCCAGCTGAGGTAGTCGAGGAATACCTTGGCTCTTTGGCCACGATATACACACCTGAGGTTTGTTCAAATATTCGAAATCCTTACATTGACAATCGTTCGTGGTTCTAACATCGCGGTAGTCATATGACCTCTTTCTCCATAACTGCAACAACTTCACCCAAGATTTTGCCATGTTCTTGGTTGGAAAAAGCATTCCAGAGCATATCCGCAACTTGCCAAGAACATTTTTGAATACTCCATTCGGACAAATGATGAAACCCCAGATTGAGGCTGCCCTGCGGGGCGTAACGCAGGGCAGTGGTCCCAGCGCCGTTCCTGGATCCTCTTTTCAGCCACAAGCAGCACCACAACCGAGTGCTGCACAACATCCAGCAGCTGCCTCGGTCCGAAATGTCAGCAGTTTATCTCAGCTAGAGAGTGAGTTAAGCGCGGCATCAAACTCCTGCGCTGTCATCTTCTTTACTTCCTCGACTTGTCCGCCATGCAAGGTCGTCTATCCAACATATGACGAGCTGGCAGAAGAGGCAGGTGATCGAGCTAGACTCATCAAGGTCGACATTGGCTCGGCTTATGATGTGAGCATGAAATATGGCGTACGCGCCACGCCGACCTTTATGACATTTTTGAAGGGCCAAAAGCTTGATGAATGGAGCGGCGCCAATCCAGGGCAACTCTCCGGAAATGTGCGCATGCTCTTGGAGATGGCGCATCCAGCTCATCCTCATCGTCAGCTGCGTTTACCCAGCCTACAGCGACCAATCTCCAACTTCGTAACTTACAAGAAGGTCCCACCGCTAGAGAAACTTGTACAGAAGCTCCCGACATCTTTCAGCGAATCTCCCGAAATCGCAGCGATTATCGACTTTGTCAAACAGCGCCACGCTCTCAGTAACGGCAACTCAACAGCAGATATCCGAGTTCCGGACCTTCACGCCTTTGCAAATTCATTGCAATCAACCTATACCACGCTTCCTGGCGATAGTCACTTTGCAGTCGTCGATCTAGTTCGTCTACTCTTCCTCGATCCACGCGTGAGCGGATACTTCGCCGAAGAATCCCAGCACAAGACTCTTCTCACGCTACTCTCCCCGCTCTCAGCAGACGGCCTCTCAAACTGTCCCTACAATCTACGCATCGTCGCACTCCAGCTAGCCTGCAATCTCTTCAGCGCGCCTTTGTATCCTAGCCAATTAACATCTCCGACATCTCCACTCCGCGAAGCCATTCTACGTCTCGCTATCAACTCCCTGCTCGACTCACACACTAATCTCCGCGTCGTGGCGGCCTCATTTGCCTATAACCTCGCTGCTTACAATCATAATGCGCGATTCGAGGGAAACCCTGACCCCCTCGCTGAGGAAGATCAGGTTGAGATTACAGCATCGTTGCTGGAGGCTATCTCCCGCGAGGAGGAGAGCATCGAGGCTCTTCACGGGCTTCTATTCGCAGTGGGCTTACTCGCCTACGAGGCCCCGCTAGACGGGGCACTGATTGATCTATGTCGTGCGATGGGTGTCGCCGACACAGTACAAGCCAAGTCACGGATATCCGCTGTACAGAAAGAGCCACTTCTGAAAGAGGTTGGGAGTGAGTTATTTGGCAAGGGATTGTAAAGTCGAGTCCAGTCGAGTCGACTCATCTCTACTCAGCACTCGAATATAATCTACATGTCGTTGGTTTACTACTACTGGTACTGGCACTATGTTCGTCGTATAGTCTAAATGAGGCTTTGGGCTAGACAGGGACCAGGGTATGTTGATATTGCATAAGATTATTTGCATGGCATGACTCATAGTCGTATTAGGGTATACACGCTGTTAATGATTAGAAATTCATTTCTTGGAGTCCCCCTGCTTGTGTTCTGGACTGGAAGTATACAGTACCTCGCATGAGTAATGGCTTGCGAGCCATACAAGTTGGAGACAATCCATTTCCATAGTATCCCGTAGTAGGGTAGAGTAAGATTTCCTTCTAGTATAGGATTACTACTGTAACAAGGCCACCCAATCCTAGCATGACTGGCAATCTAGGCAGTGACAAGATTAGAAATCAACAGCGACAGAACCTAATGAACCCAGTTAAGACAAACTCTACTCTACGACTACCCGATAAAGCAATAGACGAACTTGAACATCCCCGTCGCCTCACTTCACCTCACCTCATCTTCATCGCGCAACCATGTCCCAACCAAGGTAGTTAGTACTATGTAGTTAGGGCACTATGGTAGTAGCATCAACCCAACACGCCTAATCTAACCCCCAAAATACGAAACCTCCACCGACAACAACATTATGAAGTAACAAGCCCTTGACAGTCCTCGTGCGGCATCTCCATCCGACCTTCTCGCACAAAGGCCCAATCTCACCGTTGCATACGGTCTGCAGGGCCGTCCGCACGTCACTCCTGCCCCCCGGCCCCCAGACCCCAGACCCCCAGTCTGA
>AOTG01000593.1:0-270454 GCA_000347475.1 Penicillium paxilli ATCC 26601
AGCCCACCCAGCCAGACCATCAACCCATGCCACCCCCCTCATGCTCTTTCAGCCATAGTCACGGAGGAGATGATTCCTTCATCTACTTCCAACCGCCCAGCAGCTTTATCCATGACCAAGTAACCACCACCCCACCAAGCTCTTACCAGCAACCAATACACTCAACACAACAACTCAACACCGAAACCAACACAAACACCGACCTAAACCTCAACACCATGAACCGCACGGAAACCCTCGAACAATTCCGCTGCATGCCAGATCAAATCCCCTCCGTACCAGATCCACTCCCGGAATTCCGCACTCTATCCCGAGGCTCAACTCCATTCCCATACCAACGCAGTACACCCGACGACGCCATCTCCGAACCAGATATCCGCGATCTACAACAGCCAAGCAATGATTCGGGATTCCACGAGTCCGTCGGGGCAGATATTCATCGCCAGACTGGTATCGCGCAGGCTCTCCAGTCCATTGAGACGGAAATGAAGGCCCAGACTAGTCTTTTGCGTCTTATTCTTCGTCGATTGCGTTCTCGGTCGAAGGTGTCGAGACTAAAGCGTCGTCGTTCTTTCTTTCGGTCTGGGAAGCGAGCTCGGGTGTGAATATGGCCTGGAGGATGAAGGATAGTCTGTCTTGTGCTCTGTGAATGTGGTGGGAAGGGTTCCGTTGGTGTCTGGGTAGGCACCTAGCTAGGCCCTAGTACAGGTTGATGCTTCACGTCCACTGGCTAGTAGCAGTGTGATTAACAAGCAAAGAAAAGAGATCGCTACTGATGAGGGTCTCAACGATGGCTAGGGTTCCTCTGCAATTAATCATACTTCGAGGCGTGATGTTGTATGGCGTGGATGTACCATAATGGCTGATGACGATGATAATAATTTTACTCTCAACTCATAGCATGTCAATTAGTATGCCTCAAGTTATTCTTACGACGAAACAAGAAAGATCTAGTAGGTCTACAAGACATAATAGGATGAATTCTGCAACTTGAATGTAATGCACAGTCAAAATGTAAAAAAGCAAATTCCCCATGAATTATTTTTTCAACGCCGAGAGAGCTTGTTGAACTGGTATAAACATCCATCACCCGTGCTCCGAGTCGTGCTATCTTAATCCCAGTACTTAATAACACCCTCCAACCCACCAGTAACAACCTTACTAGTTTCTTGCGGATGCCAATCCAAACAAGTAACAGCACCCCCTTCTTTCCCACCAGCCTGAATCTTATGATACATTTTCCCAGTCTTCCAATCCCAGAAGCACGCAAATCCAGCACTATCACCCGAAACAATGAACTGACCATCGGGGGAAATTTTAAGATCAACTCCATATCCCGAAGTATTATGTCCACGGAAACTCTTCTTGCGGTTTTGTCGGAACTTATCTGTAGCGCCATAAACGACAATCTGGTTATCGCCAGACTGGAACGCGACGTATTTCCCATTAGGATGGGGAGTAGCACGCGTAAGGGCAAACATGTATGGCTCAGCGATAAACTTGATAGGGACGGGAATACCGTATTCCCAAGCTCGCAAGGATTTATCGTCGGAGGTTGTGATGAAACGGCGATTATCGTCGACGAAAGTGATTGTGTTGACGGCTGCCAAATGGTGGTCGTACTCCTGGACCAATTCGCCAGATCGAGTATCGAACTGAACGATCTTCTTGTCGGACATACCGGCCAGGAATTCATGGGAGTGGTCTGCGCCGGGGTTGAAGCGCACGACGTGCGGTGTTTTGCCCGTGGAGAATCGACCGATGCATTTACCGTACTCTGTATCCCAGAGCTTGATGTTTCGGTCGAATGAACCGGTGAGGAACGTCTTGCCGGTAGGGTGGAAGTCGGTATCGGTGATGGCCTTATTGTGACCAGAAAACGTGCGAAGCAGTTCGCGCGAGTGATAAACATCCCAGATCTTGGCCTTGCCATCTGCGGCAGAGGAGAGCAACAAGTGACCCGAGTTGGGGAAGAAGCGGAGAGAGGTAATGGGCTTGGTGTGAGATTTCCAGGTATGCACCAGCTTCTTCGGCACGTAGTTCTTGATACTGCCAACCTCCTTGCGCAGGTCGACATCCAGATCCTGAGGAACGTGCATGTATGTGCGGCCCTGGTAATCGAATTGCTCGGAGCCATGGAACTCGGTCGTCTCCTCCTTAGACAGATCGCCCTGGTAATCGGTGGCTTCCTTGCTCATGGCCGGCATGGGGGCAGCGGTAGCCAAAGTCTCATCTTCTTCCACAAGTTCCTCATCACTAGCCAATTCATATTCATCTCCCTCACCAACCTCATACTGATCGTATTCCTGATCATTCTGATATTTCGCCCATGGTCCCAGATAAGCGCCTTCACCCTCGACAACGCCCGAGTCGCCCTTCTTTTGACGCTTCGCGCGCCAGGCAGCCGACTTCTCCTTCGTAGGCTTCATCTGCACAACATCACGACCCCCATACTGCGCCACACTATCCATATCCCCAACAAACTGATCCGGCAGAGTCGGGTTGCGAGTATAGCCCAAGCTCTGGAACGTGCGATGTTGCGCCGCGAAGGTCGACTCGCTAATAGCCGCCTCCTCCGCAAATCCCGTCGGGACATTCTTGCGCTTGATTCCATTCCCTGGACCGGCCGGCTTGAACGGATTAACAGGGCCCTGTGCAGGTCGCGTCATGTCATCGTATGTAGCATTGTAGGTGAGGGCTTGCGAGGAGGTATTAGCCAGAGTCATCTGCATATGCGCTTGATCCTATCGGGTCGTTAGTCTTATCTGGTCATCATATCGGGAAAAGCATATTTCTATTGAATCTGCTGCAGCATCAGAGGGAGAGTGGGGGACCAAACCTCTGTATTCACTTCTGGTGCAGCCACGATCTTGGTGGCGGGTGTCGCCGAGGGCTTGGATGCGGAGTCATCGTCGCTGGAGTCGTATCCAGCACCTAGCAGCGCTGACATGATTGAAAGGAATGCGGAAACCCCGGGAGTATAGGGATTCTGCACAGGGTTTTAGTGAGCAGAAAGTCGAACTTGAAGTCGCGGAGATCCCAAATTGGATTTTCGGCAAAAACGAGGGCGGTAAGAAGGTCGCGGCGAAGCTTTGGGCTCCACTTGGACTTGGCGGTCTCAGCTAGTTAGTTTAGTACCCTAGGGTAGGGTAGGGTAGGTTGATATTGAAGATTGCAGATTGGATTTATAAGAGATGTCTAGTAGAATGTGAGACATAGGGGGTGTGAGGGGAGTATAAGCCGAAGCTTAGTTTTAGGCTACTAAGCCTACTGTAATTACTCATATTACCCTACGATGTAGCGATGTGTAACTACTAGTTACAGGCCACTCCAACATGGGTATCGTACGCTCTTCATTGCCAAACTGCTGGGAGATATATACTCGAACAACTCACAGGCTGAAAGACAGGATAAGATTAACAAAGAAATGGCAAAAAGACAGGAGCAGTTGACCCAGCAGAGAGAAGACATAACTCTCGGAAGCCGGTCAATGCTCCCTCATCACCTCCACCGCATAACAAAAGACAAAAATAAGCAAAAAATGGTCGTCTATTACTCCTCATAGCACAGGACGCACTATTTGGGGTGAAATAACCAAAGGAATCCTACGACCTCATGCAGGGCAGGGCAGGGCTTCAACGGCCAGAGCAGCGCGGCTTATTATACCGCGGTATATCACACAAAGTGGTTGTTGCTCGAGGGTGGAGTTGCAGCCAACACATATTTTCCAAGCTCGCACAGTGCACTCTATACGGATTCCGTGCTGGGCGATTGCGAAAGGTTGGAGAACATGCCAAAAAATCAACACGCCCTGCTGAGAGAGAGGTTCCTTGGGCTATTTGGGACGACCATTGCGCATCGCATCCTCAGTCTGATGACGAAGTCAGTGTCCCTCATCACGGATGAGAGCCACAATCATGCTGTACAGGTAGAAGAAGAACATCAGGAGGTGGAAACCCAGCTTGATGAACGATTCCTAAACACGCGTCCGGGATCAGCAAATATTTCCATGGTGTGGGCTTATCAAGCGGCAACAACTGACCTTCTTGTGCACATTCAGCTTGCGGAAAATCTCGGTCGCATCCAGCAGGTGCTGGTTGTCGTAGATCCTATAAAAGCATTATATGTTAGCTTCATGCTCTCAGTGGCCCCCAGATATACAAAGGGAGACCAAAGCGCGTGCGCGCGCGAACGGGTCGAGACGTACTTCTTCGCATTGAAAGCGATGAGAGGCAGGTTCAGGATGATCGCAAGCCAGTAGCCGTTGATCACAAACAGGAAGGTCAGGAAAGCGTGGACGGCGGCTTCGGGGATGATGTAGGCGTTGAGACGGTTGCAGAGGTCGATAGGGTTGATGTAGTCACTGAGAGAGAGGGTATGGACATTAGCCGAGATATTTAGGTCACAATCGAGCATGCCCGGCCATCAAAGAGTGGCCTAGGTCGATGGAATCGATCAATTGCTTGTAGGGAGGTACTCACCACTCGAGATCGCTGTACATGATGGTGAAGAACACCTGGAGGAAGAGGTTGACGGCGTTGATCAACACCGACAACAGATAGAGCCACGCTTCACCAGACATGATGGGCAGAGGAATATGCGCTAGCTATAGGGAGAGGAGGTGAGTGGAGGTCTTGGTATCGCAATGTCGGGGGAAGGTGGAGGGAAGATGGGGGAGGAGGTTTCGACGAGCGGACCGCAGAGACCGCAGAGACACCGGAATTGGAGATGGTTTTTGTGGGGTCCTGCGGCCCAAACTCCAGGGAAGTCGGCGGAATCACAGAGACTCAAGTGCTAGCTCTCGGGGCAGGCAGCGGGAAAAGGGAGGAGGATAACTTCGAACTCACAAATCAGAAGCTGCGTAATGCTGCAAGTTTACCCAAGACGAGTGGAGAAAATGAGAGGAGAACCGAAGAGGCGCAGGGGAGAAACTGCGAGGTTGTTAGCGAAGGTCTGAACTGTGCACCGGGCGGTGGGCACTAGCGTGTCCCCAGTGGGAAATGGAGGGGCTGGGGGGCGATAAGCCACAGAGCACTACACATACTTAGTGGTAGCTGGTAGTGAAGAGACCCGGGACAGTATGGTGATGTAGTGAAACTGTGAAAACGAGGAAAAGAAATGGGGAATGTGTAACTATTAGATGGAGAGAGAACAGAAGAGAAGTTGAAGTTGAAGTTGGAAAGTCCCAAAGTGCATGTGGTGAGGCGCAAAGGATGACGTCGCACGTGCTAGCTGAATCATCAGGGAATACATTAAGGTATTCTAGGGCATACCAGGTATACTGGACTATATAGACTGGTTTATACCTAGTAATAGTAGGACTGGCAACACAAGAGCTAGGAGGTATACGTAGTGACTAGATTGGCAAGACGTATAGGTACAGAATATCATCTATATACAGCAACTCATCCAGTCTTCAAGAGCAGCAACCGGAACATTGAGGACCAACTATGAACATGAGATTGGAAACAGGACATGCAAAAGAACCATAAAAGAACAAATAGATAGTATCACGCACTCTAAAGAAGAGACCTAGCGTTTCTCAACGAGCAGGAAATGCATCGCTGCATATGCAATAATAATAAAGGCCCCCGAGATCACAGCCAGACCTCCAACATCGTACCAATAGGCTAATGTATCGAATCCAAAAGCACTCAGAATTGATGCACCAGGCACCTCTATATCGAGACCATATTTGTGATCGATCAGGGTAAGGAATGTGACCTCATTGACAATGAGAGCCTCGAAGCCATAATGGAAGATCGATAGCTAAATCCATGCATTAGTATATGAGACGAATCACGCTTGAAAAGCAGGGGAGACAAGAAAAAAAAAAACCTACACTTTGTAGCCATAGGGCGGATTTGGGAATGGCATCGTGATTCAAAAGCAGTCCAGCAAAAAGCAAGCTAAAGAGCATCACCAGGCTTCCAACCAAATTGGCTACGCCACCATCACGAATGACAATACCAATGAACAGACAGATATTAGCAGCCGCGAGGTTGAAAAGGACCAGAATCAACATGAACTGCAAGAACTCAGGCCAAGCAGCGATCAAACCAGTCATGGGATAAACAATCATGCCCATGATGATAGGTGGGATCAGTCGAAGAGGCACAATGTCGAACACCACCTTGGCGGCGAAATAGGTGACTGGGTGGTAGTAACCATTGGCACGCTCTCGAACAAACAGGAGTCGCTCGGAAGAGAAAACCGTGAGACTTGTCAGGGTGCTGAAACCAAACAGCGCAAGGATGAAGAAGAACAGACCAAGACGGTTCTGGAAGCCCTTGATGTCATCGGTCAAGCCATAGAAGAGATATCCGGATAGCACAGCCAGGAGAATAGCAATTGCGTAGTGGGTGAGCATCAGCATAGGGTTGCGATATAGGTTGCGCCATGTGCGTTGAGACAGAATAAGGAACTGTCGCATTAAGCTGACACGAGCGTAGCTCTTGGGTCCACTCTCGCCAGCAAGATGGGAGTTGGCTGAGCCGTTGGCAGCTTGTGCGCTTTGAACAGCGCTGGCAATCTCTTCGTGAACCGATCGACCCACGTCCGAATCAATATAGTTGGCGACAAGAGCATCAAGGTCGGATGTACCAGGAGCTGGGGGTGGCAGCTGGTCAGGATCATCAAGAATTTGAGGGGGAACCTGGCCTTGCTTTTGGCGAGACAGCCGCATCCATTGCTGGGCGTCAGAGGCTTCCAGTGTAGCATCCTCTTCATCAGTCTTGGGAGTTGTTGGACGGTCATCTTTGCGTCGTGAGTACAGTTGGCGTTCTTGCTGCTGTCGCACCGAAACCCGACGCTTGTTCTTGGGTCGTCGTGTTTGTTCGGCAGCGCTACTAGAGTTGTCCTCAAAGCTAACATTAGAAACACTAGCAACAGACTTGACAGCTCGCAGACTGCTCGATGCGGTTTTGGAAGGACCACCGTGGCCATCGAGCTGTTGTGCGCTTTCGTCAATATACCCTTCGTATGAACGGGCGCCGCTGGCATGCATGGTCAGATCAACAAGGTAGTCAGCAATATTGAATCCAGCCGGGCAAGAGTATCCGACTTCATCGAAATATTGTTGACACGATGAGAAGAGACCCGAATATACGGCACGGCCCTCGGCGAGAAGGATTAGCCGGTCAAAGAGGGCAACGATGTTTGAGCGAGGTTGGTGAATAGTGAAGATGACGGTACGGTTGTAGGTCTTGGCTAGAGTTACCAAGCATTCGACCACATTAAAAGCGTTGTACGCATCCTATGGAACGGCGTTGTTAGCTGAGGGGTTTCCAAAAAGTAGTAAAATCTAGGGAGACCATACCAATCCACTAGTGGGTTCATCCAAAAAGAGAATACTTGGACTGGTGACCAGCTCACAAGCAATGCCAACACGGCGTTTCTCACCACCAGAGATACCACGGCCCTTGCCCTCCTCTGAGCCGATCAATTGGTCCTTGATATGATAGATACCCAGCTGCTTTTCGACTTCCAACACCTTCTGTTCCTTTGCAGCACGACTCATGTCCCGTGGCAGTCTCAGAAGGGCGCTAGTCAGGATCGTTTCGTGAACAGTCAAAGTTGGTAGCATGGTATCCTCTTGGTCAACGAAGCCAGTCATGGTTTTGAAGTCATGGTCATCAATCTTCTCGCCATTGACGTAGAAATTACCTTGAACGGCACCTCTCTTGTTCTTGCGTGCCAGAATATCCAAAAAGGTGGTTTTGCCAGCACCGGAAGCACCCATGATTGCCGTGATTTGCCCAGGTGTGCATGCGCCTTGGATCCCAGACAGAATCTCTTTACCATTCAGATGGTAGGATACATTGTCCCAGTAGAGAGCCGCGGGTCGATGTTCGGCAAGTAACCTCGCAGTCTCATCATCTGAATCATCGGACAGAGATAGACGGATATAGTTGTGGCGGGCGGCGCGGCGTGAGAGATACCAGACAACCAAAATCGCTGCAACAACGAAGAGAGAGCAGCCGGCAATCACACATGCGATGAGTGGAGTATTGATCGTCTTGACTGGGCGCTCATACCCAGGGATATTGGTCTTATAAAGACACTCTCCAGAGTCACAGGACAAGAAGATACTCGGGTCACCAAAGACCGAGCTGATCAGGTTGTTCATTTGAGGCTCTGAGAAGACACTGTTGCTGCCTTGTGCAGTGGTCTTTGTGGAGAAACTGGCCGGACCCTTAATCATCTGAGCCAAAAAGTCCTTGAGATCGATAGATCCATTCTCGCCGCACAGGAAACGACCTGGAATACACTTGCATTGGACATTGTCGCATTTATAATTCGTTGTGTTGGAATCGACGTCGGTTTGCAGGTTCCAGCTACAGGTATCCAGACCACAGTAAAAGGATTCCACTTGGTCGACCCAGAATTGAAAGTTGCAAGACTCATCCTCTTCCCGACATGAGAAAGTCACTTGCGGCTTGCGATCGTTGAGTTGGTCGAGAATCTTGCGGTTCGTCACATCGCACATTTGAAAGTTCTCCTTAGCGGTGACACCTTGCTTGTAGCAGACACCATCTTTCCCTTCTGGCATCATGGCATCGCAGGCGGTATCAGTCTGACAGACGTTACAGTTGATACCTCCCCAGCCATCCTTGCACTTGCATGTATCGCCTTCGCGGACGGGACGATTCTCGCCATCGGAGAGAGCGCCACATTCCGGATAGGAGCAATCATCACCACCAAATCCAGAGGGACAGGTGCATTTTCCGGTGTTGCTATTGCATGGTGAGAAATGAGTGCAGTCGTACTTGTCAAGCTGACAGTTGAAACAGGGAGGGCAGTTTGGGGGCCGGTCGTCGAGGAGGGAGAAGGATTGGGAGACGGGAGTTGTGTCGGAATAGTTATACGAAGCTGCGGCGGGGATCGAGAGAGCGATCAGACCGATCAAGGAGAGGAAGGATGCGGATGACCGCATCTTATGTAGGGGTGGCTGGCACCCGAATAGGGCGACGGGATTGAAGAGAGCGCAGACGAGTCGCCGGATAAGGCTAGAAATAGTTCGACATCCAAACCCAAACGATAGATATGAGTCCAGAAGCTGGAAGCTGGACGACCTGAGGCAGATGGATAGGCCGGGGTAGTTGAGGTTGAGGTTGGCGTTGAGGTGGAGATGTGTAGTGGAGAAGCAAGTTGGAGAGCAGCAAGAGAGAGAGAGCAAGAGGTGTTGGGCTGATGACGCGGGCGGAGAGCGGGCCAGGCAGGCACATCCAATTACCCTCTGAGAGCCTGAGTCTCTCCATGTAGTTTAGTACCTTCAACTTTGGTACAACCTTGTCCCTGCATGGAAATCTACTTCCATTCAAGTAACTGAGACGAATTCTACTAATCTCCTGAAATTATATTTGTTTTTAGTCCAATATCGAGATATCTAGTTTGATGATGACCATCTGGGAGCTACTGTTAGAGAGTTGATAAGAGATAGGAACGGTTACCGAGGCTGGATAGCCTGGTGAGAAATCTGGAGAATTTAGAGGATCCTCAGATGATCCATGCTATGCATGAATGCTGGTATTGACTTTGAAATAGATCTAGAGTCTGAGAATATTGATCTGCATAGCGGTATCACTGGGCACTGACACTGAGATAATGCAGTGGAGGTGTACCTGACGGAAGCTACTCTATGGATAAGGTAAGACACGCCAGTGCGGGGAACATCACGTGATATATGCATCAGTTTGGAGGGTCCTCTTTTCTTCTACTTCAACAACCACTGAAATCAGATCAATCAGGGCCAGAGCCAGTCGCAGTCAACAGAAGCTGCAGCTCTCGAATAAATACCCCTCGAAGACCAATTGAGGCCATTCCCTCATTGCCATCATCGTCAACATGGTCAAGATTGAGGAATTCGCCGTTGAGCAGGTATCTCCCCGCATCTCCATCTTTGGCTCTTTCAATCGCAACTCCGAGCAGTGCTGGATAATTCTAGACAGTATACTAACGAAATACAGTGGATGGACAAGTATGAGCTCACGGCAAAGTACAACATCGCCGAGACCTGTTGCGCCTCGGTCTCTGTAGACGACCTGCGCGCACTGTCCGAGGATAAAGAAACAGACCCACTGGGCAAGCTCCAATCCACCAAACTGACCTACGGAGCCATTCGAGGCTCGGATCAACTGCGAGAGACACTTTCCAACCTTTACTCGGTCAAAACACCAGCTCGTCTTCCAAAGGACAATATCTTGATCACAGCAGGTGCAATCCAGGCCAACTTTCTCGTCCTATACAGTCTGGTGGGCCCTGGAGACCATGTCATCTGCCACTACCCGACATACCAGCAGCTCTACTCGGTACCTGCATCTCTCGGCGCTGAAGTCAGTCTATGGAAGTCTAATGAGGCCAACGGATGGGAACTTGATCTCGAGGAATTGAAGGGATTGATCAAGCCGAACACGAAAATGATCATCATCAAGTAGGTCACCGCTGGTGCTGGTGCTATTGCACGGACTAACTGAACCGATTCTAGTAACCCCCAAAACCCTACCGGCGATATCATTCCTCATGATACCCTGAAAAGTCTTATCGAAATTGCCCGCGAATCCTCCATCATCCTTTTCTCCGACGAGGTGTATCGTCCACTTTTCCACAACATTAGCCCCATGGACCCGCAGTTCCCTCCATCCCTACTATCCTTCTGCTATGAACATTCCATCGCCACTGGATCAGTTTCTAAAGCGTACAGTCTGGCAGGTCTTCGAGTCGGGTGGATTGCATCAAGGAGTAGTGCTTTGATCGAATCCTGTGCTAGCTCTCGTGATTACACCACCATCTCAGTTGGACAGATCGACGATGCAATTGCCAGCTTCGCACTCGCCCCCGAGTGTATCCACAACCTCCTCAGACGTAACCTCGAACTTGCTCGGACCAATCTCGCCATCCTCGAGAAATTCATCGATTCCCACCGATGGGCGTGTGAATGGACAAAACCCAAGGCAGGCACCACTGCATTTGTTCGCTTTACCAAGATGGGAAAACCAATCAACGACGTCGCCTTTTGCGAGACTCTGCAACAGAAGAGTGGGGTGATGTTCGTGCCGGGCAGTCGTTGTTTCGGCGGTGGCGAAGAGTTCCACGGCTATGTTCGTATTGGATACGTGTGTGAGACTGATGTGCTGGAGAAGGGCTTAGATGCTCTTCGCCAGTTCATGGAAGATGAGTATGAGGATGTTCCCTCGATCAAGAAGGCAAAAGCATCGCAATAGCATCGGCTCATGTAAAAAAGAAAAAGTAATCAAATCAATTAAATATTGTTCTAGATAAAAATAGACATGGGCGAACTTAAATGGGTGGAATTGAAATTCTCGGCCTAATCATCTGAACTTGAAATAGTCAAGTCTTCTAGAAAGTGATTTCAGAAGAGGGTATGGCGATATGCCCATCCGCTACCAACACACCAGTCCCTGATATCTGAACACCAACATCCGAGGGTTCTTCCCCGTGATCCACAGTCAACTTCATCAAACATTCTCTTCCAGTTTTCAAGCCTTGAACAACTTCAATCTGAGCAGAGCCGGACTCCAAATTCCCGGAAGGGGATATCATAATTCTAGCCTCATTCCAAAGATACGCCGCTAAAGGTCCAGCCGCCGATCCCGTAGCAGGATCTTCCATGGACATACCCGGACTAAAGAATCGGGCCTCGAATCTGGGGACGCCATTCTCAGCTTGGATATTCGTGAAGACGTATACGCCACTATCATGACTCTCTGTGCTAGCAAGCTCCTCGGCGATGCGTTCTTTGTTTGCGAATGTGACCCGATCAAGAACTTCTTTATTGCGAACAGGAATCAAGAGATGTCGAGCTGGTGAAGTCGTCACGACTCGGGCTTCGCTGAGGACCGTGACACCGGAAGGGTCTTCTAATCCAATATCAGTCTCCTCAATCCCGAGTGATTCAGCCAAAGATAGTTTATTGGCATGTTGTTTCAGATATTTGGGTTCGCCTTGACGCATGGATACTAGGATCTCTCCGGAACCCGATTTCGATATCTCAACGGGCAAGACGGTCTGACCTAGCTGCTGATGGTATGTACCAACATGCCCGGACAGCGTATCACGCAACCCTGAATAGGCAGTCCACCACCAGACGCCGAGAGAGTTGTGACCGGCTCCAAAGACTTCTTCTCCGTTTGGAAGAAATGATCGCAGGCGCAGTGTGGCTTCGGGATCTGTTGCGGGACAAACAAAGGTTGTTTCGGATAGATTGAATTGACGGGCGATAAGTTGCATTTGTGTAGTGGAGAGACTATCAGAGGTGTTGTCGACTACTGCTAGTGGGTTGCCTTTGTAGGCTGTCGAGGAGAAGACATCGACGATGTGATATGGGAGGGAAGACATTGGAGCGTGATATTCAAAATGGCTTGCTGTATTAAGGGAAGATGGGGCCCGGGTTATCGATGTGAGACTCTACTCATATATCTGCATGGAAACATTATCTTTATAGTGGTCACTAGATTGAAGGACGTTCATTGATTGTTCATTCTCAGGATTACAAATGGTCATACTCGTATTCAACTCGAATTAGTGTTCTTCTCCCAGTGCTCATCTCGTATTCTCAGACTTGGCGATACTATGATGCAATGAAGCTGAACAGGCATAGAGTAAGCTTGATTACGTGGTCACTCTGATATTAGCCTGATTTAATTTTATTCTAATCTATTAGTAACTATACAAGTGCTAACTTGAAGTTAGTGTACTGTACTGTAGTAATTAGTATGATAATGTCTCTCGACCAATCACATCACTCTATTCTAACTAACAGCCTATACATGTCATCTACATATGCCTATAGCCTATTACAATACAAATCATTTGATCAATTAAAGTTCATGATTGCTCCAAGGTAATAATAATAGGACATACTACTGAATCACTGGAAATCTGATAAGCATGACTGATGTTGTTTACAGTGTCTAACTAATAGTTGAGTTGCACCATGTGAAAGCACACTGGTGCAGTAGTAACAGAGTATAGTAGTGATTTGCCAAAGAGGACTAGCGCAGTAAGACAAGGCTGAAATTGATGGGAAATAAGTAGTACTCACCGAGTAGCTTTTGACTGATAATTGGTCTATCTATGCTTATATTCCGTACAGTATACCTAGTACAGTATAACTTAGTTAACTACTGCTTATGCTGTGAATGTTAACTCCGAGACCCACTTTTCATCCGAGCCTCGGCATCTTTTCATTTCACCTGCCCCTACGGAGTTACAACTTGTTCCACTTTCACTTAATCTCCACTCTCTCAACCTCCACTGCCACGTACTACTCCCAGGCTCAACATTGCTCTGCTCCCTTGAAAATACTATGATTCTTTCATGCTCATCTTGAGAGCACTCATACCCGCCTGTATTGCCTGTTTCACCAATTTGAATAACTACAGCCATGCCGCTTCCTGGTAAGCTGATCGATCGATCCTCTTTGCCACAATATGAGCTCAACCGGATAGTATACTGATCACCTCAACTATCTCTCAGATGTCCCATTAAAGCTCGCCCTGCCCGCGGCCGCGGCGGCTGCAGCCTATCTGAATGCCCGATGGCTCCTTTCTTACGACATCAGCATGATCACCGCCGGACTGAAGATGGCCCTCAAAGCACGGGTCGCTGAACGTGGCGACCGTATGAGCCTTTTCTATACACTCGAAACTCACGCCCTGGCACCGGCTACGGCGGATCATGATTTTATCGTTTACAACGGCCGAACCTGGTCATTCCGAGAGACCTACCTGATGGCCCTCCGCTACGGAGCGTGGTTCAAGAATACCCATGGCGTCCGCCCGAAGGAAATCGTTGCGATTGATTATATGAACTCTTCAACATTTATCTTCATGGTTTTGGGCCTGTGGAGTATCGGTGCGACTCCTGCCTTTATCAATTACAACTTGTCCGGCAAGCCCTTAACCCACTCTGTCCGCACTTCGACCGCGAAGCTCCTTATCGTCGACGAAGAGGTCCGTAACTGCTTCCCGCCCGAACAACTGAAGACATTCGCTTCACCAAGCTTCCGCGATGGTAATGGCTCGGTCGAAGTCGTCTTCCATACCCCCGATGTCGAGGCCCAGGTTCTCGAAATGGAGCCAGTACGGGAGGACGATAAGGTCCGCGGAGGTGTGGGCCCACGCGATATGGCTCTGTTGATCTATACCAGCGGTACAACCGGTCTCCCCAAGCCAGCCATTGTCAGTTGGAAGAAGTGCTGGGCTGGTAGTCTGTTTGTGGGCGATTGGATGGGACTTGGTCTCCAGGACCGATTTTTCACAGTAAGATCTGATCCGCCTGGTCCCCCTATTGAGAAATTCTGGCTGACTCAATTTTTCAGTGCATGCCGTTGTACCATTCATCTGCCTGTGTGCTAGGCTTCATTACCTGTTTGTTCAAGGGTGCCACGCTTATTCTGGGTCACAAGTTCTCTGCGCGTACCTTCATGAAAGAAGCTCGTGAGAATGATGCGACAATCATCCAGTACGTGGGTGAGACACTTCGCTACATCATGGCTGTCCCACCCGAGATCGACCCGGTTACTGGTGAAGATCTGGACAAGAAGCATAAGATTCGCGTTGCTTTCGGCAATGGGCTTCGCCCTGACATCTGGAACCGCTTCAAGGAGCGCTTCGACATCGCCACCATTGCAGAGTTCTATGCCGCCACAGAGGGTACATCTGGCTCATGGAATCAGTCTTCCAACGACTTCTCAGCGGGTGCGATCGGTCGCAACGGCGCGCTGGGCAACATCATCCTTGGACGCGGCACTGCGATTGTCGATGTCGACCACGAAACCCAGGAGCCATGGCGTGATCCCAAGACTGGTCTTTGCAAAAAGATGCCTCGAGGTGATCCCGGTGAACTCCTCTTTGCGATCGATGCGGCCGATCCCAAGGCCACTTTCCAGGGATACTTCCAGAACAGCAAGGCCACTGAGAGCAAGATCGTCCGCGACGTGCTGAAGAAGGGTGATGCATACTTCCGAACAGGTGATATGGTTCGCTGGGACAAAGATGGCCGTTGGTTCTTCTCAGACCGCCTGGGCGATACTTACCGGTGGAAGAGCGAGAACGTGTCCACGAACGAAGTCTCCGAGGTTCTCGGATCCCATGAGGAGATCCATGAAGCCAATGTGTATGGCGTGGCACTTCCCAACCACGATGGTCGTGCTGGATGCGCTGCGATCGTTCTCAACCAGCAAGTGGCTAGCGGGAACACCGACACTGCAATGGAACCATCCCGGGCAACCCTAGACAGCCTGGCAGCGCACACCCTCGAGAACCTGCCTCGCTTCGCGGCTCCTCTATTCATCCGAGTGACTCCCCAGACCCAGTCAACTGGCAACAACAAGCAACAGAAACATGTTCTGCGCTCTGAGGGTGTTGATCCGTCATTGGTGTCGAAGAATGACCGGTTGTATTGGTTGCAGGGTAGCAGCTACGTGCCATTTGAGCAAAAGGACTGGAACCGATTGACTGGTGGACAAGTCCGGCTGTAGTGGTACACTGGCAGCTTAGCAAGTTGATCTAGTGATTTTTTTTTCGGTTCCATGTCTGTGTTCCTGAATGCGTTCTTGTGCTTCTCTACCCATATAGATACCCTACTGTCCTTGAGTGAACCCACATCGTGATGCCCGGGTCTGAGCCGGGTTATCTCAGTTGTATATACTTGTCATCTAGCGAACATGGCAATATTTCGAGTTATTCTATTGATACTACTAGTATTTTTTTACCTACTATAGGTAGTAGAAGTGCAGCAATACTGGTCGTAGTAGTAGTACCAACCTTACTATTGTACTACATCTCACTACTACTTACCTAGGTATGTACCAGTGCGTCTTGAATCCCTCTACCACGCGCCCAGCCCTGGCATATTTCAAAGAATTAATTTGAAGGGTCTAATGGGGGAAACAACTTGGTTTCTTGAATATTTCGAGGTTGAATCTCGTAAAGCCACTGACGGGTTCAAGTGAAAGCTATGCTGGCTCATGTAGAACTAACTCGTGACTGTCATTCAGACAACGTAAGCCGATCTCGATGCATTCGAAACAAACATCGAAGTCACCAGATTTGCAGATTAGGCAATGATGAAAGGCGGCTGAATTGGGAATGGACCGGGTGCATGCATCGCAAAATTTCAAGCCGGTTCCACTTATGGACATCGAGTGCAGTTCCACAACAGAATCATCCTCGCATAATCCGATGCCTCCTCTGGTTTGAGCGAACTGGATGATGGAATCAACAACTCTAGCATTGCCGGATCTTCTAGCCCACCAGAGCAAAGTGTGGGCAAAGCTGTCTTCCAACTGGAGGGAAGCGCCGTGGGTATTAAGGAACCACTCAACAGGTAACTGATGCCCGTTTCTTACAGCCGAAGAGAATGGGCTCGACCCATAGATGTCCTTTGTATTAATCACAGCGCCACAAGAGGAAATATGATGCATGGTTTCCACATGGCCTGCCACAGCTGCAAGAAAAAGTGGTGTTCGTCCACAGGTGTCCTCAGCTTCGACGCTAGCTCCATGCTCGCATAAGAACTTCACGACTTCGAGATGCCCCGATTCACATGCGGTTGCTAATGGAGTCTGACCAATCTTTGTTCGCTGATGAATGTCGGTATGCGCTCCATGGGTGCATAGAAACCTGACAACTTCGAGATGTCCAAAGCATGACGCCGCATGGAGGGGTGTCAGGCCTCGATTATCAGGCGTATGAATATCCGGTTCTGCTCCATGTGTATACAGAAACTTGACGATCTCGAGATGTCCGTTGATTGAGGCCACATAGATAGGCGTCCAGCCGTGAATATTAAGCGTGTGAATATCCGGTTCTGCTCCATGTATCGTGTACAGAAACTTGACGATCTCGAGATGTCCGTTGGATGATGCCGCATAGATAGGTGTCCAGCCGTAATTACTGGCTGCGTGAATACCCGGTTCTGCTCCATGTGTATACAGAAACCTGACAATTTCGAGATGTCCAAAGCATGACGCCGCATGAAGGGGTGTCAGGCCTCGATTATCAGGCGTATGAATATCCGGTTCTGCTCCATGTGTATACAGAAACTTGACGATCTCGAGATTTCCATTGGCTGACGCCGTATAGATAGGCGTACAGCCATCCTCGTTAGGCGTTTGAATATCCGGATCTGCTCCATGTGTATACAGAAACCTGACAATTTCGAGATGACCATTGCTTAACGCAGCATAATAGGTGTCCAACCTCTATTATCAGGGGTATGGATATCGACATGCGCTCCATGGGTGTATAGGAACTTGACGACCTCGAGATGCCCCTTCATTGACGCCGCCAAGATAGGCGTTCGCACATCTTGGTGATCGATGGTTATCATGTTAGCGCCTTTAAGCAAAAGTAACTTCACAACTTCGAGATGGCCGTTTGACGAGGCGACACTAAGTGGTGTAAATCCGTTGTATCCCCCAGAGTCAGTATTAGCCCCTTTGACGGAGAGTAGAAGCTTTACCACCTCAGCATGGCCATGACAAGCTGCACTATACAAAGGCATGATTCCGAGGCTCTCAGGGGCTTGGTGATCTGCCCCGAATTTGAAAAGGACCTGAACAACGCCTTGATGGCCATGTGTTGATGCACTATAAAGTGGCGACCACCCATACCGGTTTTGAGTGTCGAAATTAGCACCTTTCTTGATCAGCAGCTCGACGACTTGAGCATGGCCATTTGTTGAAGCGGCATTTATAGCTGTCCATCCATGGTTGTTCTGGGCCTCCAAATTTGCTCCCTTATCGACAAGCAACTGGACTACCCCCAAATGGCCGTTTGTTGACGCGGCGTAGAGAGGCGTCCATCCATAATCATCCGTAAGTTCAAAGTTTGCACCATTTGCTAGTAGCAATTTTGCAACCTGAAGATGACCATTTTTACAGGCTGCTAGAAAAGCTGTTCGCCCCAGAATCCCCTTTTCGTCAATGTGAGTTTTGTGCGTTGTAACAAGAAACTCCACTGTGGCGACGAGTCCAAGAAGGGCTGCATAGTATAACGGCCAAGCTGGGCTATGACCATTTCTTAGCTGCTCAAGATGAACTAGACCAAACCTGGAGGGATCCATTCTAACATATTCATCCTGTTCATCAATTCTCATCTGCTCGATCATAGTCAGTTCTTTCTTCCCTTCTGCGTTGTCAAAATTAAACCATTCTATCCATAAAGACCAGCATGGCTCCTGGATGTTGAATAGTCGATTGACAAGCTTGACCAGGTGAGCGTCGTTGGATTGACCAAGAGCGATATGCCAATACCAATGTCCTGCCGCATAATTGAAGAAGAGCCCAGGAACATTCAAGTTTGGAACTTCATCAACTTCAACTTGAAAAGACTCGGACCTTTCCCGGCAGACCGATTGCCAATATATATAGCGCAGACACATCTCGGCAAGCTTTGTATTTTCAGCGATCTCAAAAAAGCAGCCAGTGGCCTGCAAGAGTCCAAACTTCTCTGTTGTTTTGCGAAGCAAGTACTGCTTGATAGAGAAATGAGCCAAATGCACTGTACTGAGACCGATATTTCCTTCAGCTTGAGGGCTCCGAATCTCGAGTAATGAACCAGAGTAAAACAATATGGCGTCTTGAATGAAGCCTTCATCAATGTTTGATGGCAATTCATGAATTTCAACCTCATCACTCTCTTCGCTGATCAACAAAGCTTCGGTTAACTCGTTCACGGTAAGTGGTCTGAGAGAGAATGCCACCCAACGCAACAAGAAAATAGAGCGACGCCGGTCCATTTCGTCCCGCTCAGCGAGGCTCTTGCAATCTTGCTCATACACCCTTTCGAGGTTACTTGGCATCAGTGTGATGGCGTCTTCGATCTGCCCTAGGCGCAGACGTGATTTCCCACGAAGGTGATTTTTCTGAAGAGCAACCCAAAGGAACTGCCCCTCACATTTATCAGCTAGAAAGTGACTGATGGCTTCTCTCTCAGTCTCTGTGCGTCTGTTCAACTCGCTGTCGACAATCGTCTTGGAAAATGATCCAATATCATCTCGCACATCACTGCCAGTTATTCTGTGCGCAAGGAAATCCTCATCGGCAAATTTATCCTGGAGCGAGGTCCGTATTTCTAATTCATCGCGGCTGAGAACTAGAAGTCGAGTGCTCGTGTTCTCAAAAACCCCTTTCAATGCACCCATAAGATCGTAGACTGAATCACCTGTCCCGGCCTTCTGGTTTTCTCTTACCCAAGTGGATTCATCCAAGCCGTCCATGATGAATGTGCACCCAGGGATATTCACGACGATGTCTCGTAGAATGCTCATGACCTCCGTAGAAGTCGCTCTGATAGCATGCGAAATAACCATTTTCTCGACAAGGAAACAGACTATGGGGCTTTTCAGCACCAGTTGCGATACCCACGATCTCATTACGACAAAGGGGGTTTCTCTTTCGCAATCCTCCCAGAAGAAGAATTCGGCGACTGGTTGCTCAAGAGTAGAGCTCAAATGCTCGATTATACTTGCGCATAGAACTGTTTTCCCAAACCCAGCGGGTCCGTGAACCCAAAGAACTTTGGGCTTTTCTCCAGAGAACTGGGACGAAGACCAACGTTCAAAGGACGGTTGGTTCAAAATCCACTGACAGCTTCCTTCCATTCTTTTGCTTATCGATCTTTCGTAGCCATCGTTGGGGATATAGCTGCCCAGCAGCCATTTTTGGAGATTTCTTATTTTCTCTGGCAAGGCTCAGCTGTTAGTCGACATTTGAGTGTAGCGCCGCCTTTGCTTGACAAAGACTCGGAGTTCAATGAAAACCTGCCTGTAGGAGTAACTTGAGAGAAGTTTAAATCGCCAATTAATGTATGAACCTGCACGCCAGAATTGTTGTCCCCGTAGGAGACTTCCGTGGTCACCTCGCTAGTGGTATCGGATCTCGACATCTTTGAAAAGTCATACACTTGAATCCTTCAGGTTTGCATTCGAAATTTTGATCTCATAGCAGAAGGGTTCAGCTTGACTTTCAGCCCCATTATCACCCGGGCAAACAATCACGTGGATGCTAAATGGGTGACTTGTCTTGCATATTGCTTCTGTGGCCATGCAATGACTCGGACGCCCGGGCGATTGCCCAGAGATACTATTACTACTAGGGATCCCCGCAGCTGGTGGCCTGGGCTTTTCTATATCCTATTAAATTAGTGCAGTGCCGCTACATAGTAGTAGCGGGGAACCTCCTGATAATTTCGTGATGTGATGTATCAACTGCGTGGTGCATAAGTGCCTTGGGCACTGATGACTTAGAGACCCGTGTATACCTAGATAGTACTATAGGACACTTTTCGTCGACTCAGAAGCTACTAGTATTATGCTGTACTAATACTAATCTGAATACAGAGATATCTTGTTTCATTCCTAAGCTATCCTTCCAAGGTCTTGCTATCTCCTCTAGGGCTGATCTCTGCTCTCCAGTTCCACTACCACCTGACTAGTACCTAGAGGACGAAGCTTGGCGTCCTGGAAGTAGGACTATCCTTCATGGATAGTATCTTTGGAAGCTGACCTGGTCACCACTGGTAATTATAGCAAGCTAGGTTAGCCGGCGTAAGGTGTTTCATTTTGGTGAAGGACCTCATACGCCTGCGTTGTGGTAGTACTATGCCAGCCGTGGGAGGGCCAATACCGATTGCAGATGATGAGCACAAGACAGTCAAACTGTTCCGGAAAGTTCTAAGTAGACCAATGAGTAGTTCCACAAAACGTTGAAAATAGTAAGTAACTGGGTCAGGCTGTTCAACTGTGGTTAGTGCACTGGGGCGTGTCATGTATCAGTATAAGCCGATGGCAAGGACTCGGATCCTGTCCACCTAGTACTAGGTAGTAGGCGGATCGTGGGAATAGCAACAGCTGTAAGAATGGAATACTGGAGAGTCTCATGTTTATTTAACTTCAAGTTCTGCTTTTGCATTTTGGTCTCTGATAGTAAGAAAAGTTCGACCGTAGGAGCTACGATTTCTTTGCAATAGAAAAGGAAAATATCCCGGGGCTGGATTCGAACCAAAAAGCTATCAGGGTTTCCAGTGGCAGTTTACCAACTGGACTATTTGGATAAAATGATGTAATGGTGGGCTAGTACCTGCCTAAGTATTACTATAATAGTGTACAGTGCAGTTTGTATAGACAGCGCCAGCAAGGTCAGCCTGAAACCAACATCTCCCCCCCACAGGCATTGAAAAGATACAAGATTAGTATCAAAAGAAGCGTCAGGATTCAAATAAACAGAATCTATCAAAATATCTCCATAAAACAGTGGAGAATGCCAAGAAAAACGTCCAAAAAGGTTACAAACGCTCGGTTGTGAAGTAGTTTTCCTCCATAGATTGTTAACCTGCCAGCATAGCTCACTGGTTCGAGCGGTACCTTTACACTGTTGGAGCCTACATTGTAGGATCTACAGTGTCGAGGGTCTCGAGGCAACAGGTTCGATTCCAGACAAACGCCGTCTACCGGGTCGAAAGGAGCGCGATCACCACCGGCGATTCAAACTAGGCTACGCTTGACAGGGCCGTGTATGCGGCAGTACGAAATGAACCCTCCCCAGGATAGTCCCACGCGCCGGAATCATGACCCCCAGAAGAGGCCTCAGCTCTTCGACCCCTGAGCCCTTTTTTTTATTTTTGTGAGGCTATACAACTATTGTCCTGCACTACTTCGTGTATCATATTGTTAGTTATGAGTAGTAGGCAATGTTGTGCTCCACTTCTCCACGGGGTCTCCACAACCTTATTTTCTTTTTCTTGGCACTCCGCCATATCTTTGGATTCTGCTGAACTTGAGGCTTTTTGTATTTCTCCTTGAGCATTAACTGCCAGTGCCAATAGAGTGGCTATTTTAGTCTCCCAAAAAAATAATTCTTTTTTTCTAAATAAAAAAAAAAAAAAAAGAAAATTACTTCGGTGTTCTTATTCCAGAGGCACAAAAAAGATAGAGATCATGGTTGATATTGTTCAACATGTCAAGTGTAGCTTTTCCTTGAGAGTAACCCAAAGTATCCCAACTTGAAGCTATTCCCAGATTTCAGACACTGGGAAAAGTCACGGGATTGACAGCTGACGTAGTGCTTCCATCGCACCTTCCCATCTAGTGAGCACTTGTACTACTGCCAGCAAAATAAGGAGCGGAATCAAGGCATGACATAAGCCCTACAATACCCTCTACAATATGTGTGGATTCATTCATTCTTCTCTTCTTCGAGCTCTTACTTCTTCAACTATCCTCCAATTCTCTTCATACTATCACAATCCTTACTACTCTACAGCTTGAAGCAGTTGTCATTTCTCAAAACCATTTGTGAGTCTATGGGACGTGTACTTTTATCAAGTACATCCACAGCTTGTCATCATGGTACATGCGCACTAACAGCCTGATTACAGACTCCCAGAAGTTCCAGAAAACTAGCCACCAGGCCTTATACCCCCTATGCAATCATTGACACTAGACTTTACAGCTTGGGGAAAAGCAGGAAACAACCATCTTTCTGTTATAAAGTTCTCGATAGGCCTGCGAATTGGGCTTTGGGTACGCTCAGTCTCGACAGTCTTAGCTTCACTGAATCCTCTCATCACTAAGAGACGTCCTTTCTCCAGTACTTCCCGACAGCGACCGTCCTCTTTTATTATTCGAAGCGCATTTGTATCTTCATGTCTACAGTGGTGGGTCGTGAGAGGATCTTTATTTGGTGCTATATTGTTGGCCCATTACAGAAAGTTCGATTTGGTTCCTTGAAAGACAGTGCCAGAAGATGATCCCTTCATACCGAAAAGAATGCCTTGCACAATAATTTGAATGTATTGCCAGCTTTGCTGCTACTAATACCCTGCCTGAGAAAAGGTGGAGCACATCACTGAACAACGCACCTACTACGCGTCGTGAAAGCTATGCGACCAGGTCACCCTCGCCAGCTTAAATATTGCCAGCGGGGTACTGCGTATATTCAGACGGGGACTACTAATTGGACCACCTATTACCATTTGGACCACACCCCCCCTGCTACAAAACTGTCTCTTTGGGAGTAGCGCGTAATCTGCTTACTATTACTAGTCTCGAGATTCGAATCAGAGATAGTACTAACTACTAACTACCTTAGAGTTCACAACTAAAGTAGTACCATTCTCTCGAACGCTTTTAAGTTCTAACTTTAGTAGACCTTTACGACTACTAAGATAGTATAACGTAGCTGTCTGAGTACTGTTTTATTATCGCGATAGTATAGTAGCAGGACCTACCCTAGTAGATACCTATATTTATATAGCTTAAAAAAGAACACAGAATCTTAGCTTCCAAGGTTCTGAGGAGTAGCTCACTTACTTACAGGTATGTAAACAGGATACTAGTACGCACTAGTCACAAAAGAGGCACAGGTGGTCCAAATAGTAATGGGTGGTCCAATTAGTAGTCCTTATTCAGACGAACTATAACTTCCCATGCAACTATGTGGCACAGCTGAAATGATGACAATTTTCTTGTTGATCTCGCGAGCTCATTGACCTCTGCCAAACAGTGGAAAACTGACCGCTAGTTGACCATCGGGAGACCCGCGGAGACATTTCCCCCGAGCTATAAACGCATCTGATTTGACTGCTGTTGCAGAACTCAGAAGTTCGCCTAGAGAGAAAAAAAAGCAATGAGCTTCAGGTTCATGCAAGAGAGCTGCAGCTGCAGTCGTGGGGGACCCTCGTGCTGTGGCGTGGCTGGGTTTGCCCCGGCGTGCAATATTTGATGTGTCATTTCGGCGATCTCGCGTCGATCCCGCTCCACCAACTATTGATCTGATTGCAACATTTCCATGCCTATTGTCCTATCATCCTGCAAGCCCCTCTATCTGTGTACCCTGAGATGCAGAAAGCTCTACAGATCTAATGCATTTACCCCGTCACACGTGCCACCACGACTCGAGCTACAAATGCATGATGAAAGCATATCGAGGGGGGATAGGTAGAGCTGAGAAAGTATAAGTTGTCTGAGCGAGCCCCCAGTTTGGAGGAAATACAATCTCAATTTATTTGATAAGATCAAAATGGGATTGTTTGAAGTTGAACGCACACCGCTGCGAATCGTCGATTCGTTCGCTGCCAACGAGCCCGAAAAGCTCTACTGCATCCACCCAGTCTCGAATGACTTATCTGAAGGATGGGTCCATGTCAATTTCAAGACCCTTCTGAATGCAATTAACCGAACGGCCCTATGGATTCAAGAGAATGTCGCTTCTTCGAGTGAGCCGGAGACTATTGGCTATGTCGGAGCAAACGACATTCGGTACACTGCATTCATTTTTGCCTGTATGAGACTGCGCCATACGGTAAGGAATACACACCTTCGAGGTTACCCAAATATAGTATTCTGTTGAAATCTTGATGCTAAAGCTATTGCAATAGGCACTTCTTATCTCCACAAGAAATTCAGAGCAAGCATCTCGACATATCCTGGGCGCAACCAACTCAACCAAAGTTGTTTACAGCTCTGAAAAAAGCCGACAGATCGAGGAGCTGAACGCCGCGGACCCCTCCCTGAAGACGGTTCAAATACCGGGGCTGTGGGAACTCTTCGATCGCAATGAAGAAACTCTGTCGCCCGTGATTAAAGAGCCTGTCGAAGATGGAGAGGATCGGGTGGCAATTTACATCCATAGCTCAGGAACAACAGGTAAACCATTCCCCCACAGTCGAAGTAACAAGGGATCAAGACCTGACGCCCCGGTACTATAGGAATGCCCAAGCCCGTCCCGATGACAAACGGCTATCTCCAGGCCCTTGAAGATATTGGCTCGCTTCCAGTACCAGAAGGCAGACGCTCCAGTTTGGCTGCTGTCGAGGGTCGAGGGAAGCTCCACTTCGTCATGAGTCCTTTCTTCCATCTAATGGGTGTTCTCAGCATGATGATTCCGATTTCCTACGAGACACCGTTTGCTTTAGGCCCAGAGAGACCGCTAACGGATGAATTATTTGACCAAATTATGAGAGAAACCGAGCCCAAGATTGGCATAATTGGCTCGTCTCTCATAGAGGATATGAGTAAATCCGATCTCGGACTAAGTAATCTAGCCAAGTTCGACTATCTCACTTATGGAGGCTCGCCTCTGGCTCTTGAGGTGGGAGATCGTCTTGCAGACACTGTGCTGCTCCAGTCTGTATTGGGCACGAGTGAATGCTGTCTATTCCCAGCCCTTATCTCCGAAGATAGGAAAGACTGGGCATACCTTGAATTCAATCCCAATGCTGGCTTGGAATTGCAAGATGTTGGCGACGGACTACATGAGCTCGTCGTGCAGCGAGGAGACGATCGCAAGGCCAAAGCCGTCTTCCATACGTACCCGGAGAAAACCGAGTACCGCACTGGTGATTTGTTCTCTTCCCATCCAACCAAAGAGGGCCTGTGGTTCTACGCTGGCCGCCAGGATGACCTTGTAGTTCTCAGCAATGGAGAGAAGTTTAATCCCACTGCAATGGAGGAGACGATCGCAAGTCACCCCCTTGTGGGTCATGTCCTGGTAGTTGGACAAGGAAGATTCCAGTCAGCCGCCCTTATCGAACCAAACTGGTCGGCATGGAGTGGAGAGCCAAATTCATTGATTGACGAGATCTGGCCACTGGTGAAAAAGGCAAATGAGTCAGCTCCTGGATATGCTCAACTCATGAAAGATCGCCTCGCTGTTTCATCCCAGTCAAAGCCTTTTCAGCTGACCCCGAAGGGTACCGTCAAGCGACGTGCCATCGCTAGTGACTATGCATCTGAAATCGATGCTCTTTATGCTGCTGGAGATCAAGTCGATGTGGATCAACTGGCCAAGGACGCCTCGCGCTCTGATGTTGCAGCATATATCACCCAGGTCATATCAGACATCTTGAGCGTTGATACAGTCGACGAAAATGCGGACATATTTGCCCTGGGAGTCGATTCCTTGCAAACGCTCCGCTTAGGCCAAGTTCTCCAGGCCTCGCTGCAATCCGCACGACCAGATCTAGGTTCGGCATTTGGAAACTCACAACTGTATTCTCGTCCCACGATCGTGCAATTGACTGATTATGTGCATGGTCTCCTTCAAGGAAAGGACTCAGAGCCTGTAGAAGAGATTGTGGAAAGTGAGGAGGACCGCGAAGCTAGGATTGCCGCACTTGTCGGAAAATACTCAGACGATGTTGGCGAAAGTCATAGTGTTATCCTCACTGGCTCGACTGGCTCTTTGGGAGCATATCTGCTACACGAGCTTCTTCGGGATCTCAGTGTGTCCAAGATATACTGCCTCAACCGGTCCGATGATGCTGCACCGAGACAACTGCAGAGCCTGCGCGAGAAGGGTCTTGTGGGGTTCAGCAAGTTCCCTCGCCGAGTGGAATTCCTTCAAGCTAAATTTGGGGATGAGCGCCTTGGCCTCGATGGGGACAAATACGAGGAGATGTTGGAGAGCGTTGACACAATTATCCACAATGCCTGGAAAGTCAACTTCAATCACAGGGTCGAAGCCTTCGAGCAGCCCCATATCGAGGGCGTTCGTCGCCTTGTGGACTTTAGCATTGCCAGTGAGAGAAATGCTCACATCCACTTTATCTCTTCCATCTCTACGATCGAGGGCTACAGCCAAGGCCCTTCTATCCCCGAGGTGATCTTCACTGACCCCACTTCGGTTCTTCGACAGGGATATGGAGAATCAAAGCATGTTTCTGAGAGAATCTGCGCTGCAGCATCAGCCAAGTGTGGAATTCCGACTAGTATTCACCGAGTCGGCCAGATTGGAGGACCAACGACGGAGAAGGGGATGTGGAATAAGCAAGAATGGGTACCGGCCTTGGTTGCTTCTTCCAAGACCATCAAGCAAATTCCGAACAGCCTCGGATCGGTATCTGTACAATGGGTTCCAGTGGTACGTTCAACTTTCTTGATTTGGGGTTGATTTTGCAACTAAAACTTTCGCTCTCAGGATATCACGGCCAAAGCAATTGCAGACATTGTTCGGACACGACGAGTCACTCAAGAGGATGAGCTATGTTCCGCTTTCCACATTGTCAACCCAAGGGTCGCTCAATGGGGATCCCTAATTCCAGCTATAACCAAATACTTCGACGCCGAATTAGTCGACGTCCACACCTGGGTCAAGACCCTGGAGAGCTTCACGAATCCCACAGAGGATGATCTCAAGGATAAGCCAGCACTGAAGATTCTCGATTTCTTCAAGGCAATCACGTACAGTGATGAAGCTGGGCCATCTACTGAGACAACCAAGACTCAAGTTGCAAGTAAAACTTTGAAGGAGTTGAAAGAGATCGATGAGGCTTTGTTTGAGAATTGGATGAAGCAGTGGAACTTTTGAGGAGACTGGTACCACGCCTGATTAAGTTCTCTGCTAGCTGGGTCTTTGATAGAAATTTATATACACGAATACAGTTATCATTCATTGACAGAACCCCGTTGCCTCCTTGGGTGTTTTCTGATAGAAATTCGGTTTTAGCTTACACCCAACAGTCAGTAGAAGATTGGATGACCTACCAAGCAGAATTTGCTATGACAAAGGCCTAAGCTGCCATTGGGTAAACAGGCACCTCCAGTAGCAATCATCTGGGGAGTAAACTTGAGTTAGTATAGCTCAGTACTAGTGGCCCGTAGTATTCGATTATCATACCGCAGGTCTCTTTTCTTCTTTGATTGCTGGTGCAGAGATGGTGACTCCAATGAAGGCTAAGATGAACACGAAGAGGATTCGCATAGTCAAGAGGGTAATGTGGCGAGTACTGGTACACGAGATCAAAATTAGAGGTAGAAACGAGTCTTTGTCCTCATGAGATACTAATACTATCTAACTGCCCTCACTCCCTGTTCACTGCCAGCAGTGGTGGACCCTAACTTGAAGCTTAGGTAGAGTAGGGGCTGGGGTATACTCAGCCAATTCTGCGACTCTGTCCAATTTGAAAGGGAATTTAATTCAGTAATTATGAGACTAGGCAGATTCGTGATTCGGAGGTACTGGTACTATCTCATTTATTCAGTTTCTTGATTTGGGGGATGTTATTTACTACGTCTCCTATGTAACACTTCCAAATTGAAGGCCATCGTGTACGGCCTCACTGCAATGAAGTGCAAGAGTGCAGTGTTACTGCATGAAGCGCTGCTATACGTTGACTGAATATTATTTATTTTATTATTTAGTCTATTATTTCCTGGAATATCAATATACAGATATCCCATTTTCTTTGTCCTCCACTTAATACTTTTCCCAGCCTTATCGGAGTTAAAGGCGGTTAGTCCGAACGGCCCCAACGACATCTCTTCTTTCAAACTGGAATGCCCCTTTCCACTTTGTCACCTTGAACCCCACCTGCAATCCGAGTCCCCGCTGAATACTAGTCCTACTACTGCTAGCACCTGTTGGAGGGCCCGATCCCGGTCTGTTACCAGTCTTGTCCATCTATTATTAGCCTAAACAACCTTAAGGTATTCCCCATGCCCAACGATATTCAAAACCCGGACCCGCCGGGTGGGGAGGGTCCGAAGAAGAGAACCCGTGTACAATTCTCCTGTACTGCATGCAGATATCGCAAGTAAGTCTGAAGTTTACTTTCCAAGTTATTAGCAATAGCAGTACTGTCAGTACTTCTATTAAAATACCTGAATACCCCCCTGTGTACATCAACCTCTCCGAGTCGATAGTTAACACCGCGATAGACTCAAGTGTGACCGCATCTATCCATGCACAAACTGCAAAAAGCGCAACGAAATTGCCGGATGCACCTTCGTCGGTCGCGGACCACGGGGCAAACCCCAACATGGCCAAGCGAGTCCGACCTTAGTCCAGGATCGTCTTCAACATCTGGAGAATTTGGTCATGTCCCTAGCCCAGCAACAGAAGCAGTCACCTGAGCAGGTCCCGGATTTCAATTTACAACCGGGCCCTCCAGGGACTAATTCCACTGGACCTAATTATCAGACCCCATCGTCGATTAATGTTAATGGGAATGGAAATGATAGTAAATCTGTTCGGGATCCAGGTACGCTGGTTGTGAATGATGAAGGGACTAGTTATTTTGAGAGCGCCAATTGGCGCGCTATTTTGAATGAGGTCAGTCGGGAATTATCTTTGTTTTACTGCTCAAAGTATGGATTTGCCGAGCTAACGATGTCCTAGATTAATGGTGTCAAAGACTGTATTGATGGCTACGGCCAGGAAGACTCTGATGATGAAGGCATAGATGAAGACCCAGAGGAAGATTCCTCGCCAACATTACTGCTCGGAATGAGCAGAAAATTTTCCAAAGAGGAATTACTCTCTGACATCCCGTCTCGCGAGATCACGGATCGATTGGTATCTCGTTTTTTAAAGACATCCGAGCCGTCTTTGCGTGAGTACTCCTTAGAGTTCCTACCCAGTTCCCTCCCAATTGTGAACTAATTCTCAAACAGTCTCCGTGCATATACCAACATTCCGCAAGGAATACGAAAATTTCTGGACAGCTCCTCAAGCAGTCTCCTTCACATGGATTGCCTACCTTTACGCAATACTAACTCTTTCGGTATCTCATTACCATCGTAGCGAGGAGCCTCTACCCGTCAGCATGGTGAACTCCGCAAAAGCATGGAATCTATTCCGAAAGAGAGCTGCACAGAGCCTAGTGCAAGCGAATTACCTCTCACCAGGCAAATACAAGCCAGAGGCTCTCTTTTTCTACAGCATTTCCGAGTTCTACCGAAGCCAGGATGCACAGATTGGAGTTTCGTTCCTTTTCGGAACGCTCATCCGCCTAGCCATGTGCATGGGGTACCATCGGGATCCAAGCCATTATCCTAGCATAACTGCCTTTGAAGGTGAAATGCGGAGGCGATTGTGGACTCTAGTCTGTCAACTGGATGTTCTCATCTCATTCCAGGTTGGACTTCCTCGCACGATTCAACCATGGCAATATGATACGGAACGCCCGTCTAATCTGCACGACACGGACTTTGACGAAAATACCGTGCAATTGCCACCATCGCGACCTCTGGCTGAGAGAACAGCTAGTGCATACACAATTGGCAAAGCCCGAATCATGAATTGCTTCGGCCAGATAACCGACTTGGCATACTCGCGAGAACGAATCTCCTACGAAGAAATCTTAAACATCGATCGTCGGCTCGAGGAAGCCCATGATCTCCTCCCCCCGTTCCTCCGATACCAACCCATAAATCAGTGCATTGCAGAAACCACAGAACTAATTATGAGACGGTATACTCTTGAACTACTCTATCAAAAGGCCCGTGTAGTGCTTCATCGTCGGTATATGGGAGAGACTGATATCAAATACACATACTCCCGACAGACCTGTCTGAAAGCGGCTCGTGAAACACTACGACATCATTCGGACGTTTATCACGAGTCGTTACCCGGTGGCCAACTCTATACAGAGCGATTCTTCATGAACTCTCTCCAGAACACGGACTTTATGCTTTCGGCAATGATCCTGTGTCTAGAGCTGTCCCAAGAAAACGAGCGCCACAATGCTCGCATGGGCGAACAGGAACGAGATGACCTCTTCCGTCTCTTGGAAACAACATACCACATCTTCAAAGAGAGCCGACACAGATCCATCGATACGCAACGCGGGTACACGGCGTTAAGAATCATGCTTGGTCGTGTGAGGGGTAGTCCCCAGAGCGGCAGTTCATATTCTGATGAGCAGATTATGCAAGTTGAGGGTAAGTCCTGGAGTGAATATTCGTTGCGTGATACTATCTCTGCATTAACCTTGATTAACCTCTCAACCAGACCAATTCTCATTCGAACCAGTCACCGAGTCAATTCATCCGCAGTACCAAATGCATGCAGGTGATAGCGGGGACCTGCAGAAACCCGCTATTCCATCCAGTGAAACGCCCTCGCTTTCGTCGCTTGGACTGATTGAAGATATGCTTAGCACGCCTGCTCAAATGGACTGGGTAAGTACATGCATACATACATACTCGTTGCTGCATCCTGCAGCACCCAGCACTCTTAAGCACCCCCGATGATTCAAACTCAGCTGACCTTTTTATTCCAGCGTCTGTATGATAGTCGTATATCCGGCTTTGGACCATCCGGTCAGGAAATGCTCTGGGCTCCTGATATCACTGGCCTGGCTCCAGGTATGGAAGACTACGTTCCATTCCCGCCAGAAGCGTAGTCAGGTGCAAGGTTCTGATCTGGATCTTTCGCGAGGAAGAAATTCGTCCCAGTTCCAGTTTTGAAGGCTTTGGTGTATAGGGTGGCTCATTTTTGCCCGATGGCCCCGATACACCAGTATAGTAGATTCTGCGCCGAAGGCTCGTGATAAAGTTCCATGATCGGGAAGAGGGCACAATATGAAAGCTTTCTTTGAAAATAAAATACCTAGAGAAGTACTTGAATGAAATAGTTTGAACTTCAATGTAGAGGAAGACTTCGCAGTCTGCTATGCAGTTTCTCAGATGACCGTGCATTCTAGATATTTGCAATTTAGGGGGCATAATTCATTAGCAAGTTGTGTTTCCTGCCGCTCAATCTTGCACCTTTTTTTTTTGAAAATTTGCAGCAATTCAGTTTCCATGGCTAGAATGGAGCTTCAAGTTCTTATCCATTAGTACCACTTTATAGTATAGCAGTGATCGGCCTATAACTAGACTTTTAGGATCGATCCAAGTATGTATTGAATAACTTTGCACGACCATTGTAGATGAACGTGAATTAACACGAATATCAGTACTATGACATCTACTAGCAATGGTATAGATCTAGATCTACATATAGTACCCTAGGGGATATAGTTGTCGATGGTGATGTTGATCCACCGGTGCATGCCGAGGTCAACTTCTCGAACATCAAACTTCATTTTTCTTCTCTCATTCACTCCGGCACCTCCACCTCACTCCCTCACAATGCGACCACCAGCAGTCCGCAGTCTAGATCGCGCGATCTCAGGCTATACTATCAAACCAAGATACTTCACCGGACTAAGCATCACCACCAAAAGCATCACACTCACCAACAATCGCCCAACAACCTCACCATCACCAGCACAACCACGAACCAACAAAACACAACATTGCAACTTCGGCCTGCCCTCACTATCCTCATTCCTCCCCTCAACACCAGGCAATGGCAACAATAACTCCCCCAAGCGCGTCCTCTCCGCAACCCGCACATTACCCTACACCCCACCCCTCCTCTTCAAAGTGATCTCCTCCGTGGAATCCTACTCGGACTTCCTCCCCTTCCTCACAGCCTCAACAGTCACATCCCGCGACCCCCAAACCGGCCACCCAACGCAGGCATTCTTAACAATCGGCTACGGACCCCTCAGCGAAACATTCACCTCAAAGGTAGACTGTGATCCGGAAAACCTAACCGTCGAAGCGCGAAGCGGATCCAAATACGGCCAGGCGGAGGGCCAACAGAGCAGCAGCGGCAAGTCGACCGGACTTAGCGGGTTCTTTCCAGGTGCTACGGAGGGAATCTTCGAATATCTATCTACGCGGTGGGAATTGGTGCCGTTGGCACCGGCTGATGCGAAAGGTGGACCGCAGACGAAGGTTACTCTTGAAGTGCGATTTGAGTTTCGGAGCCAGATGCATGCGACTGTTATGGGGGCTGTGGAGGGTCAGATGGCTGGGGTTATGATTGAGGCGTTTGAGAAGAGGATTCATGAGATGCATGGGAGGGGGGAGAAATAGTAGGCATATGCCCGGGGTTCTGGTTGTGTACTATATTAGAGTCATGGGGAGATATTTGTAGATTAGAGGTTCGCTATTGAAGCGATTGGGTTTTGTCAATATCGCATTTGGATTGAACAGGTTGGATATTACTACAACACTGGCAATCATCAAGCGGAAATCATTCGTCGCTGTATAATACTAGTATTCACAATTGAAGAATGAGATTGGAGCAGGACAGAAATAAAATATGGTATGTATAATACAGATTTATCTAAACAAACACCCGGCTTTTGATGCTCTCTCACTCTCTTCCAAGTCTAAAGCATACTCAAACCCCGGCTCCGAGTAGTCGAAGCACGAGATCCCTTAACCGAAGAAACAGCATTGTAGTTATCAAACACAACATCCCAGTTGATGCGATCCCACCAACGCTCCAGGTACTCGTCCTTACCAGCAATACCGTAATCCATCATCCAAGCGTGTTCCCAGGTATTAACGCACAGAATAGGCTGTACATCGATCGCACCGGGGGCAAGGTTCTTCTGGTTCTGCGCATGCGCGCCCATCGATCCGGCGAACTGGTTACCGAGCGGCGCATCGGGGGAGTGAGTGGCCATATCGACGGGTTGACGACGGGAGTAAGCGGCCGGGTAAGGGGATCCGGCGTTGTAGGTGCAGAAGATCTGCATGAGGCCCTCGCGCTCGAGGTTCTTGGCCAGCCAGACGAAACCGGGGCCGAACATTGAGCTGGCGGTGGCGAGGAAGTCGAGTTTCAGGGATTCGACGGAGGAGCAGGTGTCGACGATGTCCTTGGCGAACTTTTCGGGGATCTGGGTTGAGTTGGGGGACTATTATGTAGCTTGTTAGTTGCAATTCTCGGTGGTAGCTAGCCCTCGGGGGTATTTGGGCTGGCTTTGGTATGGCTTCGGGTCGGGGAACTAACAAGGCAGTTGAAGAAAAAGTGGTTGTTATGGGCCATTGAGGCGTAGTTGAAGACCGAGGCCATTTCCGGGCGCTTGGAGTACTTGACCAGCAACTCTCCAGGCTTGGCGTCTGCATCAACGGTGTCTTTGAAGAAAAAATAGCGAATATCAGTTTATTTGTTCTGCTGCGTCTGCATTTGGATTACGCGGTTCGAGATTGAGATATCCGCGGGCAGTGCGGACTCACCTTGGGTCAACAGGTTGAGCTTATCGACGAGGAGGGTCTGGTATTGGGTCCAGGCGAAATCGAATGCCTCAGGGGACATGAACTCGGAGATACCGTTCTCCTTGTAGGCATTGTCGTGCTGCAATTGGGGGATGCGGTGCAAGGCACGGGTCTGGGATCGGAGGAGGGAAGATGGTGTCTAACGCGAATCACTGTGAGCTTGTGGCGGGTAAATGGAATTGATTGAGTCGGGGGAGCATACTTGGAAAGCGGCGGAGCGCAATGCGCTCGGCCGGGCGAGACGACTGAACATGGTGAAGAGTGGATGAGGGTATATAAAAATAAAAAGATATCAAAAAGTGCTGGAAAGACAAAGTTGGCGCGCAGTTGAGAACCTCGAAATTTCAAGATGACTAAGCGGGCTTGGCAGGGACAGCTATAACCAGGTATACAGTAGAACTAGTTACCACTATAACAATAATAACATTAGGATACTATTTAGATCAATTAATTTAAGTAAATAGAATAAATTATATCTAATTTAATTTATTATAGAAAAGAAACAATGAACAAGTGTGGTGTACTTGAACATGTACCAAATACTAACTAGTAACTAAGTATTGCTACTCCAGCGCTGCCAATGTGGAACCTTCACTATAGACACTCACTCAATAGTAGGAATAGATCGCATAGTAGGAACAAGTCTAGGGCTACAGACAACTCTATTTTATTCAGTAAATTACCACTCAGAGGAATATGATAAACTATCACTATTCTTCTCTCTAGATAACTCAAGAATAATCCCAACTCTAGTAGTGATATCTCAAAGAACACTGACAATACTCTAAGTATAGCATCATGTGACTGTATCACCATACCCTGGGTGTCTGTAAGCGCCGACATTTCTTCACTTCTCAATTTCGGTTTATTTTTGGCCACTCACAGTCACTGACTCCCTGCTGCCTATCATCATGCATTACTCTGCAACACTAAATCTACTTTGCCGCCCGACATATTCTCATTCACTCCACGCCGCCCACTTCTGAAACTCGATGGTGCCCCAGTTGGGCGCGTGCCAGGAATAGAGTCCGTCTTTGTATGCTCAACTGAATGAAAACCATCCCCAGCCATGGCATTCACCGGCTTTGTCTCGAGTGCCCAATTTAGCCCATGTTTCAGCCTGCCATCAATGCTCTTGTCTTTGGCACTGTTCTTTTTCTTCTTCGTCAACTATCTTCTCTTCTGTCATTCACGATATCTCTCTTCCATCTCCAACTCCAAGAGTCGATCTTCTGCAGCTATTCCTCCGACTTGATCTGCTTCAGATTTGCTTTTGCTTCAGAGAATAACTTTCTCCATTCAACTTCGATCACTACTTACTCGCTCTTTCAAACTTGAAGAATATCTGCTTGCAAGCATGGCGGGGTCGACTGTGGGCATCGTCCCCAGACGACCATTCCTTCTACTTCTCACTCTTATGAGTGCTGCTGCTGGCGCTGCTCTACAGACTAGCCATGCACTTGAAACACTCGACACACTGGACACATCCGATCTTTTCAGACGAAACTCAGACACCTGTTCCAACTCATACAAACAATGTGGCAGTCCCTTTCCTAACAACTTCTGGTGTCCCTCCACATCAACCTGCATCGGCGCGAACCAAAACACCACAGCCATCTGCTGTCCATCCGGCTCAGACTGCAACTATATCTCGCCCATCGAGTGTAATATTCAACAGCAGAATGCCACCAAGTACCCCATGAGCACCGTCAAGACAACCAAGCTCGACGGGAAACTCAAATCATGCGCTGACTCCTGCTGTCCACTTGGTTATTCCTGTGTATCAGACAAGGTCTGCGTCGCCGACAAAGGAACTTCTACCGTATCACCATCAACCGAATCATCCGGTATCTCTTTCACAGCCGTCCCATCCCCCACAGCCAACACCTCATGTGAATCCTTCCCAGCCAAAGCCGTGGTCGCTGGATTCTTTCCCGGTGCCATCTTCGGTGCAGTCCTAGCCTTGTTGATAGGCACCTGTCTCCGACGACGCGCTTTGAAGAACAGTCAAAGGGATGACCCTAAGTTCGTCCCACACTGGTCTCAACGTACATCAAGTGGTGCCGTGATGGGAATATCAAGTCCCATGGCCTCGGAAGATGCCTCCTACCGCACGGATTTCCTTCTACGACCCTCAGCCCGTTCATCAACTAGTGGACGATCGACCCGGTCCAGATCAAGACTCAATCGAACAGGCAGTCGAGTCCGCAGTCTATTCAACCCAGCTTCAAAAATAGACAAGGATGTTCCTCCTCTACCTACCCTTCCGAATCCAGTTACGCCGCCTCGACAACGGCAGCCCAGTACCGAGAGTATCAAAGTATTTTCGCCTCCTGGAGCATTTGGACAGTCGAGGAAGTTTCTCGGTCCGGAGCCGTATCCTGCTACGGTGGCAAGACCTGATACTACTTTTTCGGCTCTGATGAGTGGATTCGATGATGGGAAGGGCAATCCTTCGTATAAGGTTGGCGGAGGAGAAAAATAAAGGCGTGGTTTAGTGTTCTTGCATTTTGTTCAGCGTTAATACCCGTGGACGGTGTACAATATCCTTTCTTTGTCTTTCGATTCAATTCAGCGGTACTTCAAACTCAATCTTAGAACATACTAGTGTATGGACCTGATGAAGAGTAGCACTCGTAGTTCTCATCCCAAACATCATAGGGGCTCTTAATAGACCTTCAGGGTTCTGGACTCCAGGGCTGCTTATGCCATTTCAACCCTGCAAGGCTAGCTCTAATCAATACTAGTTAGTAGTACTAGCTCGTATTCTTTAGTCTCCCCCGCTTGTTTCATTCATCACAAGACTCTTTACAAGTACATATTTGAAGCAACATGGCTGAGCAAACGCACGATCCCACTACATTCAAGGACTTCAACGTTCACAACGTGGAATACAAAGTCGTCCACGAGCACAGAATCCTCCTCTCTATCCTCGTTCCCAAATCCCTACTCAAAGACAGCGCCGATATCGCCACAAAGCGGCCCATAATCACAACCTTCCATGGCGGCTGGCTGATTGGCGGAAGTCGTCTCTTCTCACCATGGATCGCACCTTGGTATCTATTTGATTTCTCTTTGTATGTATCAATCATATTTGGGTAGATACTAATTATCCGACGATAGGCTCTTAGAACTTGGTCTATCCAGACAAGCAATTCTCGTATTCCCAGATTACCGTCTCCTACCAGAATCGACGGGTCTCGATATTCTGTCTGACATAGACAGTTTCTGGTCGTGGATGTCAACAGATCTCCAAGCAACTCTAAGCTCGCTTTATCCCAGCCATGAACTAAAAGCTGATCTTGATCGAATTCTTCTTTTCGGAGATAGTGCAGGCGGGTACTGCGTAGCCCAAAGTCTCCTCCGCCATCCGGAGATGAACTTCCGAGCTGCAATATTGGGATACCCCATGATTGATTTTCATAATCGATACTGGGGTGAGAAATTCGATAAACCGATTTTTGGATCACCTCCCGTGAATATTCCTCCTCCTAGTTCATTCATAGTGGGAGAAAATCTGATAAGGTCGAGCAGCTACCATATACCATCATTGAAGACCACCTCAAAACCCTCACACCAACAACAGTCTTCTCCAGCGATGGCGATCCAGATAAAGAAACAGTAGCAACAAGAATGCCCCTAGCCCTAAGTTTCGTTCAAAATGGAAAATTCATTGATTTCCTCGGTCGTGAGCCGGAGCTTTATCCCATTGATCTCCTACCGGATGCGAAGAAATTGCCTCCTTATATCTGGCTGTTTCATGGGAAACAGGACTCTGCGGTGCCGTTTGAGCAGAGTGAGTGTTTTTGGGAACAGCTTCAGAAATATGCTCCGCGTCTTGGTTCGAAGGTTAGGTTTGATGCGAGAGATGGGGAGCATGGGCTTGGTGGTGAGGAGAGGCTGGAGGGGTGGATTCTGGAGGGCGTCGAAGGTGTTTTTTCTGTTTGGTGATGATTGGAGTACTAGTATCCATAAAGCTTGATGTCTTTCTCATTAAGTCAATGAAGATACAATAGTGTTGCTATCAGTTCAATAAAATCCCAGTCTTGGTAGTCCGCTGATTGGTTTGTATATCCCTCCTGCGTGGCCTAGAGCTCTCATGACGGCGTGACTCGCACCATTGTGGCCGTGTGTTCTGGCTCTTTCAATACCTAGGTAATCTCCAGACATTTTTGAATATGCAAGGCGCATTTGTGAATATTTTCCGACACTGAGATATCCGATCTCTCGGCAAAAAGAATGCTCACGTTGGTACAAACTTGAAGCGTGGAAGAATGTCCGAATCAGAAGTGCCCAGCACAATAACAGCAGGCCATACCAAGTGCTCCCCATACCAATACTTAGACTCTAATATCTTCCCATGCAGTTGGAGAACTCATGGTCGTGGGAACCCCAACTTGAGATAGTACGCCTCGAAAGAGCCCGAATTTCACAACAGCGGGACGGGATTTGATATCATAATCTTTTCTTCGAGATGGAACAAAATCTGAGGCTGTGCGCATAAAACGTGCTCTCTCGTAGCTTGAACATTGTTCAGCGTGTTCAAGTTCAAGCTCAAACTTGACGTCGATGACTCGAAAGTATTCAAGGTCGCATAAACTTGAAAGACTCCATGTGCGGAGTTGGGAGGAGAACTTCGCCAACAGTCATCCATCCCTAAGCTAGATAGATGCATTATATCAGTCGCCAATTAATACCTAGTCATGCTTGATCAGACAGGCATACCTGGACATCCCAATCGTTTTTCAAAAAGCAGCAAAGTCGGACACGTTCATACTACACTAGTGCAGTTGCAGTGCATGCCCACTACTGTTATATCTCATAATCGAGTCCGTATTGAATTGAAACTTCGCAGCGAGGGACAAGAGCCAGCTATTTGGAATTGGAGTTCACTGTTGGCAGCACTTGTAGTACTGTTCTTGTTGCAATGCGTAGAGATGAAGATGTTGAAGAGGGCTTGGGAGTGGGAGTAAGTATTTCGAGAAGAAAGAATTCACATTCAATTTGCTACTGATAGATACAACCGAAGACGAGTCATTTCAAGTTCAAGTTCAATATAGAAGGAGTGACCAAGTGCTAGTAGTAGTTGATTGGTGCCTGGTGGCTGCATAAGAATTCAAGCATAGTACTTAGGGTTCTGTTGCATCATATCCTAAAAATCATAGCGCGATATACTTCTCTCTCTCAGATACTAGTATATATTACAAAACGAATATTCATTATAATAAAATCCAACTATAAATCTATGAAGCACGTCTCCGGGCCTTCCACGACGCAACAAGCCGCTTAACCTCCTTCATCAAACCAACAACAAGCGGGACACCAATTGGTCCCAGCAAAGGCAGATAAACAGCGACCTTGTGCTCATCCGGGAAATAAACCTGTCCAACCATGGTCTTCTCGAAGAAGCTGCGCTCTGCCTCGTTCTCAGCCACTCGGGCACTAGTTAGAGCGGCGTTGAAGCGGCCCTCGCGAAGATAAGAGCAGGTTGCGGAAAGATGGGTGAGTGTGGTTGAGACCGATGATGCTACGTTGGCTGGGATTGGGATAGAAGGGAGAGACTCGGTTAAGCGAGCCAAGGAGCCCATGGTGGATGAAGCGGAGAGGAGGAGAGTGGCAGCACGCACACGAATGAGTGTTTGCAGGCGGAGAGGCAGAGATGCTGGGGTGCTGGGGGTTCCAAGGAGGGTGAGTAGTTGGTGGGAGAAAGTCTTAAAGGCGGACTGCATGGACTCTTGCGAAAGGTAGGCCGGATTGGCCTGATTCCGGTCCCGGGGAGGGTTCAACAGGAATACACCACCCCATTGAGGGACGATCCAGCTGGAAGCCCGGTTTTCCTTGACGATCATCGGCGATTGAGATGGGTCGGGAACGTAGAGGATGAAGTTGAGAGTAGGACCACTGCCAATGCTAGGGTTGAGAGGCCACTCGGCAGCGTTGATAAATGCACTCAGGTCCTCCTTCTTCAATGTCCACGCTGCTTCGGCCTCATCATACACCGGGGCGGGGGTCATCGGGGAGAATTTAGCGTAGAGCTGGACCTGGGTGTCGATTGTGAAGTTGCTGATCGGCGCAAAGGCTTCAAGGAGCGGGGCAAGATATTCTTGCAGAGCGGCCTCAATATCCCACGAGGAGGGCGCGGAGCCCGGAGTGAAGAGGGAAAAGGAGAGATGGTATGTGTCGGCATATTTCATGGATCTGCGCAGACGTCTGCTGATGCTTTCAGTGAGTTCGGGGGAAGTTGAATCGAGGCCGGCTGAGAGGATGTGCGCGATGGTTGCCTTCTCTTCGCTATAGAGTCGTTGCAATTCTTGCGCAATGAATGTTGACAGGGGTGGGTTCGAGGTCGAGGGGCTCGGGATCTGGCTGGGTGGATAGAATACATCCAGCTGTGTGGTGTGCGCCTGGAGTTCGGCTCTGGGGGTGACTAGACCGTCCTCGGGAAGCACGCGAACTGTCAATGCGATATCTGCTGTATCTTCCGTGGGGGTCTCTGCGTGGCTGGTCTCGTCATCGTTGGAGTGTGTTGTCGAGCCGGTCTCGTTGGTCAATTTGAGACGGAGGTGGTGTGCGGCGAACTCGTTCAGATCGTCAAGGGTATGTTGAGTGGTTCGCAGGAGATGTTGGGACTCGGGTAGCTGTAATGAAGGTGCTGCCAGGTGAATCTCCAAGGGAAATACCGGGCGACAAGTCTAGAGGTGCCATATTAGTATGTTACGCTGGGATCCTTCAATCATGTCCGTTCTGCATACCTTGCCATCTGCCCAGTCAACCATCTCTCCAATGGGGAGATGTGCCCGGTAAATCGAGGTCGTCTTCCACCATATTGGCAGACCTAGGAAGATAATGACTGCCCAGAAAGCTGCAATGACTTTGAATCGCGTCTGAATGGCCTCGGGGGTTTCGGGGGGCGGGACGCGCTGGGTGGGTTTGGAGGGATTAGGGGCGGAGGTCGAAGGTGAAGGAGACACGGAGTCTCCAGATTTGGCGGACATTATGAGGACATGCTTTTATTTTGGAGTGGAGGTGCCAGGGTGGTGTGGCGATGTGGTGTTCAAGTTGAAGTTGAGGTGGTGGTGGTTGATGTTGATTTGGAGAAGGCGGAGCGGAGGAAGTCCCCGAGGGTCAGCGGAGTCGTTCAGCTTGGGGTAGTCCGCGTACAGCCATAGTGTATACTACCTATTGTTATACATTTGGTATATTTACTCAAGATTAGATACTATATTACTGATAGTCTATTATCAGAGTAGATTGTATTTACGATTTTGGTGCGTTCTGCCTTGCTATAGGCTAAACACTGGATTGTCGCAGTATCTACACTCAAGTACCTTGAGGTACACTACATCTACACCATTGGGACATAGTCCAATGAGGTAGCATAGTACATCTTATCAACAGTAGTACATGGCAAGGTCAGTGCATCGCAAGTAATAATAGTAATAGATATATTCATTGGGTATCTTGATTCCATCCAATAACGCCTGTCCAAATGCATTCACTGCACTCACTCACTCACTCACTCACTCACTCACTCACTCCACTTAATATTCCTTTTCGAAGATTTTTTGAATCGGTTTGGCAGCCTAGGAAGGTTAGTAAGACTGAAATAGGATAGGGTAGTGCACCGCAGGTTACAACATACATCGATGAACCGTTCGAGGTCCTTGTCGAGACTGGCAAGGTCATCCTTCCGCTTCTTGTTCTCCGCAATCAAGGCCTGCTTGCGCTTGAGCAGTTCCTGACGCGCCTGTTCTAGCTTCTCCCTTTCCGAGTGTTCATGGTTGATGCGAGCGATCATCAAGTCATGCGCATTGGTCTCTTGGTGTTCTGGGAAGAGCTGGAGGAATTCCTCAACAGGAATCAGAGGAAGGGTAAGGTACTTGTGACTGCAGGAAGCAACATTATTAGCTGAACAAGGAATGAAGGGTGTACGGAGTACCATGGAGTGAGTATTCTGGGTACTCTGAGTAGTTTATGGTACCCCGCCTAGTCTGACCAATGACTTACTCGTATGCTTCGCATGCAGCAATCTCGCCAGTGAGATGTTTTTGTTCGTAGTACAAATTCTGTAGTTGGAGATGGAGACGGTCGATCTCCTGGCGGGCCTCGGCGGTGGCTTGCTTGGTGTCGCGCACACGAAAGACGGCGTCCCGATTCTGGCCGCGCAGTTGGGCGAGGAGGGCAAAGAGGACTTTTTGTTGTTTGGACACAGCCAGTGAGAGGTCGTGAAGGGCGGCGGGGTCGGTTGGAGCGGTTTCGGGGTTGAGTTGGGCAATGAGCTGTTGGCATTGGGCCAGGGTCTCGGCGCTTGTAGTGAGGACTGGGAGGAGAGAGGGATCGGAGACAATCTCGCTGATGGCCATGGTGGGAGGCTGCAGTGCTGTGTATAGAGTAGAGTCTGCAGTGAATGTAGAATGTAGAATGTACAGTATTCCGGTAGTCAAGATTGAGTTTGAGGATTAAAGTAATTGAGTGGCGAAGGTTGAAGTGAAAGTGGAGAAAGAGAATCTCCGAAGTTCAACTCTGCAAGGCGGAGGAAGAACAAATCAGGCGGGACTTCCGTTGCATGTGAACCTCAACTCTTTTACTCTCAGGCCTCACTCAACCTTAGGGAATTATTCTCTCCTTTACAACTCCCACTTCTACCAGAGCAGACTCAGTATATTACAGAATACTGTCTCTTGCGAAATGCCCACTTGATCTCTCTTTATCTCTTTCTCTTTCTCTTTTACTGTCTCTCTCTCTCTCTTTATTCCCACCCCCGGGTCCCCCCCCCGGGCCCACCTTTTCTCAACAATCCCGCTCGGTTGCCGACTTCCCGGCTTCTATTCCTCCCAAATCTACTAGCCTGACCTGCTAGTCTGCCAGATCTGTTCTTGTCTTCTCCGCGATGGCCTGTTCAGCATCTGCAATGACTGTGGAATCCTACCCCGAGGCCTTCGCCGTCGGCTCCTCAACCGCCACCCCCTCTGAGGAGACCACCCTGATTCGAGACCGACGTCGCAGACACTCCTACCATGCCCCCAGAAAGTTGTCCTGTGATTATCAGGATGCGGACACGGTCTTCATTCGGGTAAGTTCAAAGTTGTTTACTCTAGTCACCGGTGGCAAGACCTATACGCAACGTCTACCAGTCACAATGTAAGAGTACCCCTAACCAGCCCCCAGGTCGAACTCTTCCTGGCCGAACTCGAACGCCGAATGCATTGGATCGAACAATACCGCAAATCTCACATGGTCCACATCGACTCGCAGTTGCGAAGTGGTTATGCCACCCTGGAGGCCGTGCGAGATCAGTGCTCCGTTGCCTCGGGTGAACTGATGGGCAGCGGTAAGAAGCGCGCCAAGATCTTGGTCGAAACCCTGGAAGGCCGTTACAATGAAGCCCTGGCCACCAAGGAGACTCTCGAGCAAAAGGCCCAGGCTAGTGTCCGTCTCATGGAGTCCTTCTTGTCCGAACTGGAATCTAGAGCACATGCCGTGCGGGATCGCGGTATCTATGGTACTCTGGATGATGGCTGGAAGGCCATGGACTCCAAGTTGGTTCACGCTCGAGAGGTCGTCGACGAGGGAATGGAGCGCGCGCGCCGAGCCCGACATGCCCTCAAGGAGAGCATCGAGGAGGCTATTCGTCTGGCCCAGGAGCAACGCCTCATCACCTACTCCGATCTGCCCGACCCCTGGCGAGTCAACCCCCACATCTTGAAGGGTTACCGTTTCACAACCTCCAAGGTGGAATGCGTCTCATCCATCTTCGCCTTTTCCAATGAAATGTTCAACATCTGGTCGCACGTCATTGGTCTGGTCATTGTTCTGGCCATCGCATTTTACTTCTACCCTCTTCACACCAACTTCCACCTGAGCACCAAGGCCGACATCATGATCGCCGCGGTTTTCTTCTTTGCTGCATGCAAGTGCCTGGTCTGCAGTACCGTCTGGCACACCATGAACAGTATCGCCTCGCAATCCCTGATGGAGAGATTTGCTTGCGTGGATTACACTGGTATCTCCCTTTTGGTGGCCGCTTCGATCGTGACCACCGAGTACACTGCTTTCTACTGCGAGCCATACTCGCGCTGGACATATATCCTCATGACCATGTCGATGGGCATCGGAGGTATCATCCTTCCTTGGCACCCAACCTTCAACCGACATGACATGGCTTGGGCTCGCGTTGCCTTCTATGTCACTCTGGCTCTCACCGGGTTCACCCCGCTTGCCCAGCTGTCATATACCCGTGGGTTGGCCTGGTGCGCCTATTTCTATGCCCCAGTTGTGAAGAGTCTGCTCGTATACTTTGGCGGCGCCTTGATCTATGCCTCTAAAGTCCCCGAGCGCTGGAAGCCGGGTTTCTTCGACTATGTCGGTGGCAGCCACAACATTTGGCATCTTGCCGTGTTGGGAGGCATCCTCTTCCACTACTGCGCCATGCAAGATCTTTTCTCCAATGCTTTCTTGCGTGCACAGGGCGAATGCCCCAATCTGACGTCTTAAATCAGTGGGCTCCTCTATACCCTGTATCTGACGTTACATTGTTCGGCCAAGACCTTTTTTTACGATAAACGAAGATGGAAACGAAAAACTTGACTCTCCCAGTTGACGTGGAGAGTGAGAATATCTTGAATCATCTACAGGGTGGTATAAATTTCACTTCATAGAACCTTTTTATTTGCACGTTTGAAAAAGCCGACAGGCCTTTTGTTTTTTGCCGCATGGGTGGAGTTATTTCAGTGCTCACTGTTCATTGCTTGTCTATTCTCAAAGAATGATCCCGTCACCACTAACCAGAGTATTGTTTGTTCTGGCTCTGGCTGTGGCTGTGGGATCCTGCACATTTTGCCTTCTTGTATCTATTGATTGCATTTTCTTGCCTTTCGGTCCTCTCTCGGGTTCATCGTTTATGCTACACTACCGTGTTAGACAATTATACTTGTTTGAGTGGTATGAACAAAGAACACAGCCAAGTGGCAAACAGTACTACTAGTAGTACTAGTAAGACAATTGAATGGACTGCTACTGCATGTAGATGGATTTTAATAAAGTCTACTACAATTCTTCAAGTTATCCAACATGTTTCTTTATGTATAGTTGTTGTATTTATTGATGCAAACTCTAAAGTAAATCTAAACATGTCTTCGTGATTCTCATGACGCTTTATACAATCCGAGTCTGAGACCAGAGCCGACGGGCTTCGCTATTGAATGCCAGTATCGAGAAGGCCGAGCACGGCAGCGGAAATGCGAGGAGAAATTTGAAGAGAGATTGATAGTATTGTGACCAGCACTCAGGCATTCTCATGACTGCCAGACCGTGACATGATCACCACCCTCTTGGACTTTGGGTCTTCGCATCATGGAGAAGTGATAAAGACGACGCCAAGTATAATGTGGTCCATCTCGCGTACCGTGTGAAATTTGGCCAGAAGCACTTTTCCAGACAGTCCAGGTCGCTGCTCTGTTTCAAGTAGTGTTCCCGATGACCTTGAAGTTCGACAACTGCCAGGTCAATGATGATAATGCCCAGAGTCTTCTTCAAGAAGTTGCTCACTGGTATCAGTGCTACTTAAGACGCGAGACTCTATATAAGTATCGACAAAATCAAAGGAACCCAGCAACTGGAAGAAGGCATACTGAGTCGACGGCTTCGTTCTTCCAGCTCAAACTCCGTTCTCGGTCTTCTCTGCGGGCCCTCCAACCTTTTTGAAGTTACCCTGCAACCAGCATCGGTACATTTTAACCTTGGTCGAGCGGTTGACAATCAATCGACGATCAGCCCCCATATGAACAACTTCAAAGGCCCCACGAGACTCGGACTCAGCCTCCGCATCGGATTTCTCAAGGTCAACATTGATTCCCCCCTCAGGCGTCCATCGACTCCACATCTGAACCAACTGCTCCGGATCAAAGAAGTAAACCCGAGTCCCATCACCACGAACATAAAAGTTCTCCTCCAGATACCGATTCTTCTTCATCCGGACCTGCGCAAGGTCACCGCGTCCATAATCACGGAACAAAATCGTACCACCAGGCTTAAGAAGTCGGTACAAGTTCCGAATAGCCTGATTCCACTCCTCAGGCGCCAAAGCCGAAAAGACAAAGATGAGCACAATAACATCAACAGACCCCTCCGTCAACCCAGGAGGCAAAGAATCATTCTCTTCATCAGGGACCGCAGAAACAGACCAAACATCAGCAACCATGTGCTTGGGATCATACTGTTCACTCTCCCGCATAACCTTAACAGCATATTTCGAAAAATCACAAGCATGAAGCATCAACTCCTCATTCTCATTATTCCGAATCAACGGGAAAGCAGTATTTCCCGCCCCAGCACCAACTTCCAAAACAACTTTGCGCCCAGCATCTTTCCTCGTAACTTCCTCCAAGATAGGAAACTCCTGCTGTAACCATTTCCGATCCTTAAAGAAATTATCCGTATTATTCTTATAAAACAGATCCCACCATTTCGCAGGGTCAGCGTTGAATCGGCGCCGGTCGAAATCAGAGACCGCCGACGCGCGCTGTTTCTCGTATTGGGTTTCGGCAAATGCTTTGAATTCGTCGTCCGGTTCGACGTGGTCCCAGGCGTTGAATTCGAAGACATCGTCGCCTTTTTCGAGGTAGCGTGAGCCGAATTGGAAGGGGTCTGTTCGTTTCATGTTGTTGGAGGGGTCGTGGGATCTTGATGGGGTGACTGTTGGTGGTTGCACGTTTTGTGTGACTTCTGCGACTGTGCGTTCTTCTTCCATAGTGGATGGCTTTGTGTGTGACAAATTTGTGTAAACGAGTGAAGTGAATTGAGGAAAAAACGAGGGGCGAGTTTCTATAAAAAAGAAAAAAGAAAACGAAAAAACCCCAAAAAGTCAAAAAATCAAAATTTCGGCGGGGTACCTGATTATGTCAGCCTTATCGCTTTATCGCACTCCGCTGACCAATCAGAGGCAGAGGCGGTGGGGTTCTGGGGGAGTTCATGTTGTTGCGGGCACGACATACATACCCTACAGTAGATCAGTATTGATCTATCGGTATTCCTCATTCGCGTCCCTACAAAGTCAGCAGCGATGAATGGGTCATTACGTCGTCAGAGTCGGACAGACTCATACACAATGCTGCATGAAGTGTCCTGTTTTCTCTTCCAGTATCCCACGATCAAAGCGCCATCATGATTAGCGCTATCACAAGCACACACAGACTGCACATGTCTCTCACCATTTCGAGCATGCAACCGACCTCACTCTTTTGGCTCTTTGGCCGTTCTATGTATCCCCATGAGTAAAAGTTCAAGTCGTCACTGGCATGACCTTTTGCCCACTACTATCGTGGGTTCTATCCCCCACTGGAACGTTCTTTATCACTGCACGTCTAAATCTCTAAGTTCGTGGTATCTGTTTTTGACTCCCTACTAATAAATCACAGAAAGGCTGTATTTGACGAGAATACTACTATGTCAAGGCGGGTTATAGTTACAGATAATCACCCAGCAGATATCGGAAGAGAACCCAACACCGCAAAAATGACTGCTTTTAACGAAATTCAAAGCGCCGCAGCATTCGCGACTCTTTACCCGCGCTGTGATGATCGAGGACTTGGATGGACGATTCGGAAGTGATTGAATGAAGCCTATAGTATACTGTGGGCATTGTGGGTATTTTCGATCATTGCCGGAACCAAGCGTCTACTACAACTTTCACGGGTTACATTTGAACCCGAAATGATAATGCGCAGAATGAATTTATTATTATAATGTATGCAAAGTAGTTCGAGTAGCAATCAAATATGTCCAGTTCCAGGTTCAGGTCAACCTTATATCCAAATCGCGGTTATTATTAAGTATCCAAAGTATCCCATCATTCCATGTCGTAAAAAATCAAACAAAATCTGTTGATCGTTGAATCGTACCAATAGGTAGTTTGGCCTTTATATGAAAGGCAGCGGAGAGAGAAGCAATCAAACTATTATCTTTGGGGTGACAGAAGCCCCGTTCGAGTCCAGCTCGGTTTGGCCCATTGATCGACCGCCAGTGTCGATAAGGGAACAAGTTATGAAGAAAGATTGTTCGTAAAGGATGGCCATCACCGGCTTTCCCATGACAGCCGACGGTGTCGACGAATTGATTGGTCATCAGCGTCCAAAGGAGGTGGTACGGTACGAGCACCATTCAGTCTAGCCAAAGGCGGCGGGTTGATGGTAACGCCCATCGCCGATGAGGTCGAGCATAAAGAGACAGATCGTGTCCGAGTCAGCTGAGTTGACTGGCGCGGGGAGTACGGAGGCGGAGGAGTCTCTCGAGTTGCAGTAGATGTATTTCCATAACTGCTCGGATACGAGACAACGGAAGAGGCATCCGATGAAGTATCCTCTGGATATAAACGACGATTCTTCTCGTCTGCGTCCCAGTAATCAGAGTTGGAAGACATGGGTGGGTCTCGAAGATGCGACTCCAAGGTCTTCTCGTTGACACTCATCGGGCGAGGCGTATACTGTGGCAGTGGGACCACGCTGGCATAGCCCCCAACCTCGGTGTCAGCCGGCGGGGGGCCGTGCCCGTGATGACCTGCTGGGCGGATGAAGTCACCTTCGCCGGAGAGGGTGAACCGGCCAGTTTGCGCTCCATTGCGCGATTGTGCGTGGGAGCCGTTTGTTTGCATTTCTGGGTGAGTAGGCTGAGGCTTTGCATCGCTGCGAGTAAAGCAGCCGCAGAGGCTGGCCAAAAACGACATGGCGGAGTGGAGAGTGTTCTCGGTGCTTCGTTGTTCTTTTGCTGGTAATGGTAATGGCAATGAAATGAAGGGGAATAAAGATCAGGTTTATTTTGAAGAGTTGACAGAAGAGAATTCTAGTCAAAAGAGTAAAGTTGTAGAATTAGAGCATGTCCGCAAGTCAGCGTCGCAATGAGGGGACAAATTGAACTTGAGGCTCAACGGTCAGCCCGATAACGACGATAATGGAGATTGAAGATGTTCCTGGTGGTTTTCCTGTTGACTCTCCACGTCACAGATCTCCCCAGTGGGTGAGAAGTGGCGACAGAAAATATTGGAGAGTGAGAACAAACCAGATGGAATGTTTAGAAATGAGAAAGAGGGAGGAGAGGAGAAGAGAAGAGAAGAGAAGAGAGAATGGAGAATGCGCGAACCCACCAAATGCGAGGGAAGCCGCAGGCATCCAGATTCCCCGCGTCTTTTGATTGGCCAGTGCCAGACACCTGGGAATTCAGGCAGAGTAACTGTAAGTATTGATGAAAATAGATAGTAAGAATAGACTAGAAACATATCTGGAATCCAGTGCACTAAATTGATTGATCTTATATCACAAAGGATAGTGGCTTCACCTTGAATATCATCCATAGTAGATATCGTAAAGGTACATGGTAATCACTGCCATATGATAATCAGGAGTCGAACATTCGGAATCTAGTCACCATCTAATCTGGGAATAATTGAAACTTCCCTGTATGCTAGTAGAAATATTCATGTTATTCCAAACATTTGATAGAATTTGTATTCAATTTGAAGCTTGTATTTGAACACTCCCAGTGGTCGAGATAGTGTACATTGTATACCAGTTTCGGCATAACCTGAGAGTATGGACTGCACGGCAATAACCGGAAGCCCTGAGCATTTGCAAATTACCTGTAGCACTATAAGTCTCCGTATCTCGTATCCAACTTTTGATATTAGAAATGTCTTCATGCCGAAGTAGGTCACATTGAACCTCCTAACACTAGTAGCAGAATCACTGCGGTCTTGGAACTCTTGCTTTATACCAGCCATTCTGGTATCTCCAAGCATAATATACGATGGTATCATATCGAGAGAGACACATAGTATTATAGTATTCCAGGCCTCACTGGAAGTTGAAGTTGGTATGTAACCCTACTAGTCCTCCTCTAGACCAAATTCTTCGGTCCAAAGTTAGCCCGCTGGCCCCCACAATACGAGCCCTAGAAAGAGTATAAAAACCACGCTTTGACTTCTATTCCCCTTCTGTATTCCTCTCGCTCCGATATTTACTATCAATAGTATTATCTGGTTTCAAATCCTTCATAAACTTCACTAGTAGTTACCCTCTTACTACTCAAGCACCTCCCATCTTCCAACCTTGACCATGTTCACCGAAGACATCATCACAAAGTATCCCTCCCTCGCCAAATTCGATCTAGAAAACTACAGTGAATCTCACGATGGCCGTGAAACAGCCCTACTAAAATACATCTACAATCATCCATCCTTGGATTCTCTCCGCAACTCACCATCCGCAATCTTAAAAGCCATAGACGACTTCGCCGCTCAACAGGACTTCCTCATAAACATCGGCAGTGACAAGGCAGCCAAGGTCTGCGATATTATCACACAAGAATCACCTTCTGTCTTTGTGGAACTGGGTGGATATATTGGCTACTCAGCCATTTGCTTCGGTGATGCTGTCCGGCGAACTGCGAAGCCTGGACAAAGTGTTCAACTCTTGAGCTTGGAGTATGATCCGCTTATGGCTGCTATTGCGATGAGTTTAGTTGATTTGGCTGGATTGAGCGATATCGTCAAGATAATTGTTGGATCTGCAGCGGACTCATTGAAGAGACTTCATGGTGAAGGCAGTCTGGATCATATCGACTTGTTGTTTCTGGATCACGTCGAGGATCTCTATCTGTCCGACTTTAAGATCTGTGAAGATCTGGGACTTCTTCAGCCTGGGGCTTTGATTGTGGCGGATAATGTGCTGAGGCCTGGTGCGCCTCAGTATCGCGAGTTTATGCGACAGTATCCCAAGGTTGAGAGTTGGGCTGTTAAGGGGTTGATTATTCCGGGTGAACTTGAGGTGAGTATTGCAGAGCCACGTCGTGAGACTTGAATAAGGCGCAGTGTTGCTGACAGATTCATGTAGGATGAGCTCGAGATCAGCAGGATTAAATGAGTTGGGATATCAACGCCATTGTAAGCTGAACCTGTTGAACTTCAACTTGAAGTTGTTCTTGTCACACGTGGTATAGTACTGATCTTGGTGCCATTTCGATAGAGCACTAGATTTGGTCAAGTTAGCAAAGGGATTAATGATCTCCTGCCAGAGCAACTTTAACAGTGTGAAGTCCATATGAAGCACTTACTGGAGGCAATTTTGTCACACATTATTCAAATACAGTGCATTATTCCAAGCTTCATTCATGTATCAATTAGTTACTATCATTCCAAATATCCCATATTGAACCATCCATATTGCAGAAACACTCAAGACAACAACGGATTCTCCAAAATCTCCTGCACATTACGCTCCTGCACATGCCGAAGCAAATACCCACAAGAATCCGCCGGATACTCCAACAACCTCAACAAAACCGGATCCCGACTATCCTCAAGCTTCATACAAATAGCCGTACTCTCAGACCGAATCCTCGTCTCAATCCACCACTCATCCGTAACAGACATCAACGCAAGCCACCAAGCAAGCAGCATCAATCCCGGTTCCTCCTTGCGGAGAAGACAATCATAGTACTCCGGTTCCAGCCGTCCCATCCAATTATAGTACTTTTGATAATTGTCTTTAATCCGCGGCAGAGCCATGAGATTGGTAAGCATACGCAATGGCCAAAGGTACGGGTTATTTTCTACGGTGGAGGATTCATCAATGCCGCAGAGATCTGCAAAGTCCGGGTCTAGATCGATTCGTCCCGGACGGTCGTCATTGTAATCGAGGTTCTCATCGTGTGATTGCATAAAATATGCCCACCACATACTATCCGGCATCCATTGTTGGGTGCGTTCGAGAAGGTAGCGTAGACCCCCTTGCAGGCGTAGCCAGTTTAGGTCGGTGGGGTCGTCGGAGAAGACGAAGGATGAACGGGGATTGAACTTTTCTATGCGGAAACTGTGGATTGTGAGGAGGATGCAGGCGGAGTATAGCGGGTCCATGTTATTCTTAGTGAGGCCCGAAGATACTTCCTTGGTGTACTTTTGAATTGCTTGTTGCCAATGGTACGATTCTGCCACTCGGTAAGAACTGTTGTCGGGAAGAACACCGCAGAGATGACTCGTCGCGACTCCAATTAGACCGTGCATCAATAGTGGTGACTTGGGTAGTTAGTTAGTTTTCAGAATGTACTTCTGCTTGACTATTTCAAGTTTTCGATATAATTTGTACGGAATAGATAGGTTTTAGCCTCACCTCGAATGCAAGACCGACAACTTTACTCATCATCACTCCCATATAAGAATCTGCATGTCCACTTGCAACGGTAACACGATGGAAATGATGCAAGGCCTCCAGCGCTCGATCTGGGGCGAGTGGAGAAGATGACCTTGAGCTTGACGGTGAACTAGGGCTCGGCTGTAACAACTCATCAAGTTTCTCGGCTACTACCAGCAGAGACATAGAGGAAGCCAGGGACTCTGTGGAGATCAGGTCGGGTCTAGATTCCAAAAAACGATGAACTATATGCTTTGTGGGTCGGCTCCGAACGGGTACGGCCGAGTAATTGCACTCGACGCCATGCTTTTGGCAGCGGAGACAGTGGGGCTTCGTTTCATCACACTGGCAAAGGAAGAAATCAACATACAATGGTCCCACGAGTCCGGTAGATCGGCACAGGGACTAGGCAATACCTTAACTCGGCGCTGCTTGCAGGTTGCGCAGCCGTCGCGGGACTTTCGGTGCGTCCGGCGGGAATGATAGACCCGGTCGTCGGTAGTCGAGTCATGCGAGGCGGTTGGCTGGGATTTGTAGTTGGGCACCCGGAACACGCCCCGATGCCCTTGCATCGGACCGGACGAGTCGATTTCCGAGTGGCGCATTTTTAAAACCGGTCAAGAAGTCACGGTAATCTAGACCGGTGGAGAAGTATACAGTATACTAGTACCGCAGGAATGAGCTGGTCAAACGGGTGGAATTGGACCCTAGTGGATATATGTAGCGTTTGGGTTAAAAAGACCTGAAATTGACAAATCTTATACAGTGTGCAGGCGGGGCGGATCTAGGCATCAAGTAGATCCGCAGGGCTGAAAGATCTAGTGGTGCCCAGTTACGGGGTGCGCCCCGTTGTGAGACAGGATGTTCGTGCAAGCGGGCCCAACGGTGGATCTGAAGAATCGAAGATCAGGGATAAATCTCCCATTATCGATTGGACCGTTCATCAGGTTCAAGGTGATTTCAACCGAAAGGGAAAGGAACTCGAGAGGTGAAGAAGGTCAAGTGGCTGAGTAGTTGACTTTCTTGTATGTTCTTGGTCACGGGCACGCTAGTCCCAAACGGGACAGGGATCTCGTATTCTTCCCAATTGGGAAATCATCAACATGGAAATCGTGGTGAAAACAGAGTGATGATAGTGATTGTAGTATATTCAAGAGTGGTAGAGTAGAGAAAGAAGTCTACTCATGAATCCTCATCATTCATATTTATACTTATATTCATATTTTCCCATTAAGAACTCCATTTAGCCCATCTTCGCATTGGAAAAGTCCATTTCTGTAAGTAAGCTGGTTAGCGGGACCACACCGCAGACATCAGTATCAGTATAGCTCGCTTTCACCTACCAGGGTGCTCGGCTTGGAACTTTTTCAGCAGGTCGGCTTTGCGCTGCTCATCACTCGTCATACCGCCTGTCTCCTTCTGCCGTTGATCGTACATCATCTTCTCCACCATGGCGCGTGTCTCGCCGTCCAGATCGCCTAGACTCGAGTTCTCGGGCTGAATCTTGGTCACATCGACCTTGGGTGCAGTTGTGACGACGTGCGGCCACCACTCGACCTTGTTGACCTTGTCGAGGTGCAGATTGACTTCCTTGCCGGGAGGAGTGGGGGTTGTTTCGAGGGTCCAGGAGGATTCGTCGACATGGATAGGGTGGGGGAAGTCGCCCTAGATCAGCATAGCATCGCATGTTAGCAAACTGCCTTGGTATTGGAGTTGGGATATGGAATTCTAGGAATTCTAGTGCGCAAAAGTACCTCGATAATAGGTGCTTGACCCTTAATGGCGACCTTGACCTTGGTCTTGGTCAGGACAACCTCCATATCGCGGCCCTTGATGTTGGCGGGGATCGGAGCGGAGACATCGACATCACGAATGGTCTGGGTCCACTTGTAGGGGAGCTGGGACTGTTCAGCATCTTCACGAGCCTTGCGCTCTTTCTCCTCAGCATCGCGCTGGGCAGTATCGGGAGGGTTCTGGTCGGCCATGGCGGTGGTTGGAGCTAGAGCTGGAGCTGGAGCTTGGGAGGGGAAGTGGGAGGTGGGAAATGCGGAATGCGGGAGTGGCAGAATTAGGTAAGACTGTCACTGTCAGAGAGTAACTTGACTACACTTGACTTACTCTACTCTACTCTTCTCCATTCTACAATAATTACTCGGTCTATGTGCATCAGTTTAACTTCTGCAATGAATCATATTACTGCAGGTAATACTACTCTGCAAGTTCAAGTTTGCCTTCTACTCTGTCATTTCCCAATTCTACTGTTCCAATCCGAGCAAACATAATTTCCTCTAGCCGCGCTATACGCGATGCCTCCTTGCATACCAACGTCCGATCCCTGACAGATCCTCCCCGAACCAGGCAATGGACAGGACAATCGTCAAACCTTCTGTGATGGATCGTCCAACGGTAAAGAATGCTGTCAATCGCGATACATCGAATCGTCTGAGGGCTGATCACCCGCTGCATTTCATGCGCCGTTGAGCTTGGGTGACAGCGGATCTCGGGAATGTCGACGCATACCTCAGGGTGATCGGCAAGGAGAAATGGGATTCATCGATGCGAATGTAGAAGCAGATCGATCCAGTATTCACTACTGCATTTGGTGGATAGCTGTGGATAGCTGTGGGTATGGAAATGGATATGCAAACACAAAAATATGGTGGCGGTGCTCCCCCCAATGCATTTGACAAACTCCTCTAGCCCGAACGAGTGTCCACTCCGGTTCAGTTCATGATGACAAAAGGAAAGAAACAAAAATGAGCCAAACATGGCAATATTGACAGGAAGAAAAGAAACGAAACGAAACGAAGAGAGAAATGGTGATTTGCTATCAAAAATCAATGTCCAGCGGCCCATGATTCGCGTCCAACGCCAAGGCAAAACAAACTCCTGATGAACTCCATCTCTGCAGAAGGATGAACGACAGCATTATGGCGTTGTCTGGGCGGCAGTCCTTGCTTGCTCTTCGTCTGGGAACCGTCAGCTCGGTACTCCACTGGAGTGACTTTGGAGTATTTATCCTACCTCGAATCTTTTGGATCTGTTTGGCTGTATCGTCCATCAACTTTTCCCATTGACGTTGATATTGCTCGACTGTGACTGGCTTGTTGTCCTTCGTCTCAGGCGCGACGTTTTTTGTCTTGACGGAGTCCATTGTGATAGTGTGGATTTGGTATTTGGTATTTGGTGGTTGAGTTGAAATCAAGTGTTCAACCGGGTGAGGTGAGGGTGAAGAGGTGAAAGCAGAGCAAGCTGGTAAAGCTGAAATCTCAAAGAGAATTTGAAGAGAACTTGAAGAGAACTTGAGAGAACTTGAAGTTGATTTGAGGTCAAGTTGATCGACTTGAATTAAAAAAAAAATGTCTGAGGCTCGGGAGACCCCTTTATACTAATACTAGGAATGATGGAAATTCCAGAATTCTTAAATAAATTAAATGATTTTTATTTTAATTTTTGGAAGTCAAAAAGGAAACATAGTTAAATAATTAAAAATAATCTAGAAAAATGAAATGATCAAATCAGTAATTATGATTTAATAAACCCCAATTTAATCGGCTTTTCTGATTTGACGTGTGATGGATTGTTTGTTTCTCTGGGGCCCATCACGAGTTCTCGCTCACCGACTCTCTTCAGCTCCCACTTCTCCCTCTTTTCCTCTTTTTCTCTCTTTCTCACTCGCTCACTCGTTCCGAGTACATCCCACTTCGCATAACACCCAATACAATAGTACTGAGTACGGAGTACAAACACACCTGCTCTGACTGGGACAGCACTTGGACACACACCCCCTTCCAACCGGTACGGCGGTCCGCCTACCCTGCGATATCCATTCTCTCCCATTGGCCCTGTTTGATACATCACCCCATGCACTTCCTCCTACTCCACCCGAGTGATGTCAGTGCCTGTGCGTGATCTGTCTACAGCCAAACAGACCCTCTTCCCCATTCAAATCCACAGATGCTACACTAATAGGATCCCTTCCCTGCCCTACCCCAGCGCATCCCGCGCCAATCGGGGGGCTTTGCTCTGATATCCGCGCCAACCGATCTATGTGCTATCCGCTTCACTCTTGAGGTTGTCGCCTAAAGGGATGAGAGGAAAAAGAACCCGCCGGAGCTTGTCCAGACACTAACAAACTAAACCAAAACAAAGAATGAAAAAGGGGGAACGACAACGACGACGCCTCCCCATCTAGTGGCGTTGCAAGTCCAGACTGTCGGGTTTGTAGAGGGTGATCCCAGGTGATCCACGCCTGATCTCTGCATCTATCTCTGCATCTGTGATGTGCATTCTTGTTCGTCAAGCGGGAGCTGGAAAAAAAAAGCTGAGCTGGTAGCAATCTCCATGCAGCTTCTTATTCGCCCGCGTTCCCCCGGGATAGACCGCCCGAACAATATCCACTGATGTCCTATCCAACGACCCTTTTTTCTTTTCAAGAAGGAAAAAAAAAAGAAAAAAAAAAACAATTAAACTGGTTCTTCCACCCCTTTAATGGCCCCTGCAGGGCTGTGATTACCCCATCAGTCGGCTACGGCGCCCCGAGATAGTGCATCTTTCAATCCCACGTGGAAATATGGAAATATCCCAGCATCTACTCCGTTTGGAGTGTATGTATTCCTACATTCAGCTTGAACATGTAGTAAGTAGCTACATATGTGTCTACCTTGGTACTTGATGTCTGACTATCCCCACAGCAGATCCTGTCCCTGCGCCCTTTGTCCTGACCGCATCAAATCGGTGCTAACTCACTCAGATCTACGTATGCCATGCTTGTTTGTGCCCGGGTTCGGGCTCGAAACCGCTGGCTCTCGGACTCGGGCTGAGGCTCACACTCGGACATAACTGGCTGTTGTGCTTGGGTACATCCAGATACATGCAGCCATGTACCCAACCGACTCATTGCCCATCATCTGACCAAGCCCCAGTCCTCTAGGAGCAAGAACTGACGATGTCGGCAGTTTGGCGGTGCACTTCTGTCGCCTGTCGGTGTGGTGCACGTCCACTGGACCGAGAGCTCGCGTGCGTCGGAGTATCAGCGCGACATTCGGTCAAAAACGTCAATCTTCATGCTCTATGCTGGTGCCAATACACCTCCTTCGCCCGTGCGCCTACTACTAACCAGCAAAATTAGGTTCAAGATACTCATTTCTGTCGTGATTTTCATGCGGGTGTGTGTCACTTCTGCTTTCAGTTCAGTCAACCAGAGGCAAAAAGAGCACTGACCTTTTTTCCTTTTTCCGTTTCCTTTCTTTTTCTTCCCCTTTGCCCTGTTTTGTGGGGAGGGGCTTTTCCTTTCTTGGCTTTTACAGCGATCCTCTCGGTGGCTTTTTTTTTTCTCTCTCTTGTCCCGCCGATGACATGGAAGCCTAAGTAGAAATATTGAAGAATAGTGGAGAATCGCCAAGTCATACATCTACCTCTATCTCACCGCGATTAGGCTTGAAACTTGAAACCCGACTCGACTCGGAGCCACGCCACGCCACGCCAACGCGCGAGTTTCATTTTTACCCTTTCCGCGGCCGCGGCAACGGAAGCCTGTTCTCCGTCTGCAAAATCAACCTTGGATCTCACCGATTCATTGAAACAGCGAAACAGAAACAAAAACAGAAAAGGCAGTGCGTTGCCCTGTCCTGTCTAGCCCTGCCCAAACAAGGACAATGTTTGATCAGCACGTCACCGCCCCCAAACTTGAATGGTGCAACCATACAGAATGACCGAAGATGATCCGCCCTGGAGCATACATACAGTAGGCAAAGGCTTGGAAAGTAAGGTAAGGTACTCTATGTTCTGGACGATCCACCTATGGAAACAAGCTATGTGGAGACCAGGAACCAATGCCATCCTGGTTTGTATATGATTCAATATATTTAGATCGTGACTGAGGCGAAGGAAATAGCCCCAACACTTTGCCCGCTCGAGTAGGAAATAGTTCCACTGGCACTGGCGTCCAGGTGAGTCCCAATATCAGACCAGGGGTTAACAATAATTCGATCGTGGAATGGGGCCATCTGCCACGTCACGGTCACGGTCAACACTGAACTGAACTCGTCCGAATGCGCCACGGAGGGCAACGAGAACAGTACTAGGTTGCAACAATGATCTTGAGCAGGTTACATTGAAGATCTACATAGAAGACCACTGGCACTGGGACTGGCACTGGGACTGGCACAGGATTAGAAACAACTTGAACCAAATGGATCACCAGATCACTGACATTAAACCGCCAAACCAAAAAAGAACTTGAACAACACCGGACTTTTGCCGAAAAAGAAAAAGAAAAAGAAAGAAAAAGAAGAAACAAAAGTACCAAAAAGCTACACTACACTACACTAGCATCAAATGGAATTAAAACCACCCGCCGGGCGATCCCTGATCTGATCGTATTTCCCGCACCGCCCCAACCGTATCAAATCAATCCGAGTCCTGTTGCACATCAAATCTCATCTGGTATGGAGGTTTCAATTCAATTCGGGAGACGATCTAGGAAGTATAATGCCGGGCCCGCGGACCCACGTAGTCCACAGGGCGTCTAGCGGATGTACAGTACAGAACTATCTAGACCAGGCAAACCGCAGCCTTGTGTACCTACTCCATAACACGGACTCGGAGAAGAGCCATCGAACCCGGGACCCAAATCCAAGCCCAAGTAAGGATTCATGTGGAGGGAAAGAAAGGAAAGACGTGGAGCTTAGATGGGGCGATGAACCAATTGTTAATTGTCGCGGGGATGTTGGGGCCAATCGGATGGAGATCCTGCAGTCGTACTATTGAACACTACAGACTCCGTATACATCCCGTACATAGTAGAAGCAATGCTCCACTTGGCTGGCGGGTAAACGGGTGGCACGATCTATGGATGAGTTCCAGGTCCATGGTCTGGGTCCTGGGTGACAGGGATTGATGTGTCGATTGTCTTGGGTTGTGGGTCGAGACATGGATAGTGTTGGTTTCACATCAGGGTTGGTAAGAGTGGATGTGGATGTGGATGTGGATGTAGTAAGACAAGGAGGTGACCGATACGATGGACACTGGCAGTCTATACATCCATACATGGAGATAATATTAGTACCTACAGTACCTATGGAGGGGCTACAGATGCAAGCTGGGACTATGATTTATGCGATATGATGCAGCTTGGGATGGCAGGATCAAGGTATCGATTGAATAGCTGTAAATAGTAGTGATGATAAAATGATTCATAAATCTGTGTTTGCACCTGTATGCTAGACCCCAAACCCCGAAGAAGCAAAAGATGGGGGCAAATGAAGTTAGAAAAAAAAAAAGAAAAGAAAAGCAAAGTGAGACTCCGTGAGAGATGACTTAAAGGAGGCCCTGCGCAATCCAGATGTCCTCGGCAAAACTTCTTAGCTCTTGCTCGGATACCACTAAGTCTCTCTCCGAAGGTTGATGAGGCGGACGGTTAACAATCTTATCGAAGGATAGATCTAGTTGTGTAGTTGCCGCAATTGTGCCATTCAGGTAGGACTCTCCAGTAACAATCGTTGTATTATTCGCTCGATATAATTTGAGGAATGCAGTGCGGTGCGCTTGAAGACGGGGTGATCTTGTTTGGATGCCATATTCTCGGGGAATAAGTTCCCACCGGTGAAAGACGATCTCAGGGGTTTCGCGTTTGATGCCGATCGTAACCACAAGTTTCACAGATGAGGAATAAGTCTCAAGCCAGCCTCGCGCATCAAGAGCAAGTCGTCGCGCGGACTCCGATAGTCCGACTTCCATCACAAAACTCAGTCGTCTTGGATTTGTCAAATCCGGAGCCCAGCAGGAGTCAGCCTCCTTTGTCCAATTTCCAACCGTAACTGTAGTCGAACCTAACGGCTTTACTTCACGACGGACATTTGTCGCACGTAGTTTGAGAGATATCAGCTCATCAAATAATCGTATTGCAAGTTCGTGTGCGGGATTTGGCACAACTTTCGCAATCAAGATTCGTGTTTCTGCATTGTACGAGAATCGGCTGTACTTGCTTGTTCGCGACCGATCATCACTTAGTTTAGAATGTTGCGCTGGGGGGACAGATGTGAAGGCAAGGTACTGATCCGAAGTTTGGTCTTGCTGAAGCGCTCGTTGAAGGTGTTCCAAAGTCTTTTGTAAGCTCCCATTAGTGGTGAATGGCTGTTGCTTCGTTTCCTTGGCCAGTTGCATAAGAGGATCCGTAGATTCGGATTCAACGAACGAGAGCTCAGAAGGTGAGAGCTCAGGAGATGAAGACTGAGGGACATTCGAGAAGTCCATGGCGGATGAGAAGGTAGGGTGAGAAGTGAGAAAGAATTGTGAAGGCAGGCAGGTATAGTAGGCAATCATGACTGCAAAGGCTTAGTAAGCATGAAGGTGGAGGTGTCAAGAGAGGGTAATGGGGAGCTAACCGGATATAGCAACTCAGGAATTACTAGTACACATCAAATATTGCACGCCGGGGCAAACCCAGCCACGCCACAGCACGATGGTCCCCCACGACTGCAGCTGCAGCTCTCTTGCATGAACCTGAAGCTCATTGCTTTTTTTTCTCTCTAGGCGAACTTTTGAGTTCTGCAACAGCAGTCAAATCAGATGCGTTTATGGGCGTGATCGTGATCATGTTCGAGGGAATAGAAGAATTGGCCCGCAAACTCGGCCACTTCGTTCGCCAACTTGAGCTGAAGAATCTTTTCCAGCTCCTGCATATCCCTTTTCCATTTACGCTCTTTCCGTGCCTTTTCATCTTCTTGACGCCGACACGGCCCACCGGGATTGGTGTTCTTCAAAACACAATTCGGACATTTGTAGTTATCCTGACAGTAGGCACACTTGCAAGGCGGGTTGGCTTGGACGCAGTCCTGACAGACGAAGACAGCGCATTCCTTGCATTGACGAAGATAGCTTGGACAGCTCTGGCGGCGGTCTCCTGCTGCACGGATTGTGGGGCAGAAGAAGGACTGACAACCCTGCCAGCGTGACCCCTCGAGTGTCGATTCAAAGGAGCTAATCGACGGGGAAGACGATCCGGAATTGCTGGATGGCGGGGCGGAAAATGAGCGAGTAGGGGTGCGTGGAAAGAGAGTGCGAGCCGATCCATGATCGTTCGGTGTTTCAAAGAGGTCATCATCACCGAGACCATCGCCCGGTGGACCGTCGATGAAGCTGCTGTTGGTCGAGTCGAGCAAACGTTGCGTCCGGAATGGCAGATCATGGCTATGACCAGTTGGCACCGGATGGCTCACCCGGGGGTCAGATGATGAAGAAGCAGCAGCAGCAGAAGTAGATGCAGCAGCAACCGCCGATCGATTTTGGATGGTCAGTTTCTCATATCCAAGCTCCTTGTACCCACAGATGCGCAGTCGAAGCCCGCGCAGGTCGTGTTCAATGCAGAGAGGCTTCGAACAACTCTTGCAGTGCACTTTCCATTGAGGGGATTCGTAGCACTCCTGGCACAAATTACGTGGACAAGGCGACGTTTTCCGGCCGGGTGGCCCCAACAGCCACTTCATCATAGCAAGATGGCCGGTCTCCAGGGTGTAGTCTGGTCTGCTGGGGTCTCCATAGGCATATTTCGGAAATGTCTTGCTCCACTCGCTGACCGTATACTCCAGGTCTTCCCAGCCTTGGTTTCGAGGTAGAGGCACAGCCCGCACTTGGTCTACATCGCGACTGGGTGTACCAATACTGATACCACCTCCCCCAGAAAAGTATGGCTCTGCGCAGCACCAGTGGAATCGGAGCACAGGGTCTGGTGTACGTGGAAGTCCGTGTAGTGCGTTTGGATCGAATGTACTTGATATGGGGTCTTCCATCGAGCTTGGAGAGTGCACGGCACCGGGTGCCCACCATAAAGGATCTGATTGATTAGTGCTGTGATGAGCTTGGACGGTTGTGTGCGAATGGGTGCTGGCATGATGAGAATTGTTCGAAGACAACAACAAAGCTTCCTGTCCAAGATAAGGCCGCTCGTAGGAACAACTGGCACAGAGCGTCTTGCGACATCCGACACAATGCATCAGAATACTGCACTGTTCACATCTTTCTAGAATCTCTTCACCACAGTTGTCACACTTAATATCTTGCACAAATTGTTTGTGGCTGCGACGGAGATGTGCCGGAACCATTTTTCCCTCGCCAGCTTCATGGCCTTCGCCGCTACCCAATGCTTCGCCGAAGCAGCCGGTGTCTTCATTCTCCCAGAGCCGACCGCTGCGGATCTCTAGTGTCTCCTCGTCGCCATTATATGGTCCAATCCAGTTTTTACTTCGCCAGAGTCGGTCAAATGCGACCCAGGCTTCTGTAGTGCCTTGCGGATCCCGCATAGCGACATAGCCACGTCTGCGAAAGCATCTGCTAGCAGGCGTTGTGCACCATGCAGTATCCGTCCAAATCCCCAGTTTATGGCAGAGGTTGACCAACTCGTGTGTAGGCTCGGCATCGGAGTCTTTGCGAAATATCGACGAGGCGAGGTAGGGACGTCGACGATGATGGCGGGACCGGTAGGCGTACAAACTTTTAAGAGCCATTCGCTTTTTGGGTTGTTGCGAGGTGCTGAAATGGGTCGCTTGGTCGACATCCTGTTGAAGTGCGAGCAGATTAAGATATGGGACGATATGATATTTCAGAGAGACGTGCTTGCATCCGCGAATGGAAAGATGCTCCAAGGTCTCGCTGCGAGCATGCATCACCGTCGAGACGAGAATCTGTCCAGATACCGCAGTGTTGTCAAGTTCCAGGCTTCGGAGACATGTGGTGAAGGGCGCCAGCACGTTCATCAATAGCTGATCCAAGGCATACGGTCGGGACTGTCGCTCCGGTGCAACTTGCGCTTCGCGATCTGACGTGGTCGCGTGTGTCAGAAGTTGGGACGGATTCGACGAGGCGGAGGGATATAGTAGACGAAAGGATAAGGATGTCCATGCTGTAGGATAGGATCGGAAGAAGGTACGCAGGTAGTGGGAGGTTTGATAAAGCTTGAAGATGGTATCGGTCGGCAACTGGAGAAGAAGGGATTCCAAGACGGGGGCGTTAAAGGTGATACATCGTTCAAACAGCGATAGAACTCGGTCGGGTCGAATCTCTGACATATCTCGGGCGTTTTCCACCTCGTTATGGTGTTCGGCGGTGGTCGCCTGCTCGTCATACCCGGCGCAAATGCCCGGCATGATGATGAAGAGTTGAGACCCACCGGGTGGAGGTGGGAAATCACTCGAGTCGAGATGAACTTGGACGCGACGGCGCGATGAGTCTCTTGTAAGCGCAGGGCATGATAGAGCGAACAATCACGAAGGACGGTCACATCTCAAGGCAGAACTTGCAAATTCGACTTTTATGGTTCAAGTTGGGTTGAAGTGGAGTGGCAGTGGGCAATACTACTAGTCCTGGTATTGGTAGTATTGGTATGCTCACGTTGTAGGGTCGCCCCGGACTGGGGCAATCGATAAGCAGTGGATCGCAAGGGGGAAAAGAGAAGAGAGAGAGAGGGGAAGACAAGGGGTATAAAAGAGGGAGAAGGGAGTGTATCCTGGGATAACCCTAAAGTAATACTACAATAATGTAGCAAAACCTTTCAACTTGAATGAAGTTGAAATCGGAAGTGGAAATGAAGTGAAGTTCGTTGCGGAGTTCAAGTTCAACTTGATTGCCAACGCCGGATGGGGCCGTGTCATGTGATGCTATACATGGACAACAGAGCATCAGGTACATACGGAGTAGTGTAGTATACTATTTAGTAGTAAATAGAAGGTTGTAGGATTGGAATAAGGAAAAGTGCAAGTCTTGAACTTGAAAGTGTTGGCTATTTTCAAGTCGACCAGGCAAGTAGGACAGGGGAGAGTCTCATCGTGATCACTTCAGACTAATAGAGACTATATACAATATGTGCGAGTGGTATGCGTAGACCCTCAGCTAACTACTCTAGAGTAGTCAATAGCCTTCTTTATGTATCCAGTTTCTGCTCAATGCTTCTCGCTCGACTCGCCCACTGTATACCCTCTCGCTATTCCGCTGCGCCCTTCTTTCACCAAGGTACTATCATCCTGCTCCTCATCCTCATCATATCGAATATCGAAATCACTGCCCAACCCCTTCCACGTCCGTTGGGATCGAAGGAATTCCGCCCCTGGCGAAACGGCGCCGCCGATCATCGCTAGATCTCCCTTAGCCCGTCGGGCTAATGCCCGGGCAGCGGAAGGTCCGGTCGATCCATCGATCTGGGCAGAAGCGCGGGGTGCGGGTTCTCGCATCGGTCGGGAATGCGAGACGTATCGTCCAGTGCGCAAGTCAAACTCCGGTGGTGCACTCTCGGGTTCCGACATCTCATCATCGTCTAGGGTTGCACCATCCGCCTGCTCGTCCCCTTCGGTCGACTCCTCCTGTGGCTTGTCGAGGACCGCCTGGAAATCACTCTGCCAGGCCCCAGTCCACACCCGTTCGGCGTCGTCCTTCAAGGCCAATTCCAATTCGAACGGCGTGATCACCGGCTTCCAGAAATCCTGGCTGTCTACCAGGGAGCTCTCCCAGCAGCCAATCACGACCCAGCCCCCAATTTCACTAAAGTTGGCCACCTTGGCCGCGTTCAGCTTGCCTACTACAAACATGTAGCTCTTCTTGCCGGCGGCCGCAATTTGCTCCTTCACATGATTCACAATATGCAGATAGTTCTTCACGCTGAGCGTATTGATCAGGATTCCCCAAATGGGGACGGTCGTTAACCGTGTGGTGATCGCATAGCGACGGCGCAAAGCAGCCGCTGTGGATGCTGGTAGTGGCTTGACCTTTTCATTATTACCCTGTGTCTCTGTAGGGTAGATATGAATCGCAGCAACACGAGATGCAAGAGTCATCAGGAGTGCAGTTGGCGGGTCGGAAATGTGGAACAGCTGCCACTCCGACAATGTCTCTGGTGCCTCTCTTACAGAGTCCGGGACTGTACGGTTCGGAATGGCCGATGAAGGCTCATGAAGAACATCTGTCGCAAACAAGTTGCTATATCCTTCTTTCAAAAGATGCTCATATAGTGTCGGAACATGGTGGGAGTAAGTGACATCGGCTGCCAGAATAAGTTTGGTGGTTGTATCGGGATAGGTTTCTTTGAAGGCTTGCACCACGGGATCAATGTTGAGTGGCTTGCAGGTGAATACGTAGATTACCGGTAGTCTGGCTGTTGGCGACAGACACGATCGTCCGTAATGTACCACGACATCCGCATCCACATGTTCAGCAGCCACTTCGTCCACACAGCAAGTTCCATATGAGGTGTCGGCGAGAATATACAATCGCGGGGTCCACTTCTCCTGCTTGTCTTCCACTGACAACTGAGACACCCCTTGCGTAAAGTCCTTTTCTGTGCCCTCTTCAGTAGCACCATTTGTCTGGCCGGCAGAGTGGGCTCCAGAGCCATTGGTAGATCCAGTGCCATTGGTAGATCCAGTGCCATTGGCGACGGCTTCCTCCGAATTCAGACCACGACTGAGCAGTTGGAATACCCGCGGAGCATCCGGGAGCATATTATCGGGGAATTGTAGAGCAATGCGCTTATACCGTGCCTGACGGATTTCCTTCAGTGTGCGCTCAATGTCATAGGTAATGGAGAGTTCGTCATCGGAGATGCGCTTGGAGGGATCGACTGGGGCGACGGGCTGGGCTTCTTCGAAAATGCGATCGTCGGGAGTGGACAGCACAGGAGCTGCCTCCATTTCGGATGCCATGGGGACGTATGGCTGGGAGTGATTGGGGAGAAGAGAGTGGTATATAAAGAGTATTGAAGAGTTGAAGTGTTGAAGTGTCAAAGTCAAAGTGGGATGTTTGGAAATTTTTGGAGTCCCCCACTTTGCAGCGATAAGCCCCGATAATCCCCCCGCCCTCATTGGCGCAGCCACTTAGGGTTTGCTTATACTCAGCATTATAGAAGTGTTGATTATATACATGTATTTAATTTCAATTGCACAGTAAATAATGTTTATTCTACAGGGACTGATGTACTTGCAGTGAGAAAAGTCATATTTTCAAGAAAATTGTAGCAGATATTATCATTGTCACGTCTATGGGATACAACCCGGTCTATAGACAGTCACATCATGCCACCCAACAACCAATATGGTTCGATTCTAGAGCATTTTATGCCCATTTTTACAGGCCCCCAAAGATCAAAGCTCATTGCTTGTACCAGTCATCGAAGCCGAGATCCCATCCAAATAGAGGAGTATTGATACGCTTGGCCTTTCCTTGCGCAGCCAGGCCATTCAACACATCCATATCCTTGCTAGAAATCTCAATGACTTTAGCATTGCTCACAATGCGACTTCCACTGATAGACTTGGGCAAGACAACATCTCCGCGGTTGACGTGGTAGCTGATAAGTATCGTAGCGGGCGAAACGTTGTTCTTCTTCGCAATGTCCTGAATTGCAGGATCAGACATCAGAGGAGCTCCTAGAACGACAATATTCACATTAGTTCATGCTCATTTATACAGATTAGCATGAAACTATAGAGTATCTCAAGGAACACTTACCCTCGGAGCCAAGTGGGGAGTACGCCTCAAGGAGAATACCATGATCATCACACCATTTCTTCAGGGCATGTTGGGGAAGGAAAGGGTGTAATTCGACCTGGTTGACAGCAGGGACCACAGTCCATTTCTTCTTGAGCTCCTCCAGATACGGGATGGACCAATTGGCGACACCGATGGCCTTGACTTTACCGGCCTTGTATACTTCCTCCATCTGGCGCCATGTCTCGCCCTGGTCCCAAGATCGGTCAACGGATCGTGTGCCATCGGGGTTGACCGGTAGGAGTGCACTGGACTCATTCTGTTGATTCAATTTAGTCTTTCAAATTGTTTCCAATGAATGGTAGTAGCAGAGATTCACATACGGGTACAAGTCGAACTGGCCAGTGGATGAGCTGTTGTTGATCGGAAGTTAGCTGCGGATACCCACCATTTGCCATGGGGAACAGGGCTCATTTACGTAGAGATCGAGATAGTCCGTGCCCAAAGCATCAAGCGTTTTCTGAAGACCCTCCTTGACATTTGGCTGGTGGGTGTTCCACAACTTGCTGGTGATGAAGATGTTTTCGCGGGGAACACCACTATCCTTGATACCCTGACCAACTTCGTGCTCATTTCCTATTGCCTCGTCAGCTCGAATTTCTATTTTCTTTATTCCTTTCTGGGCATACCGTAAATCCTGTCATTCATTAGCTGTCTGATTCAAGGCTGTGCACTGCGAGGGGGAACAATGATCTTACAATGCGGCGTCAATGTGAGTGTATCCGTTTTGGAGGGCAAACGAAACAGCCTGGCGGACTTGGCCAGGCTCAGATCGCCAAGTACCTGTATTCATCAGTCAAGATTGCGATAAAGCATCATGATAGAGTAGTATGTCTCGTACCGAGGCCAACGGCGGGAATCTGGGTGCCATTGTTGAGCTTGAAATGAGTCGGGGGTGCCATTTTGATTATGCTTCAAGATGATGGAGTTAGGAGCAGAAAGTCGAATGAAAACAGTTTAGAGAAACACGGTTCGAGGAAGAAACTTGAAAATGCGAGAGGGGGATCTCCTATATTTGAGAGGGTCTTTGTCGAGTGATGTCAACAGAAAGAAATGAAGCGGCTTGGAGTAATTTTCCCCGCAGGAATCGGGTGAACTCCGAACTACTTGTCAAGGTTATTTCTTTTAGCCGTCGATAAATTAGAAAGTCGATCTGATACCCACTTAATGGTCATTCTTCGAGAATCAACAATTTGGGATTACTCTGCCCGCATTCACTTCGGATTCCTTTCGCCGATCAATCCACATGTCGCCGCAACTTTCTGAATAAGGTAATTTTATTTGAACAACAAAATCCAAGCTTAATGATCTGTTTCTATGGGGTTGTACAAGATACTATTTCAAGAGAAGTATGAGAAATTCCTAGAAAAGTAATCAGCTCCGCTTCATGATACTCCAGCCGGCATTGCTCGCCCATGACCTTCTATTTCGAGTAATTCTTCTAACTTCACAGAGGGTGGAATTTGAACCTCATTCGCGATATCTCGCGTAGACCACTATGCATTTCCCTTCCAAAAGACTCGTGAGTAGATCGGCGATTGTCCGGTTTCCCCTCTATTGATACGTGACGCGGGGAAACTAATAGCTTAAGTAGATGCTTCACCCAGATTTTATCAAAGAAAAGATAGACAGTGCAAAGTCACAAATTTCCTCAATTGATCGAACCTCCCATAATTTTTCCAATCAGACTCTTACTGCATACTTCAATTATCCTGATACGCATTTTTAATCTCGGAAATTGACCATACTACAACGTCAACAATGTCGCTCGGAGACCGTCGTGTCAAATTTGCTCTCTTCGGCCTCGGCCGTCTAGGAGCCCTTCGAGCCCGCATCCTCGCCTTTCAACAGCCTCGAATCGAACTCGTTGCCGTCTGTGATACAAAGCCAGGAACTGATCAATGGGCTGCTGAGAATCTACCCGCATCTGTCAAATACTTCTCAGACCCTCAGGAATGCTTGAAGAATAGCGGTGCTGAGGCTGTGCTCATCTGCACTGCAACAGCTACACACGCACCTCTGATTCTGCAAGCTCTCGATCTGAACCTGCACGTCATGTGTGAGAAGCCTGTGTCTGTGGATATTGCTACTACTAAGGCGGTAGTTGAGAAGGCATCTTCCCGACCTGACCTCAAGTTCCTGGTTCCTTTTACTCGTCGATGTATGGAATCCTTCGCTCCACGCTGCTTGGAGCTTACGCTGACACAAAACAGATGACAAGTCCTACCGTCAAGCTAAGGCTCTGGTCGATAATGGAGACTTGGGTGAAATTCATGCTGTTGAGACGACAGGAATTGATCAAGCAGATCCCAACGGTACGAACTCCATCCCTCTAACTTGAACTTCCCTTTCATCTGCATAGACCGAGAGACTAAAACAGTTCCCACAGCCTTCTTCGTATCTTTCTCCGAACAATCTGGGGGAATCTTCCTTGATTTTGGTATCCACACTGTGAGTCGCCGCAATTCAGTACTGCTCAACTAGTCCAATCTATTAACATAGTATCAGGTTGACGCTGGAAGATATCTGCTAGACGTCAAATCAGGACTCTCAAACCCAAAGAAACAAGTCAACAGAGTCATCGCCTTCGGTCAAGTAGCCGTCTACGGGGACCTTGCCAAATACGGCGACGCAGACAACGCATGGGGACTGGTGGAATTTGCCAACGGCAAACTTTTCAAAACCTACCTTGGACGAACCCTTACCAGCGGATTCGAGGACACAACCCGGTTGTGCGGTACAAAGGGACACTCCATCATCAGCGCTAACTCGAATGTTGAGATTCGCGACCACATTGGTATTCGGACGACCTCTGTGCCTGATGCATTCACTCTATTTGATACGACATTCCTGACTGATCTTGCTGAGTTTGCTGATGCTGTTCTTGATGATAAGCCTATGACTTGTCAGCCGGAGGATGCTTTTGAGGCCGGTAAGATTTGTGCTGCTTTGCAGTATTCGTTCCGCAAGGGTGTGCCTGTGTACTTTGATGATAATGGTCTTCCCATCATGGAATAGGCCATGAAGTACTCTAGTTTATAAAAATAGTCAAATTGAAGAGCAGTTTCTTATAGATCTGATACATTTCGCGATAGAAAATTTCGTATCTCTGTAGGTATAGGTATCCTAATCCTGCGCCTTGAATTCGACTTGGGTTAAAATTTTCAAAGCTCTACATCAGAATTTCTACTGGCATCTGTATCAAATAAAGGCGATATCGACCTTGACTTAGAGGGCTTCCACAGGAAGATTCATTTTGATGCCTCCCGAAGAATCGAGGCGACTTCCCTTACTACGTCCACGGGTCAAAAGGCCAAATCAGTTTGTAACTAGTAGTTTAATGATTTTTTTGTCTCTCGCGACATTGGAAGTGACTTGGTATCAACAAATCTCCAAATTTGGAGTATTAAGAAGTGCTTACCTCAAATTGACTGTAGTAGAAATTTAACCCGAAGGTGAACTTTTCTACGAGAACTGAAACTTGTGGGGAAACTTACCCCGGGCGTAGGTCTGTCTACTGTTTCTTCTCGATACCCTGAGCTCCACGCACGAAGTTACCCTGTCTGATCTGAATAATCGAAACTGTCCCCACAATCACCTGAGATTACATAGAGTGAAATAATCATCGGACGAAGTGCGGAGATGCGGGGGTTGTCTGATTGACGCGGAATGACTTGATGCGGTTGAGTGCGGCGAGGCATTCCTAATTAGGCAATTTTCTAATCAGCAGCTCTGGAGCTCGTTCGGTGGCACTACACATGTCTATACACTGGCAGGACATATATAGATGATTCAAGACCTTCATCACTGAACAATATCTTGAACAACCCCGGAGCAACTTCAGGTTCGAAAAACTATTACTAGTATCGCTAGTACAAATTCTGGGATTCAGCTTGGAATATTGCATCAGAGGCACTTCATCAGTGCCTTTTCCCTCATCAGAAGAGAAAATGGCGCCTTTCGTTCAGGAATCCATCGCCATAACCCCTCTGTCTAAGGGTACCAATATTCACTCCAAGAGCAAACTTCTGGATCACGAAAATGTCCCAAAGCCTGTCGCAGACGACTTCATGTACGATTTCAAGTACAATCATCCACTTCCAACCACCGACGTATTAGGAATTAATATTCCCACCGATTGCGACGCTCAGAAGGAAGCTCAAGCAATTGTATCTCGGCTCTCGGCTGCAGCATCTGAGAACGATGCAAAGGCTTTCGCTCAGTTATTCCTTGAATATGGTGAGTCCCGTACCGAGGCGATGACCGAATTCTAGCGTGCCTTCGTGCTAACTGCTATATCCAGGCGTGTGGCGCGACAAGCTTTCATTCACTTGGGACTTTCGTACATTCAACTTCAGAGATAACATCTTTAAAGCCGCTTCCGATCTCCTGCCTCAGACCAAGGCTAGGAACTTCGGGTTTCTAGAGCCCGCACCCGCGGTATCTCGACCCTACCCCGATTTCTCCCAGTTGCAATTTGTTCTCTCCTTCGAGACCGAGGTTGTTCTTGCTTCGGCCGTCATAAATGCAGTCCTGACCAAAGATGGTTGGAAAATCTATACGATGCATACTGTTGCCGAGACTTTGAAACAATTCCCTGAAAAATCTGCACCAGATGGACATATGACCGGCATTACTAGCTGGGAGAGCCAGAGATCCGCGATGATCAACACTGCTGATCCTGAGGTTCTCATCATCGGTGGTGGTCAAAAGTAAGGAACCATTGACCTGTGTGCTTAGATCGAACACTAACCAGTTTCTCCTAGTGGCCTCGCAATGGCATCACGCTTGAAAGTCCTCGGGATGGAAAATTTGGTTATCGAGCGCACCGAAGAAGTCGGAGACATCTGGAAGAATCGCTACGAATACCTTTCACTTCACTTCCCACATTGGCCAGATGCTCTGCCATACTTCAAATACCCTCAACATTGGCCCACATACACACCAGCCCAGAAGCAAGCTCTATACATGAAGTGGTATGCCTCCGCTCTAGAATTGAACGTCTGGACCAAATCGGAAGTCGCCACAGCAGACCAAGACGATGCAGGAAATTGGACTGTCACTGTCAACAAAGAGGGCAAGGAAATTCGCACGCTTCACCCTAAACATGTCATCATGGCCACTTCGCTATGTGGTATGCCTTCCACCCCGGCTATTCCAGGCATGGCCGATTTCCGGGGCGCAATTCGTCACTCGAGTGCGCATAAGAGTGCGCGTGATTTCATTGGGAAGAAGGTCTGCGTTGTCGGTACCTCGTCCTCTGGCTTTGATACAGCTTATGAATGTGCCCGCTTGGGAATCGATGTGACCCTTCTCCAACGATCACCAACTTACGTGATGTCTTTGACTCATTCTGTCCCACGTATGCTTGGAGGGTATGCGCCCAATAAGGAGACGGGTATTCTTCCCGACACAGATGTTCAGGACCGTCTCAACTTCGCAACTCCAGTTGGACCTGGAGAAGAGCTTGCTAAGCGCACAGCTAAAACCCTCGAAGAGCTCGACAGACCTCTACTCGAAGCTATCAATGCTCAGGGTCTGCGAACATGGCGTGGCCAGCGTGACACTGGAAACTCAACATTAGGCCAGACTCGAAATGGCGGGTTCTATTTCGACGCTGGTGCTTGTGATGAGATTATCAACGGAAACATCAAGGTGGAACCGGGATTTATCGAAAGGTTCACCGAGGACAAGGTCATCTTGAATGGCGACCGCGAGAAGGAATTTGATCTCGTTGTCTTTGCAACTGGCTTTTCCAACACGATTGACACGATTCGGGCCACTCTTGGCGAGAAGATTGCCAGTAAATGTGGGCCTATCTGGGGAATTGATGAGGAGGGTGAGTATAAGACGGCTTATCGAGAGACTGGAGTACCGAACATGTGGATCATGGTTGGCTTCCTTCCAATGACCCGGTATGCCTCCAAGTTGTTGGCTTTGAGGCTGAAGGCCTTGAAGGAGGGTATCTCTCCGCCACCGTACAAAGTCTGAGCTCTATAGATGAAATGAATTGATTAATTTGCGTTTAATATCTTACGTTCATCCACTGTCAGTGTACATTCGCTGCTCCGTAGCTGTGCTATCTCCTAGCTCTCCTGTAGATGCATATTGCAAACAGCAGAACTGAATTCAGGGAAACAGCCCATTTGTCAAGTCAGAGAGTTGGTCCCAGAAATCCAACCCGTTGCCATCACCGCATAAATTCATCGGGTCCATCAAAGGTGGGTTCGAGAGCACCACGTTAGTGTTGAGTCTTTTCAGGTACAAGCGTTCTATTCCTCGATACGCTTCTGCATACTTAGAGAAGATGGGCAGATCATCAACAATCATCTTACTACGAGGGCTTCCACCACTGCTGGCATCCTCGAACACTTTGCTCAGCTGCTGGAGGATACCTGGAAGGTTATACATGGTCCTTGCAGTATTCAAGTCCCATGCTCGATCCTCAATGCATAGCAGTCGGGAGGCTTTGATAATAGCGAGAGCAATGTGCAGGATGGAAATAGGTCGATTGGTACCAATCGAAATGCGTCGTATAGTTTGGGTGTGCTTTGCAAACAGTCCCATATAGTTTGCGATCGAATGTGTGTAGTTCCTATTGTCTCGCTTTAATCTCCGAATTTAAAAGGCTCAAACAGGCGGATGCGAGTTGAAGCACAGTGCGTCCGTAAAATAACTGTTTGAAGCTATTAGTGCGATAGTATCTGGCCTCCGATTATGGGGATTACATACGTTTCCACTTCAGATTGGCCGGTAGTTGATTCATGAATGCATCTAGCTCATTCTGAATAGATGCCACGGCTATGGTGTAAACACCTCCAGATGGCTGTTTGTTGGGGTTGCCGATATGGTGAGTGCTCAATATCGGGGCATCTAAACATTGATTTAATGCGGCCATGAGCTGACTATACGAAACAAAGTGTCAAAGCCAAGATCTTGACCGATAGTTTCGGAACATTAGACGGTATCTACGCTGGTGTCTACTTAGTAGGTAGATACTACAATGGCTGCGTGAAGGTCTCAGAACCTCCCTGTTCTGTGATACAATTGTATGATCGACTATTATATTTGCCTGGTTCGATTGAACTTGGAGTTTGCTATGGTGTCTTTGCTTCTAGACTTTTTCTAAGACGATTGTGCATCTTTAGTGCGATTTTCTATTAAATTCTCTGTAGTACTAGTATTACTTCAATGGCGCTCACCACCTGGGCACCTGGGCACTATGCCCAGGTGGATACCGACATATCTTGAGGACTTGAGTGCTGTACTTCTAAGGAGCAATTTCAATAGTTCATAGTGTAGCTGCTTTTTTCCCTTGGTATTTTATGCTATCTACTAACTCAAGGTAGTACCAGTATACAGTAATTAGCTGCTGTCCAAAATTCCAGGGCATTATGCTAGTGCTCTTTAGCCTCAAAACCCCCACTTGAACCGTGCACGGCCAGCCCACTACACAAGTTAGTGTATGGCTAGCAAGCTCCCACCCCTCTTTGACCTCATATAATTTACACAAAAGCCATAACTGGTTGCGCATGCTTATCCATCCACATGGATCCGCTCTCAATATCGGCCAGTGTGGCTGGCCTCACAGCAAGCTGTGTCCAAACCGCAAAAGCCCTGCGCGACCTCAAGGACAAATTCGATGATGCCAACCTCACCATTTCTGCAATATGCACAGAGACAACACTGATATCCGCCTCTATGTCTCACATTCAGAGTCACATCTTGAAAAATCCAGATTCGGTCCTAGATAAGCTCCAGAGCCAACCGAGCCTGGAGTCAACACTAGACCAAGCCTTAACCGGCTGCTACGTTGTTTTCGATCTTCTGCAAGGCGAGATTGCGAAGTTGACGGAGTCGGACGTGCTGGAGACTTCAGTGACTCTTGGATTCGCTGCTAAAGTACGATACATGTGGAGTGAATCTACGATGAAAGAACTTCTGAGTCAAATCCGTGGTCTTCAAGTTGCATTTACCTTCTTGCTGCAGCTACTCGGAGTGTAAATACCCCACTTTTCATCTTGACTAGTTACTTGACAATCTTGCTGAGATGATGAAACTTTTTTAGCGATACCATCACGGAACTGAAACAAATCATGGACCAAAATACAGCAATCCTTGCCGAAGTGGCCCAGCATACTTCACGCATTTCTACATCCGCCAAAAAGGCCTCACATGCACCGAGATCCATCTATGACATGTCCTTCAAGACATTAAGCATCTCGGAGGATAATGCATCGCTATATAGCTCGAAATTGTTTACCTTTGATGATGAGGTGGTTAACTCAACTGCTTATCGCCAAGTTTTGGCGAAGGCCTATGCTCGAGGGGGCTCTCCGGCTCCTGAAGACACGAAAGAGGCTACAACTGATCAGGAAAGACATTCAAAGTCTCGCAATGAAGAAAGAGATAGTGTTTCTGGTATGTTTTGGAAGGCTGTTGAAGTTTCCAATACTAGTATAATAACTATAAAATTTCCCAGAAACTTCAACAATGATCGGCAGCGGTTCCAACCAGGAAAGTCGAACAAGAGCAAAGATTGCCAGCTCCGCCGGACACAGTTTCAGCGTTTCTATGAGCGATGATCCATTGAAGGAATTTCTTCAGAGACCCGGATTCAGCGAGTGGGCGCCCCACTGGTCATTGAAGCGGGAGGATCTTGCTTCCGTCTCGAAAAAGGAGATCGAACGCCAGAATCTACTTCATGAGATTATCTTCTCTGAGCAAGCATTCATGAAACAGCTCCAAGTCATCCACTATCTTTATTATCATCGCCTGATACTCCATCCCTCTAAGACTGTGTCCGATAAGTCAAATCAGGAGTTCGCTGAAAAGAACTTTAGCTTCCATCAACGATTCTACCGTCTGCACAAGATTCCTCTACAAGCCATTACTGAAGAGGCAGACTGAGGAGGGCCCATGGATCAGCAGTTTTTCTGATATCTTCGAGAAATGGTTAATCGAGGCTACTCCTATCTATCTGGAATTCAGTTCTCTTTACCCACATCTAAACTTTGCGGTTGAACTTGAAGCCACTAGAGACGCCAGATTTGCGATCTTTCTTAGCCAGTCAAGGGAGCACAAATCTAGCAATAGGCTTACTTGGTCAACTTTCTTGATGGCTCCGCTCACTCGGATTCAAAGATACCCAGTGTTGCTCACTGTTGGTCTCAAAACCAGTGACCCTGAGAACCCCCAACATCAGTACAATGCTATGGAACAAGTCATCCAAGACATCAGGGATCTCGGGAAGAAGTGCAATTCCGAGCTCTCTCATGCTAATAAAAAAGTGCAATTGGACAAGTTGAGTGCGCAGGTGGGTCCTACGCTGTCGGACTTCATAACAAACTACAACTCGGAAATTCTCTTCGATCAAGAATTATCCCATCAGAAGGGGAGCTTGAGGGGAGCCTCTCAAGTTAGATTCGTTATCCTAGGTTCTACGCCACATGCAAGCATTCTTGTCTTGAGCAGAGTCTCCAAGCTGAAACGTGTTGGTGATGAGACAAACACATATGAACTAGTGACCCAGGTAAGTGGTTTTTGCTTCGAGATAAAGCTTCATTTCCCTTTGCCTTATCCAGAGCTAAATGGTAACAAAATCACATTCAGTTCATCACCGGGGCCCCTGTTGAGCTCCTTGTTTCTTCAAATAATATTGGAAATGGCCAAACATCTCTGACTTTATCCCAAAATGGCACCGAGCCTAGTTTCACATTCACCACATCTAGCATCAAGACTGCAAAGGAGCTTTTGAATATTCTGGAAAATGTTGGCGCAGTTCTCAAACAACTCCCAGCGGCATCCACGATGTCACTCAGATGAACACATGCACAACCGGCGATAGCGTCCGTCGAGTTTGAGCCTTTCATATTCAAAAATTGCCGGGGGCAGTAGTACAATTGTACCAACTTCTTTACTTCCTTCTCCATTCACTCTATATCTAACACACAGTAGTAAGGCCTTATTGTTTACTAGTACCCGTTATACTACCTAGTCCTTTGTTACTTACTGCGTGGTTCTGAGCATTGATTCCAACTTGAAGCAATCTGCGGATATAAGGTGGAAACGTCATTTCGGTCTATACAGTGTAATATAGTACTACATTGCTGTCCAGGTGTAACTTGAACTTGAATTTATTAATATCCAGGGCTCATAGTCTACGAATAGTACGTTCCAGACGGTTGTTGTAGACACATTAGTACCTAGTAAAGGTTACGTACCACTAGTAGTACTTTGACCTACTATTACTATACTAACTCAGCTACTAGTATAATCAACTTCGATTCAAGCTGGCACTGGATTGGACACTGCTACAATTGTAGACATCAATTCTACCAGCCACCAGATATCAATTTGACCAAACTACCCTACTACCGTGGACATAATTAAATGGCTCGATGGACATTTCGAGGGGTATTAAACCACACGAGATCACTTAGAGCAGATTGTCATTCGGGTATTGTATCAAATTCTAATGGCAAGTCACCTCGCGTAAAAAATCGAACCAACTTCAGATCATACTCGGAAATATCTTCAATTCCTTCCTTTCGCCATAAGCCAAACTCGATCAGCCGCCATTCCTCCCATAATAAAAGCCCATAGTGAGAATAAGCATCGAATTCCACATGATTCGAGCGTTCGGTATCCCGAGCCGATAACAGGATGTTCCATAACGTCATACCCAGTGGCTCAACTGTCAAGCTCGAGCTTCCATCTTCCGTTGACTCTGGTTTCAAAGCTTGAGAAGAGTCCAGCCGTCTCTGGGCCTCAACCCAGCGGAACAGTTCTATCACGAAATTGTCGTGATATCGAAAATCACAGAGCTCATCGCATTCGCTTTCATCTTGAAAACGATCTTCTTCACCTTCGGAAGAGTTTCCATCTTCAAATCCCCTTTCAAACAATGAGCGGCTATCTTGGCGTCCGGGTTGAGATGTTGGACTGGACCCTAGAAATACGTTATCATTCGAATTGATGTCTTTGAAGTCGATCTCCTGCCCAATTTCTTCATTGAACTCGAGTCCGATGATTTCCTCATCGCTTGCCAGCTCGGCCTCTAGATCATTGATAAGAAATCCTGCTTCAGAGTCGCTCGATTGCTCTTCTACCGTATCAAGAATAGCTTCAAGTTCGAATGCTGTATCTTGTGTCGGTGCTCGATCACCGGAGCTTTCATCTGGCCTTTGAGCTTGAACAGTGGCCTCCCATAAGGGCAATGACTGACATCTCCACCCAAACTCTCTGTCCTGGGGAATGGGCGCAAAGTGGAATTTTCGGCCCCGTTTCAAGTCTTTCTCTGGCTTCTTGGCCGCAGAATTTCGGTGCAGATAATCACGCACCGTCGCAATTTGCGCCGTTGCAGCATTTGAGGAAAGAAATTGGAGGATTTCCTTGGGAACCAGCTTTTTCATGCGGCCGTGCGATTGTAGCGACCCTTTGCGCACTTCTTTTAAACCAGACGGAAGATCACAAGCCGCCAGAAGGCCAGTATGCTACGTTGTTCCTCGGCCCATGTTGGGATCTCGAAGTCTTCATGAAACCTCCAGTTGCTCAGGCAGCTATTCAAACACTTTTGCATGGACTCTTCGATGTAAAGATGTGCGTGAACGTGGACTTTGTGGGCTAGCCTAGTCAACCATCTCATGTCCGAGACTCTGCCTGTCGCGCTAGGTAGCAATCGAATCACATTATTACTATCGAAGCTATCAAGCTCGCCTTCCGCATTGTGTCACAGAAATGATCCTCTGTGCAAGAATAATGCAGCCTGCATGAGGGCGCGCGTGGGAGAGGGCACTTTAGTGCTCAAAATCGCACTTACTATAGCACGGGCATTATCCTTGAACACAGATTCTAAGTGGGGGGATGCCTGGATGAGACTCCACAGTGAAGTGAAGTCGCTTAATTCCTTGAAGATCAGGACCAGGACCTCGGCAGGAAAGCGAAAGAGCTGATCGTTGGCCATAACTTTGGAAACTGAGAGTCGAGGGACTTGAACAGTGTGAGTTGGAATGGGAAGATCCATGGATGACGTTCAGAAAGAGTACTACCTACCTATAGGACTGCCTTTACATATTTATAGGTGGGTTCTACCCGTGACTAGTACAATAATACTGCCTAATGTCGAGCCTCAGGCTCTTAATTACTATAGTAGTAGTATAGTACTAGTATACTGGTATTATTGGTACTAGGGTCACTGAGTACGATCGCATTAGTGTACTCCGAGTCCTAGTATGGTTGAATTATAAAGCTGGTCAAACTCGGTCATTTAATAGAGTAATATTTAAAATAATACTCCATATAGAGCCTAGCAGTAGTAGCAGTACCTTTATGCATACTAGTACTACTTGATCTCTTTCCAAAGTTGTAAACTCTGCCTAGGTGAACCTGTAACTCATTCACAACGGTATCCAGCTAGCAAGTTTTCTACATTCACAAACAATCTTGAACTCTGAAAGTCGTAGCTTAAAAGGATTTGAACCTTTATCACACTGGTGCACTGTTTGTTCTCCTACTGCCTACTTCTACCTGGCAGTACTAGGCAGCTGTCACCCACCCAATCAATGCCCATAACTTGGTGGTTTGTAAATTTACTGACTAGGTAATACTAAATAGTCACTTTTCTTGGTTTATCTAATTATCTAATTTTATTAATTTAGCAGCGCCATACCCTTAAGGATATTGAATGGCAGTTACCATATGGTACTAGCCAGTATCTTATATCACGTGTTGTGCAAGAGGGGTTTCAAATTACAGGGAGGCTGCCTGAGGCTCTTTCATCTGGACCGCCACTGGCAATACTATCAACTTGAGCTTCGCTGTCCAGCTGTTAGCTCCCGACAAGGCTGTTCCTGTTTCTTTCTCCTAAGCCACACATCAGCAGCAAATGTGCTCCCGCCTCCATGATTGGGGGCTCGGAAAATTCCCCGTCAGATCTTGAACATCAAGGGAGGCCGCGACCTCGCCAGAGACGGGCCCAAGTAGCCAGAGCCTGCGATGCTTGTCGGCTCCGCCGCACCAAGTGCGACAATGGTGTCCCATGCTCAAAGTGTATAGCACGTGGAAACCACTGCAGTAATAGTGATTCACCCAAAGCCTCAACCCTCACGGAAGCCTCGGAGGAAATCGCCAGTCTCAGGTTGAAAGTCCAGCAATTAGAAACAGAGCTCAAGCGGCAAGCTTCGGATAATCACAACCTACCAGGTCCGATACCATCGCCAACACCACCGCATTCGGCTTGTGTATCTACAGCAGGGGACCTTGCCCCCGGTTTGAAAAGGCACCGTGACGGTATACAATTTCGCCCCACGCGCTCTTCCAGCGAGGCTTGGTTTGGGCCATCATCCCTTTACCTTTTTATCCAACGTCTTAGCGAGTTCCTTGATCTTAAATTGCGAAAGGGGCATTCCGTGCATAGTTTGCATCCTGTATCGGCCTGTGATCACAAACTCCGAGACGTACCGGAAACGAGTCAACTTGGAAATACAGGCCGTTCGTGTGCACCCCCAGCTGAGGACGTACCTGCTGCGGGGATCTACCTGAGCCCTATACAGGAGGACTACTTTTTAAACTTCTACTGGCAAACATATCATACGTCGCTTTTTCCGATTGTGGATGAGGCACATTTCAAGAATCATTATCAGTCTCTCTTTGTGGATGGCGGCCAGGATCGGAGACCATCGGCCCTCGTCGATATCATCATCGCCATGTGTATGCAATATGCAATCTCCGCGAAACCTCTTGAGACTCAGGGAATCCTTGTTGAAGGAAAAGATGCGCTACTTGCCGGTCGGTGGCACTATTGGCGAGGGCAAAAGTTGCTTCAATATGAGCTTGACAGTCCATCATTATCAACGCTACAATGTCATTTGCTTTCCGCAGTCTACATATGCGGTGGATCCTTCCACAATATGATGCACGCTACCGTGGGTCTAGCTGTAAGCACTGCCTATAGCCTTGGCCTGCATCTTGACCCCCCATCAACAATGCCTGAGAAGGATCGCGAGATACGCAGGCGACTGTGGTGGGCAGTTTACATCATGGACAGCAAAGCCGGAATGAAGCTTGGTCGTCCATTCATGCTGCAAAGCTCCTACGCTATGCCGGTCCTACCTAGTGACACTCTTGAAGCCGCTGCAAGCTCCGGATCCATGTTTGCGCCCATCGGACAGAATGCCACATGGCTGACGTATAACTTACACCTGGTACAGCTGTATATGAAAGTCCGGACAGCTTACACATCATTTCATGATCAAGAATTCCATTTCCAAAAAGACCAAGCTTTACGAACTGATGGTGAACCCCAGCCATCCAGTGTGAAATTTCTGAACACATGTTCTCAGAGCTTTCGCGAATGGGTCGATGCTATTCCAGAATCCCTCAAATTGAAGCGTCAGAATAATGGTCAACCCTTGTCCACGGATTTTACCTCCATTCTGCTTGAGCCATTTACTCCACTTTGGCTACAACGGCAATGTCTACTCCTCGAACACACATACCATCATCTGAGCATAAACCTTTATCGACCATTTATATCATTCACCATAAGACCAGCTCTAAACTCAATAGGAGAGCAACTCGCCATGAACTGCGCTTCTCATGCGATAATGTTGACAATCATCACGCAACAGGTGCTTGCAGAATCATCACTCTTTGACGGGTGGCATGAGGCCTTCTTCTGTCAGTGGAATGCAGTTATGACCCTTGTCGGGTTCGTTCTGTTATTTCCGCATACATCATTAACCAGTCAAGCCAAACACGCAATCAAACTGGCCATCTCAGTCTTCGATAACTTCGGTGCCAAGTTCTCAATCGCAGCAAATGCAGCGGAGATCGTCCGCGGTCTATCTATCAAACTTGAAGTCCTCACAATGCCCAGTGAATTTGCATCTCCTGCCAGTGCTACGATCATACCCCAAAACTCCGAAGCCAGCTCTTTATCGCCTGTCTCAGGGGACTACGACCCACCGTCAGATGGTCTGTTCGATGGACCGGGATTTAATTTGTTTGACATGGCCGTTGACATTGATTTTTGGAATAATGCTGAGGCGCTGTGGCCTGATCTTGACAATTTATCACAAGTTGTAGAAATATGAGCGACAGACCTGGAATATCTCAGGATATTGTCTTTCAAATATTTTCAGTAGGATTTTTCGATCTATATTAAAAACTTAGTCCTGTTCTCTGACAATTCCAAACCTGGGCTCATTGCCTACCTAGTACCTACTAGGTACTTTTGATCATGAGGCGTGAATCCCGAAATTCTCTAGTAGAACCAACAATTAATATTAAGAAAGGATAAATATGCGAGGAAACATGATTGGATCGTATTTTGCCATGCTGCTGCAATCTGAAGGAGGCTAGAACAAGCCTCCGTAGTTCCGCCTTGAAGATAGCGGAGTTGCGGAGTTGCGGGGCTACGCCCGTTGGACGGAGTTACGGAGTCACGGAGTCTTAGTGTCAAGCCATCTACATGTATACATAGTAAGCACGATTATAAAACCCCCATCCTATCCTCGCCTTTCCAAATTATTATTCTCATCTCATCAAGTCATCCTATAACAAAGCAAACTCACAGTTTCAAAATCTTCTTAAATCCATTCAAAATGTCTCCCTCCCGCAAAGCCCTCATCAGCATCACCTCAGCCCAAGCAACCCTCTTCCAAGGAAAAGAAACAACAGGCCTCTTCATCAGCGAAGCACTCCACCCCTTCAAAGTCCTCACAGCCGCCGGCTTCGAAGTCGATCTCGCCTCCGAAACAGGGAAATACACCCCCGATTGGCTATCGCAACAACCAGACTTCCTCAACGGCGACGATCTCAAGATCTGGAACGATCCCAACAGCGCTTTCCGCCAGAAGCTAGATAATCTGCACAAGGCTTCGGATCTGGATAAGTCTCAATATGGCCTGTTCTATGCCTCTGCTGGTCACGCTGCCCTGATAGATTACCCCACCGCATCTTCCTTGCAGAGAATTGCTGAGGAGGTCTGGGCTAATGGTGGTGTTGTTGCTTCGGTTTGTCACGGTCCTGCTATTTTTGCCAACATGCTCGATAAGGCAACTGGGGAGCCTCTTATTAAGGGCAAGAAGATCACTGGATTCACAAGTGAGGCTGAGGAGACCATGGGAATCATGTCTGAACTTCGGGGTTGGAATTCGGAGATGGTTGAGGAGGTTGCTGAGCGCCTTGGGGCTACTTGTGAGTTTCCAGAATTGACATTTGACTCTTTCTGCAACACGAAAAACTAATTCGAATTTTAGATGAACGCTCTGCTGGAATTTGGGATGATTTCCATGTCGTTGATGGCCGTTTGGTGACAGGGCAGAATCCTGCTAGTGCAACATCAACTGCTAAGGCGGCTGTTGCGGTTTTTGAAAGCTTGTGATTCGATCTGTGGACGATTCTCAGTTTCTCCTGAATAATTGGAGAGGTCAAATATTGGGTGTTCATATTATTCCTGGGATTAGCTTGGCTTATGCAGCGATAGCACATCACTCACTCTCTCTCTCTCTCTCTTGGTCTCGGGCGGAATGTTCCTGATGAGGAACTGGTTCTTCCCATAGCGAACAGTGTGGAAGATTCATACAATCATTAATACATGAAATTTTATTTTCTTTAAAACCATACCAGTACTATATTCCCGAGTATCATTTCTACAAATCAGCCCGTGCCGGCTCACCAGCCCATACGCGACGGATAAGCTCGCGAATAGGTGTCCGCTCAATAGCCCGAGGGTTCCAATAAGGATTAGACACAGCAATATCAGCTGCCTTATCAACATCCTCCTCCTTCATACCAAAGTCCTTGAGACCGCGCTTGACCTTGAGCTTTGTCAACAAAACATTCAGGCCGTGAATAGCGTCGCCATTGCTGTCCGGCAGCGCGTCGGCAAGTTGCTTGATAGCTTCCGGGATATTGGGAGCGTTGTATGAGATAGCGTGGGGTAGAACTGCAGTGTGTGTCTCTGCGTGGGGGAGGTTGAAGCTGCCGCCTAGGGTGTGGCATAGCTTGTGGTGGATGGACATGCCGACGCTGCCGAGGCAAGTTCCGCATAGCCAGGCGCCGTATAGAGCGCGAGAGCGAGCAGACTGTGATGAAGGATCCTCAACGATCTCGGGGAGTGCGGATGCGAGAGCACGCGTGCCTTCGATGGCCATCATATTGATAATAGGGTTGGTGTTGCGGGCATAGAGAGCCTCGACTGGAAGACAAATTTGAGTCATTTTGCGCCATTTCACTCTTGTAATATAAGAGTTGCTTACCTGCATGGGCAATGGCATTCACACCACTGGTAGCACTCATCGCAGCTGGCAATGTCATGGTCAAGTCTACATCGTAGATGACCGTACCAGGCAGAATCTTGGGATCAGATCGAGTCTTCTTCAGACCGTCGGCGGTCTCGCCCAGAATAGGTGTCATCTCACTACCAGCATATGTCGTAGGAATACAGATATGAGGCAGGCCGGTGCGAATGCTGATCGCCTTACCCAGTCCAATGGTGCTACCTCCGCCGATGGAGATCACCGAGTCGGCACCCTGTGCCTTAGCATACTCAAGAGCCTTATCGGTTACATGAGTGGGAGTGTGCATAGTCGCCTCGCTAAAGATGCCGGCAACCTGACCCTTAAGAACATCCTTGACTGTCTCCGCTTGGCTGACCTGCTGCGGTGTCGACAGCACCAAAGGCGCCTTCACTTGCAAACGGGTGATCTCCTCAGGGAGTTTCTGCAAGGTACCGCTGCCGAAAACGACGCGGCCGGGATTGGGGTTGTACTCGAAGGCGTCCATGGCGATAATCTGTGAATATGGTTATCAATGGCAAGACCCTCAAAGGTGATTTCCGTCGGATCTTATATTCAAGTCTCCCCCCACACCCCACCGGATTGGACCAGCGTCATAGCTAGTGGTGGGGCCGTGGGGTCAAATCGGCAGTTATCACAGTTCCATTTCCGATAACTGCAATTGTGTACCTTTCACAAACCAGTCAATCCTGATGATTGCGCTTTTTCAATTCCTGTGGATAGGACCAACCTTAGTACAGGCATTTGTAGCTGTGTATATACTCCAGTAGAAGTATTTTGAAGCTGGCAAAGTTGAAGTTGAAAGTGCGGAAAGAGAAGGCCCGGCTGATGTCAGCATGAATAAGCTCGGCTTAGCGTCGGATATAATTTTGCCATTTCGGATGTGAATTTACTCTTCCAGTTAATCTCTCGGAATAATGTTACTGGTTTAATATTGAAGTCCCCGGCCATTGACTACATGCAGAGTATTGTTACTACCCATTGGTTATTATGAATATACACTAGTCCATTTTTTCTTCTCTGCGGGGTATCTTAGAATGTCTTGCAGTATCAGTCCATATCGGCAAATCCCATGACGTGCTGTCCACCACTGCGATCCTTGCCCTTGGCCTTCTTGCGCTTCTTGCGGTCCGTATTCTGTCGTTCTTGCTTTTGTTCATCATCGGAATCATCAGAATCATCACTGTCACCCAAAAAGTGTTTGCCGCCGCCCATATCTCCGGAACCCTGAAGCTCTGGAGATTCATGCCAAACCTTGACAATCTGACCACCACCAGAGACCATGCGGCCCTCAACATCGAACCCAAGACCCACAACACCCTCCGTCTCGTCATGAACAGCTTCCGACACCACCTTGTTGGCACCGATGCGAACAAACTTGACCAGACCGTTGCCGAGACCAGCGGCAATCATCTTGCCGTGGCCCAGCTCACTCGGCACGACTGTCATGGTCTCAATGGACTCGCCACCTTCCGCATCGCGTGATACGTAGATTCGCTCATCTTGGTCATCCCAGGCACCCTTCTCCCAAAGGGTCATAACACCGCCGGCTCCTCCAACAGCGACCTTCTCGCCGCGGCTGGTACCGCTGCTAGGAAGACCGCTGATGTAAGTCGAGCTAATAAGTTCTTCCTCCTGGTCTTCACTGCGCATCAGGACACCTCTTCGCAGATCTGTCACGGCTAGCGTAGTGCCACCAGTGCTGACCCATTGCTTGCTGAATCCGGAGGTACTGGTATCGGAGGCTGGGAGGGGAGTGAGGGACGCAATGTAGTCATCGTGGGGGTGGTGTGATTGCTCGGGTTGAGCAGAGACCTTGGAGTAGGGAATGCGTAGATCATAAAGGTGTAGGGCGCTTGAATCTGTCGCGAGAAGAAGGGTCTGTGGGGAGAGGGCGTGAATGACAGTTGGCGCATCGACAGAGCTAGAATAACGAGATCGTTAGAATATGGGACCAATTGCAGAACAAAACATTGATCAAAGTCAATTTCTTCATTTAAATCATACCCATTCTTTTCAAAAGGAATCACAATCTTGTTGGTCACCTTGCCGGTCTCTGAGTTGGCAGCTTTCACTAGACCGTCAGTGCCGGCGGAGTATAGCATCTCACCGTCGACGCTAAATCCCAAGCACCGACAGCTACCCTTGTGTCGCCGCGTTGTCCACATTTTATCAATGTGACCTCTTCCATTGTTTGAGGAGGAAGAGGCAGCATCATCCTCATCGTCGACCTCCTCCGACGGCAAGCGGTAGGTCTGAACGTGGCCGGCAGCCAGTCCGACCGAGACCACTGGTTCCCGAGGGTGAAGGGCCTGGGAGAACAGGTCCGACGAGAGCGGAAGCGAGCAGACCGTTTCGAACATAATTTGCAACAAGGTGAGAGGAAATGAGTGAAGGACGAAAATAAAACCAGAGAAAGAAGAGAAGTTCAAGCTTGAAGCTCTCCGAAGCTCCGCACTTTTTTTTGCCCGGGCCGAGGGTTCTTCCGCTCCAGCTTCAATTTATTGTTTCGTCTTGACTTCTACTCTTCTTCTCCTCTACTCTTCATCTTTCTTCATGAATTAATGACCAACAAGAAAGTGCATTCGATTGAAAATACAAATGGAAAATAAGAAACGAGAGTTACCAGAAGATGCCCCTCTAAAGAAGTGAAAGGAATAAATACAACCAAGATTTCGTGTTCAACTGCAACAACTCAATACTATCCAATCCCTCATCTCCACATACCTACTTCAGGTTATCTAACTGATCAGATGCCGTGACCGATATGGAACAAAGTCCTTCTCCATCTTAAGAAGAGTAGGTGGAGCCAATGGGGCCAACCTTGATGTTGGAGAAGATAACCTTGGCATCAGCGGACTCAGACTCGACGGTCTCAGGCTTGCCAGAGTCAGTGTCGCAAGTGCCGCGAGCAACACCGGGGTCGCTAGCAGTGGCATTGGTGGGGTAGTTGCTGTCGAGCCAGAGCATGTTGGCGTAGTGGTCATCCCACAGACTCATGACAAGGACCATACCCTGGTCAAGACCCTCGCTCATACCGGACATGCCGTTGTACTTGGCGAAGACATCATCATCGCCGAAGGCCTTCTTCTGGGCGGTGCAGAACTCAGAGGTGACAGAGTTACCGGTGACACCGGAAACATCAGAGGCAGAGTTGGCAATGACCTTGCCGTCCTGGACGTAGATACGCTTGATCTCGCTGAGAGTGCCGGAGGCGGTCTCATCGTCGGTGATGAACTGAGTGACAACGGTCATCTTGGACTTGGTGTCGACGATCTTGCCGGGGCCGAAGAAGCTCTCGTTACCCATGCGGTAAGGGTTGAAATCACATCCATCGGGATCGCAAGTACCGGCGTAGCGGGTGGCGGAGTAAGTACCACCGCAGTTGTCGCCCTCGCACATAGTCTGGCCAGCCTCCTTGCAAGGGTGGGGGGTCACAGCAGTCGAGATACTGTTAGCCTCCCAGATATCCATCTCCGCACAGCAAGAGCCGTGGCCACCAACACCAGCGTTGGCATCGTTGTCAGAGGGCTCCCAGTCGTCAACGTTACCCTATTCAGGCATGTTAATTCGATATTCAAGTTCGGTTCTCTCGCCTTGTGGGAACACTAACCTGACCGTTGATGAACTTCAGGTCACGAGGGCACTGAGAATCACAGTATCCGGTTCCGTACTTGGCACCGGCCTTGTTGTTCTCGTACTTGGACAGACCACCGTCAGCGTCCATGGAGACGAAGTACAGAGCACCGTTGAGACCGCAAGGAAGAGCGGAAACATCGACGTCAAAGGTGAACTCTTGGTTCAGCAGCTTGAACATCTGGTAGGTGCTGTCATCCTCCATCAGGAACAGACGAGATCCAACGTTGGAGCCAGTCTTGAAGCTCAATGACAAAGAGCTGCCGTCAGCCTCCACACCATAGGTTTCGGAGTAGTCTGCACCATCCAGGGCACAGTTCTGAGCGCAGGTCTCGTCATCGGGGCAGAGGGTTGCGTCCCACTATCAAAAAGAAGATATCAGCTCTGTTCTTGATTATCTGCAGAGTCACAATTCGAGATAACTTACCTCGTTGCCGGTGTAGCAGTTAGTGGTGTCCTCGGTGGAGTGGACCCAGCGCCAATTGGCATCAATACCAACAGAGCCGTTCTGGTCAGTGCAACCGCTAGCAGTGCACTTTTGCCAGGTCAGAGAAGGCTTGGTTTCTTCCTTTTGTGTGCCAGCCTGCTGGGCACGGGCAGCCACCATAAGGGCAGATAGGAGAAGTCCGCGTTGATACATCCTGGGATAAAGGGAATGAAGGAATGGATTTGTCGGTCGTCTGTCCTGCAGCTGATGAACAGAAAAGAAGACGAGCCAGGGTTCTCCGACGCCATCTTTATAACATTTCTCTCCAGCATCGATATCCACTGAATTTGTCATGGAATATTCTCAAACAAGTTCCTCCGCCGCATCCTGACAGTGCGACGGACCGCAATACCGTCCCCAACTTGGCTAGACAGGACCCTTCATCTAAGCAACGGGGGCTTCCAGATTGGGTGATGACCGGTGTTGAGGATTTATTTGAGGGTGGATAAGTCTCTAGGATCAGGTTAGGAAAGATCTTCAACGGCAATGTCTTCAAACCCCAATATGGACTGGAGATAAATTGAAACGGTCAGTTGAGCTAGTGGTTTCAATATACACGGCCACGGAGCAACCCCCGAAGCATGCTTTTATGCATCAACTTAGCTCTTGGTGTTTCTTGACACACGCACGTACTCGTTTGCTTTTCTTCATCAATAAACATCCGAGCGCCATGGCATTGCATTCCCCATATCTGTCAACTGATAGAGTTCTCGGCCCTTGTGTTAAACGCTTGGCCGTATACAAATTTTGCGGAGTAAATGCCAGGGTCATGAGACGCCAGTGGGGATGTGATCCAACCAGGGCACTCCATTTCAGCCTTTCGCAAGGCGTGGCTGTATTAGTGGACTGATCACTACGAACATGGCCAGATTCAGGCTGGTGAGTCTTTCTGAAGCAGTCTGTATGACCGTTCGGGTATAGAGCGTTTCAGATCGGCGACGTTGCCCCTCCCCGGTAATATTCAGCCAAGCATTCGGATAAAACAGGTCAAATATCCTTCAATGAGAGGACAGCTCCCAAGCGCCCGGAACAGGTTGTTCAAAGATCGTAGCTGGCCATATATCAATTCGAAACAGGTACCTTGAAGTGATGGAGGGAGATTGACTGATCGACAAGGATGGATTTCGGCGTAAACAGTGTTTGTCGGTTTTGAATTTTGCTACAACCAAATAAAGTCTGCTAGTATTGATTCAAGCTTCTAGAATTCTGCTATTGGCAATGATTAAGCTCAATTGCGCACAATATAAGATCGGCAAATCTACCGATAACCTCAAGGAGGCCATTGTCGCAGGTTAACTTGACCACGTCCCGGACGAGCGCGAAACTTAGCTTCGTCCTGTCGCTGACCCACTGTGGGCTCAGTCAAGCCCAACGCTTGATGGGTGGAAACACCTATCACTGATTGGGTCGTAACTCCAATCTGAAGCATTTCAGGGTCCAGAATGGTATGAAGGGTGGCCCCAAAGGCTTGGCTAGTCGCGTCGATCGCTCCACGAGGATTTCTTAACTGCTAAGACTCAGAGATTGAGTATTTGGTGTTATCTAAACTCGAGAGGCTCATACACAGACACGTAATTCAAGTCGCATGTTGGCTGGCTTGGATAGAGAAGGATGCATTTTGTTGCAACTCCCTCGATGATAGTGACTTGCAAAACGCTGTTGAGTCCCGGCAATACCAGTAGTGCGCCCCTTTCGAAATGACGGGACACCTTTCTATGGAGATTGATGCAGGGGCAGGGGCTCCCCACGATTGCAAGGATTTTCCATTAGTCTCCTTCAACAGGACCGCAAAGTGGCGGATTGTCTGATGCGAACCTATGACCCCGGTCACCGGCAGAATTGAATGCTATCTTCTGGAAGGTGTCAAGATTAGACATCAACAATCCATCCATCTAACAGACTGAGAGCAATGACGATCAATTGCATGCTGCCAAATGCGACACGGCTGTTCCATTGCATTAGCTAAGGTCTAAATGAAGTCGCTGCGACGTCTTCCAAGTCCAAGCGATTGCTTCTGCGCAACATAGCCGAGTCCATAATTCATTATATCACGGCTGTCATTGGTACTAATTAGAATGCAGGTCTTCTTGGCCTTCAAATGTATCCACCAGAAGGTCGGTTTGTCGGCGTTAAACCAGGCACTCTCGAATGATTTTGTCGATCGTTGCCGCATGAGATAAGGTACCACGGGGATGCCTCAATGCAGATTCTTAGCATTAGCGTCTTTAGCCTGAATACTATGCCGCGGTAACCCGACACGGAGCAGAACGCCGTCTATCCGACGGCAGCGCATTCTGGTTTCCATGATGTCGGTGGTGTAAACATGGCGTTTCTTCATGAGCTAACTTCAAGTTCCCAAATCTTGAATTGCTATTTTCTACAACACCATGCTACCATCGAAGAGGAACGAAGACCAATCAATCGCCCATTCATCAAATGCGTTCTCCGCAATCATAGGCTCCAATTGATCAGGGTCCTGCGCTGGGACTGAATGGAGACGTCCCAGCATGGAACAGAATTCAGCAGGCAAGCCGAAAAACTTGATTAGGTACGCCCTCTCCTGCTCCGGAAGTGGTGCGGTTGGAAAGTCCCATACTGTCGCTGGTCGTTCGATAGCATCTATCCGACTTTGTGCCAGAGCAGCTGAGGTATGTTTCTCGCCTATCTTGCGAAGCACCTGCTGAGAAAGTTCCCACTCTACAGCCTGCTCCACGTTGAGCAGCTCGTTGTCGACGAATTTGCGTGGCACAGCTGCAACCAAATTCGCCCACGAATGAATCGGCAAGAGAAACCCGACATCCTCATGGAGGAGAATCTCCTCGTATAGTCGAGAGATGCAGGAAGAGGCGACCATTGATGCATACGTGAATGATGAAAGATTGTCACGTCGACCAAGGAAGAAAGTCAGAATGGCCGTCACGAAGTAAAAGATATGCAGCTCTACAACAAGTCGATTGTAGGGACGTCGGTTTGTTGTATTCTCGTCAAACAGCCGGATGTCAGTGGGTAATTGATCTCGCCATTCCATCAATCTCTCAAGTATGGAATAAACCTCCTCATTCGGTGTATTATCAGATTTGCCGAGGATCAAGACTTTTCTTAGCAATTTGCAGAGGGAAACGAGCCCGCAAAACACCCGAGCTGCGATGTCATGGGTGTCGAAATCATTCACTTCCGGTGGCGGGATGCTGGTCTCTTCTAAGGGAAACATACCAGGGCACCCAGTGCAGGCCATTTGGAGGGTATCACTGCAGAGTAGATGCCACCATATCCTAACAGCTACATTGGCATTCGGTAGATGTTGGTATGTTTCCTTTTGATGCAAATGCAGCTGAAGTCCGAGCCGGATTGCCATACCTGCCCATTGCCACGGACTGTCCAAAACTATCGCATCCGCCGAGTATGGGAGCCAGGTTCCCATGATGCAAAGTGCAGTAAGCATGTTGAAAGGGTCAGGGTCATGGCGTAAGAATAGCAACGTTTTGATACGCCCGTAAATTGCAGTTGGAGACCATTCGGGTGGTCCGGCTGATTGACGCATTGTGCTCCCAGCAAAGCAGACACATTGTTGTAACAGCAGAGAATCTTTTGATTCGAGCTTTTTACGGTCCAAAACTGGAACGAGTGGGAATAGCTCGCTGAAATAGAAGTCTTTCAACGCCGATATCATCGCTAGCGGCGGGAGATGAGTTGCATGGCTAGCTTCTAGAATCAGATCGCTTCCATGAATGAAGTTGGGCTCAGTCCCCGCAAAGTTACTGTTTGGACTCAAATAACTTGATACTGTAGGATGTCGACATTCATGTAAAGTGTAAGGAGACGGCGCAATTTGCTCCGCTGTAGTTGGGGCCAATCTAGTCGGCGACGAAACCACGCCAAGCGGTCTTGCTAATGAATTGCGGAGAGATTTCCTTTTCCGGGGTCCAATATGGGGGCTTTGAATAGTTAGCTTCAAGATTTAAAGGCAACAGTATTGCTGCGTGCATTGCCTACTTACTTGCATTGATGACCTTCGCGTAAACAGCGAGAGCAGCCGCCACTAGGTTTGGCTTCGAGATCACATCGGACCTGCGACAGCTATCTTAGTAGATTCTCCCCGCCTAAGATTTAATACTAAAGTAATGGCATACCTTGCGACTATGACAGCGCGTACACACAGCGCGTGCTCGACGTTGCGTATCTGAATTACGCGCCCTCGGCATTCTGGCGGGTGTTGCATGAAAGCCGAAAGGAGATCAGGAGGAATGCCAGCGAAAGATGGTTGGGCCGAGAGCCGAGAACGGTTTGCCGAGAATCCTTAGATATTAATCATCATCCTAGACAGATACAGCATTGCTTTTTAATGGTTATCTATAGATTTCTGAAAATTTCTAGGATCTTGAAAATTATCGAGATCCTTACTTGATCATTCAACGCTACTACTGGAGTAGCAAAGCTTTGAATCCAAAAGATGGATTGAACTTGAAGTTGGCCATTATTGTTCGGCTAAGTAGATGCCATGTTCGGCTAATCACATCTCAACCCTTCGGATGAATAAATTGAACCGATTGCAAGTCTATCCCTTTTATATAATTCTTAAAGAACATTCTTTCAACTTCAGATTCAAGTTTAAATTTTTTTTGCAGCCCTGACCTTTGAAAGCTGTTTTCCAACCTTCCTGCTTCTGTTCAGCCAAGCTAGCACGATGGCATCATTACCAGCCGAACAAGACGTGCAGTTGACGTTCCTAACGACAGGAACAGTTCGCATTAGACCTTCAATGCAATCGCAACCTGCAGATAAATTCAGCATATTGCGCCAGCTTCGTTCTCTTCGCGATAAAAAATGGACAGAGCCTCTTCCTGTCGGGGTATTTCTCATCCGTCACCCGGAAGGCAATTTTCTCTACGACACAGGTCAATCGCCTTGCTGTAACGATGCAGGCTATTTTTCTCGTCTTTCTTTTCTCGGAGGACTATTGAGCGAATTCACCATTGAACGCAAAGATGGAATTGTCGAGCAGCTTCAAGAGCTTGGAATCAAGGCCACTGATCTCAAGGGCATCATTCTCAGTCACTTGCATAACGATCATGCTGGAGGTCTAGAGGATTTACTTCATGAAGCCCCGGATCTTCCAGTCTATGTCAGCCGAGAGCACTGGGAGGCCTTTGGCGAGCACCCTGTATGGGCGACCTTTCAAGGGGCAACCCCAAACCATTGGCCAAAGGGCTTCGCGCCCAAAATTCTTGACTTCAAGGAGAAGCCACTCGGGCCTTGGAAGCAATCAGTTCCCGTGACTGAAGACGGAAAGATTGTTGCTGTGGACACTTCAGGCCATGTCCCAGGCCATCTAGGCCTAGTGGTTTTCAGCCAGGAGCAGAGCAATCCAGATTCGAAGCAGACAACATACTTTCTTCCTGGAGACGCAACGTATGGCATCGATTGCATGGATAAGGAAGAGCCGGATGGTATCAACGATGATCCAATGAGAGCTTTGCGCACCCTTCAGACTATAAAACAGTTTGCTCGGGAAACTGAAGTCGTCGTGTTGCCTAGTCATGACCCTGCCACGCCTCGATTGCTTGCTGAAAGAGTCGTATACCGGCCAAGCAACTGATTGTGTGCAAATTACTGTGCATGCACATCCATATTGAACAAATTCAATCTGAACCTTGGAAATCTGAAGTTTCAGTGCTGAGGTCAAGTTGAACTTGAAGGACAAGAGCAAAAAGCGCAGGGCGACAAATCAACGCATCCCGACTGGTTCCAGTTGGATAATTGATTCAACGGAGTAAACATGTTAATAATTTTAATACCGTGAAATAAGGCTTTACATTTAGACGACAAGGCCACCAACACATTATAATGAAGTCTCCACGCCTGTGCAAATAGAAGTGGTTGATTAATGTCCAGTTAGAAAGTTTCCAATGTGCACGAAAGAAAAGTACAAGAATAATAAAACTAGAAATAAACAGGTATGGAACAGGTAAAAATACTAGGCGGTGGTCAAAGGCGGTGAAAGGAATCCTTAAAGTATGGGGAAATTCATCAAAGGTCAAGCGATTTTCGAAATTTCCTTGACCTTTGGTATTTTTGGAGCGGCAGAAAACGTTTTCTATAACACTGTATTTACGATACCGTATCAAAACCCACGATATACTTTTTTCCAATGGCCGTATCTCCCGACTTAATCTGAAATTGTGTCGGCATTTACTACCAATTGGCATCTCAGGTTTTGGAATTATACTATGTAGTATTCGAGCCTTCTCCTACCAATAGTGTTACAATGTGCTCTGCTAGGCAAGATCCACAGGTCAGAGGGAAAACAGCTTGAAAGGTTGAAAGGTCTTTTTCTTGGAAGATTTCGATCAGCATCTGCTCAGTCCAGCAGTTTTGACTGATTTCGATTTTGTTTTTAGCTCTGGATTCTCTACAACGATGTCTCTCGCTTCAATGTGATTCTACCATCTGATATGTGATTGAATTAGTGATCTGTCCTATTTTCTACTCGTATGTCTCAATAGTTGGATGCCTTATACAGTAGTCTTGTCCGACTTGCACAACAATGTGGAGAGACATTCCCTCCAGGGATTGAAGAGAGGGGCAATTGGGGCCATAGCGTCCAAACCGATAGGCGAGCCACATTGAGTGGAGTGACAATGCGGGTCTACTACACGAATCATGCTCGATAAACCACAATGGTTTGTCTGTTAACTAACTCTGCTTGGTTTGGTGATGCTTGGCATAGGGCTTGGCAGATGAATAGCGTCCAGGGGCAAGCAGGATTCCATATTTCTTGCTGCCAGTGCGAGCAGTGCGATTGGCCTTGTGGACCCGCTTGTCTGAAAGTTGACAGTGCGAGTGCACTCTCACGAATTATCCAGAAGCTCGCGTGACTTATAACCCTGTCTGTCAGATCGACTTGGCAGGATCGTATCCGAGCCTTGTGTAAAGTGTGGAACTTCTCTGGGGTATATCAATCGAATTCTAGAACCACGCGTAACAATAATATTGCTCATTTCACTTTGCAAAGCAGCAGCGGAGGTAGTATCGTGCAGCATAGAAACTTCAAGTTCCCGTCCCTACTTGTAACTGTAAGCAGCATAAAAACGTACCCCTTGACAACCACTTGAGGGGGGAGCCCCACCGACGCGTGGCGAGCAGTTTTCTCACCAATATTCCGCCCCATGGAGCATGTCTTGACTTGGGCGGGCCTTCGTATCGCATATCGGCCTTGACACTGGGTGCTTGAAGTTGAATAAGATTACGACCATCACTCTTGGCTCCATCCGGGAGGGACTCGTGGCCAGCGGGATTTCGGGAATTTGGTTTTTACATGACGATCGAATGGGGTAAATTTTCCTCTCAGCCCCATTTTTCTCCTTATATCCTGTATTATCCCCGCATGGCCCCTAAACTTGAAAGGGTTTTCGATACGACTTTCCTCGCGTCCAACTTTTTGGCCACCTTGCAACCATCACGGAGTGAGCTATGCTTCTGGTCTGATGCTGAGTCTTCTGCATAGCCGCATCATGAGAGATCGATTCTGCTAGGTGCTTTCTTTCCGGTCATCATGTTTCTGCTCAGCGTCTTGCTCGGTCTTTTTTCCCTTGGCGCAGCTGCGCGCAAGGATGAGGACCTATTCTCGTTTGTCACTGTGAGTAACCACCTCTCATAGCACTCATATTTCGCTGTAACTCAGGCATTTTCTAACATTACCTGCAGCTTCCCGAAGTGCGCGCTCCGAAATTCGATATCACCCATGTCGACCGCGAACGACAACTTCCAGGATACTGGTTCATCGCTCCTTATGGGCAGTTGACCCCAGAGGAACCCACCATGAAGTATATGCAGTACCAAGTTGGTCCCTACATATACGATAACGAAGGCGTATGTTTCGAGCTCCCAAAATACAAATGTTCTTGGCATATTCTGACCCCAACATAGGAGCTCATCTGGGCCGGTTCCCCATTGACCAATAACCTCAACGTCTTTGACTTTAAAGCCAATTGGAATATTGACAAAAAGCCACATCTATCTTTCATTCTGCAGCGTGAATATGATGGCGCAGAGGATAAGGGAAGCGGTATGATTCTGGGGAGTAACTATGAGATTGAAGATTCAGTCAAGGTTATCAATGATCTCGATGCATTCAATATGCACGAGTTTAACATTCTAGATGGCGGCAAAAATGCTCTGGCTTGCACATACAAATCGCAAAAGACCAACTTGGCCGATTTCGATCGTCCAGAGGAGGAAAGCTGGATCATTGTCGGTGGTTTTGCCGAGCTTGATATTGAAACTTCTGAAGTTCGCTATGAATGGGACTCGTTGGACAAGATTTCATTGTCTGAGTCAATAAAGTTCGTCAAGACAGACGGTGTGGCTGACGACCCAGATTCAAGTTGGGATTACGTGCACATCAATGCAGTCGACAAGAATTCAGCTGGAGATTACATCATCTCGATGCGTTTCACCAACACGATTTACATGATATCGGGCGAGACCGGTGATATTATGTGGCGCCTCGGAGGCGAAAGGAGCGATTTCGAGCAGGACTTCACGTTCTCTAGACAGCACGATGTCAAATTTGTCGAATCCAACAGCACTCACCACGTTATTTCTTTCATGAACAATGCATCAGACGAGCTCAGAAATCAAGAAGATGTCTCGTCTGCTCTTTTTGTGGAACTGGACGTCAGTGTCTCACCCATGAAAGCGACTGTCATTCGCCGCATCAACCGACCTGATAGCGGGCTCACTCGCCTCCGTGGTAATACTCAGCAACTTCCTAACGGCAATATGTTTGTGGGATGGAGCGAGCAGGGCTACATCAGCGAGCACGCACCGGATGGCGATATCCTCATGTCCGCCCGTTTTTCATCCACTCGTTTTTCCAGCTATCGTTCATACAAATTCGACTGGATTGGTCGACCGGCTGCACCCCCAACAGTAGTCGCCTCGGTGTACGGAGCCAGCGAGGAAGAAATGATAACAGTTATTCATGTCAGCTGGAACGGTGCAACCGATATCGCCACTTGGGAATTCTATGCCCGATCCTATGCACGAGGCAGCGATATTCTGGTCGGTAGCGCAAACAAAACTTCCTTTGAAACGATGTACATCGTCGAAGGCTTCATGGATTGGATTAGCGCAAGAGCTCTGGACAAGGACGGAAACGTTCTTGGAAAATCAGAATTATACCGTTCCGAAATTCCAGACTGGAAAGCAGTTGGGTTCGATGAGACACAAGCTTCTGATCCAATTCCCGACGACCCAGAAATCATGCAAACTGTCCGAGAGAAATTAGAGTCTGGCGAATATGGAAATCTCCACGATCACTCTCTCAGTGACGAAGAACGCAAAGCGGCCGTGTTTGCTGCCACGCAAGAAGTCGCAACCTCTGTTTACAAGGCCTACGGCATGATCCGTCTGCTTGAGAACATAGCGATTGGCACTCTATCTATTCTTTGCGTTGGAGGCATTCTCTTCGGTATTCGGTACTTCCTGCGTCGCCGCAAGATGCGTTATCAGCACGTCCCGTCGCACGAAGGCGCTATTGACGACCAAGACAAGGTCGAGTAATTCGATCATTTCCGCTTAATATTTTCCTTTCCCGACATCATAAATCACCATTTACAATCAAATCCCGCCTAGCTCGGAGAAACAGCATACTCCAGAAGCATCTCTATCAAATACTTTGAGTACATGATACTCGTCAACCCCCAACTCGCTTGATGATTAAGGAAATCCCACCAACCCATCATGTTTCCACCCCAAATTGCACAGAGGGGCGAAACCTTTGCATCAATAAGCATTCGCTTTGTACATATACCCCCTTACAGATACCATCCTTGAAGCTGGAAATCCTCAAATCTGTTAGGTTTCTCATTCTTGTCAATATACCATTTGAACTTTGTACTTTATTTCCATTCATTCATACTTTGATTTTGATCATCTAAATACTATTCCACATTTTCTTCAACCATTAGGTACTAGGACGAGTGAGTAGTATTGAATTTCTACTGAACAACAAACTAGGGGCCAAGCATACTACATAGATCCTTCGACATACAGAATTCAACACTCTTTGCGCATGTGATCTTCCTTCTCGCTAAGTTGACAAATCTTTTGCTAAGTTGCGTATTATAACTTATAGTGGGAAACAACAGATTTCTAGTTCATTTTTCTTATCTTGCCAAGGTCTGACTCCGCAAGGGGATGATCTTCCTGTCTTTGATTGGACGACCGTTGATGCCCTACAGCCCTGCCACAACCAACCCCAACCCCAACTCCCGGAGACACTTGGCATTCCTATGGAATGACGTTCTTATCGCTTATCGACACGTTGAGAGCCTTGAATCCAATCTTGGGAAAGATCGCTGGGACCTCGGCCCAATCTCGCCGTTTCATCAACTCCTGTCGACATCACTCTTGCTAAGACTCTCACGATCGCTCTATTTTCACTCATTTCACTCACTCGCTAAGGTCTAATCTCTCTAGTCTCGGTCTTCTTACGCATTTGTTGAGCCCCCTGCGTCCAACCATGGCCCTGTACCATCAAACCGTGGATTTCCTATCTGACTCCTGGGCCAACCAGCGAACACAGCTACCCCTGTTAGCAGTATCAGGGGCATCTTTCACACTCGGCCTACTGCTTCGATCGCTATTGAGTGGACGCGAGTCCAAGGAGACCATTCTGCCTTCGCCCCGCGCAAAACTGTTGAACAACCTGTCGGAAGAAGATAAACACAACCTCCCTCTCCCAAATGACGTGCTCCCGGGTGCCCGCGACGTGGCCAGCCCTTACGGTTCGATCCGAGTATATGAATGGGGTCGAGAGGATGGCCCTAAGGTGTTGCTAGTCCATGGCATCACCACGCCCTGTATCGCACTCGGCGGTGTAGCCCATGCGCTGGTTGACCGAGGCTGCCGAGTAATGCTGTTTGATCTGTATGTTTCGCCTGAGATCGAAAAATCATTGAATGTTTCAACTGCTAATGCAAAAAAATCAGCTTCGGTCGAGGATATTCCGATTGCCCTGCAGACTTACCCCAGGATGACCGTCTTTTTGCATCCCAGATCTTACTTGCCTTGTCCTCATCACCGATCGCCTGGACTGGCAAGGAATCAGGGAAATTTTGCCTAGCGGGATATTCGCTTGGAGGTGGCATTGCTGCAGCATTCGCTTCGTATTTCCCGCAAATGTTATCGTCATTGGTTCTTCTCGCCCCAGCCGGGCTGGTCCGGGACTCGCAAATCAGCTTCCAAAGTCGCCTTCTCTACTCGCGAGGTCTTATGCCCGAGAATCTTCTCGGATTTCTTGTGGGTCGCCGACTAAGAGCCGGACCATTAGTGACGCCCAAGAAAAGCAACAAGAAACTCAATGCCGCGGATGCGCTCACCGAGGAACTGCCGTCGCAAAGCGCGGCTGAAATTCAAGTTCTTTCTCGTGAATATCCACATGTCAATATTCCATCTGCAGTTGCATGGCAGGTAAATCACCACGCCGGTTTCGTACACGCATTCATGTCGAGTATGCGCCATGGCCCAATTCTTAAACAACGACAAGAAAATACTTGGGCGCGCCTGGGAGAGTTCTTGAGTGCGCAAAATAGCACATCATCCTCAGGCCAAGGCGAGAAGGGACTTCCGAGTGATAAGGTCCACATTTTGTGTGGTAACACCGATGCTATCATCATTAAAGACGAACTGGTCACAGATGCAACTGCAGCATTGGGTGGCAATGCCGCTTTCAAATTCTACGAGGCTGGTCACGAATTCCCCAGCACAAAGTATGAAGAGGTGGCTACGTACATTTCGAAACTGCTTTGAAACTTGAATTGCTCGTCATTGAGCTTCGCTTGATGCATCTAGAAGTACTCGCTAGGTTTTGTTACACTTGATAGAACATATTATACATAGACAAAGAAGATATCACCCATTCTTTCCAATTCGATCCCTTCACTTTTTCAGAATTTCGTCCACGGCGTTGACTTGATTTGATAGTCCTGTGAGATGGCTGGAGCGTTCTTGCATTCGTGCACCGGCATAATAAGGTCCCTCTGACGCAGGAGCTCGGGTATAACGATCAACAGTGCTGCGGTTTGCTCGGGGTACTTGATTGAGATTGCTTTGGCTGAGGGCTGCACCAGAGGTACCGTTACGGCTACTGGTAAGATGGTTAGCCATATTCATGCCATGGTTCTCCTGCTATGAAGACTTACTTTGTGGATGATTGAGGAATGGACATGATTATAGATTGAAGTTGGACAGTCTCGAATTCTCGTAAACAGCCGAATGTAACTTGGAATCAAGCTGGAGATGGATGGCGATGTAACACTTTGTGAAATGGAATGTGATTCAGATGATGGTTGTAGATGTTGCCACTCTTCAGGGTTTTCTGTTGAAACTTGATGCAGAAGCTTGATATGTCTTGGAATGTGATGGCAACGGTGAAGCCGGAGCTGCTCCTCTATATATGCATAAGAGCTGCGAGGCTATGCTGCAGAAGAGAGCATGCCTTGACACGCGAGCTCGACAGGAGCTTGCATGGCGGCCCACATGGACGAACAAGCTAAGCGAAGAAAGGAATGGAGGAAGGATCTTCGGTTCGCATCGAAGACGAGGAGAAAGGTCCCACTAAGGGCCTGTGACACCATTCTCTCGTCAGGGTTGGGGGAGTCCGCGTACGAAGTAGTCCGCATGAGCAACGGCGGGCCTGGAATTCCGGTCAACGCTAATCTAGAGACCGATTAGTGGAAAGCACATACCCGCGAATTCAAAACAGGCGACGAGGCAGATGCGATTGGCCCGGGCAGTGCATGAAATTGGGGGCGTGGAGTCAGGAACAAGATGCAGGAGGACCAAGAGTGGAGCCCCAGTCTCACGATGCCCGGACTCCGTCACGGTTTTGGACACGATTATTCAAGGGCATGCCTTCAAGGACTCGCGGCACATGGCGAGCCACATGTCTCTTTCAATCCAGGTACAGGAGTATCCCGATAGAGTATATGTGCCGTGGAATGAGCCAAGGGATAGCGGTGTCTATGCGCGTTTACGCGGTACGAACGTTAGATCGTCAGTGAGAGATCTAACAAGGGCAGGAAGTGAGGAACTAGAACGTCATGCTCGCCGGTCTAGACTGCTTCACACAGGGCTGTGAGCGCCAATCACTCTTAGCGGCAATTGCGCTCTGCAATGCGCGGAATTTGTCGCGTGGGTTGACGACTAAAGGGTGAAACAAACGTCGTGGGACCAACGTGGTCGATCACATGGAGATCATGCACGAGTCCAGGGGAGTCAATCAAAAAGCAGGATTAAAAATTCAAAAAGGCAATTCAAATTGGAATAAGCAAAGTACTGCGAGATGCAGCATTCCAAGGGCCACGCGCGAAGTACGTTTTCTGCATTTCTTTTCGTTTTTTTCTCAACGGCATAAATATTTCCAACTTTGGAAGACGGTTGCAAGGAGCTCCAGTGCTTAACCCGGGTACATACTACTAATCGTCATAAAATTAAACAAAGGAATTAAGGTAGGCGTCAGCTCATACCAGCCACGTCTACCCCGGCTAAGCCTTACGAGGCATTCTATAGTGCATAGCCATAATACCAGTCCGTGGAATGCTGGTCTCAAACCAAGAGACATAGATCCTCGAAACGCTCACGCCTTGTTTCAGACTGAATCAAGGGTCCTTCAAAAAATAATAAACAATAAAACTTTTTTTGAAAAACTCATTGTTATTATCAAAATAAGGGGCGCACGTGGATTGCCTGTTCATCCCATCCGCCGCGTATGACGAGTCAAGAAGTAGAGTCGAGCAGATCGGGAATCATCAGCATGCGTTTCGTCGAGAACGCCATCAAGTGGCACCGAAATCCCTTGGGCCGTGCTCCTGCAGGTGGCTCAAGCCTCGAATGAACGAAGAAGCTCGCCAGCATTAACTACCTAACTATGCGCGGGTCCTGTATGATTTTCCGGTAACCCCGGGAGAGCCGACAAGGCGGATATCCGAAATGAAGTTAACATCTTCTGGGCCATGTACATGTAAGTAATTATTGCTAGTACTAGTTTGATTGATTAATGGGAATTTACTTTCATTCCAACGTGGCCTAAATACACATTTTACTTCCGGATAAATTACACGGCTCCCTATGCGTTCTGCCTTACCGAAGTATGCAGAGTATGCCAGTGGCTCACTCACCCGTTCAGACAAGAAAACTGGAACCTTCAAGCAAAGCCACAGAAGGGGGCCATATGGGTCCGGCGTTTCAGATAATAAGGTTGCTTTTCCCACGCGTAGCCCCTGGCTAGCGATCATTCCAGCCTTCCTCATTAAGCAATGTTTGTCGATTTTACGGGTCCTCCTGTTCCCTGAGATATGCAAGGCACACCTGGTCTGAGCTGGAGAATCCCAACAACCTTATCTCCATTCTAGTCGGTGCGATGCTCGGTGATCCCCGAAGACACCGAGCTGGTGTTCGCATGATGACTTTTTAGCCCCATCTACTGGTCCATCGCCTCGATCATTATTCAAGTGATGGGGCAAGCTGACTCGAAGCGTTGGGGATGTTCGTACTACCAACCCGACAGATTGGTTCTGTGCCCAAGCTGCCCTAAGCCTGTTCAAGTTCTTGCCACCATTATTTTTGGATTCAGATGTAGTTTCGTGGCCGTAAAAGCGGCCTTGCAGAGTTAGGGTGATTACCCCTGACCGCATGGTTTATTACCTATCACACTACGGAGTACAACGGCGAAAATGGAATAAATGATCCTGCCAAGGGGGGTTTATCGACAGTAGTTCGCAGTGAAAATACTAAAATAGCAATGATCGTCCGGATGATCATCCCTTGGTAAACAACGTTTGCCCCAGTGCTAACTAAATCATGCAGCATCAGTCTGAAACGCGCCATCACGAAACTTCGCACAACGGCTTCAGAAGTCCGGTTGTGATGCCGAAGAGCCGCTGTATCCCCTTCAGCGTTGCCCGTGCAACATTAGACCCCTGCATCTACGCTACAAGAAACAAACGCGGCAAGTCGGAAGATCCAATCCCGATCCCAGTCCGCTTAGGCATGTGCCACGCGCCACGATAGCCATGCACCTTGAATTATTGCGACCTAGTTATGTAGATATTCCCTTTCATGTCTTTTAAACCCGAATTTATGCAGTGGGTTTCCGATTCAATCACTCCCAAATACAGTAATCAGTCCGAAACTAGGAGTATTTTCTACTAAACCCCTGCATCTGCACCGGACCATGATGCCCATGGACTACTCCTTCTAAAATCTTGGAATGAAGCAGTTGACGAAGTTTTCTGACGTGTGCAAAAAAGGGACGAGGATCGTAATATTCTCGTGGCACGCCTAACCCAAGACCCCGTAGCCCCCATTGTGATCGAACAATGTGGTTGATATTTCCTTGCCAATCGATCGAATCAAGGGATGCTAAGTCGGTGGTGCATTTGCATCTTATGTACGGAGTATGGGGCACTCAGTACTTGGATGGGCAAGTTGTGTTCATTTTCCCGACAACGTGGTTCAAATTTGTATTTGCTTCTTTCTCTCGTATTTTGCTTTTTTTTAGCACGCGAGGCTTCGAAGATTGAGGGTGGATGGTTCACGAACCACTAGACCCGAGTGCGGAGTATTGGGACAAGTAAAGGTTTTTTCGAGAATCTGAAACGGTGGCTGGGCTCTCATTCTCTCTAAGATTGGCCTGCGGCTTTGCTTTTTGGGGGCGCTTTCATGGACGTGCCAGTGCCGATTGAAGAACCGTGATCTCACTGAAATGGCTCATACTGGCAGGCAACCCAATCAATACTATACCCTTGCAACTTAGCATAATATTTTGGCCCCCTCATTTCATGAATCAGCACTGGCATTTATCACGGTCTAGAGCAATCCATCAAATGTTCACGGGGGAGCGTGTTTACTGCGGACGATCGGTGGGAATTAGGTTAATCACTCATAAAGACATCTGGTGTCGAGGTCTTGGTGTCTGTTTTCCGCAGACTTTTCCTGTGGTGTAAGCGTGATGTTTGAAACTATTCATTTCATTCTTGCTTTCGATTGAATAATACATGAACAGATGGGCCTTGTCATCCCCTGGTCTGGCTATACCTAGACATCATCCGGCACGCGCTCCCATTCATCACGCCTGGGATCTCGTGATTCCTCTAGAAATTGAACGGTAGAGCGGAGAAACATGACAAAGAAAAAATACCTGGGTGCCATGTGTCAGCCGGATCGGGAAGAGAATGAAGGGTGAAAACATACACAGCAATGAAGCAACACACGGCGATAGTAGCAAGAACAGCCGTTCCATGCCACATCCATCCGAAGACGGTGTTAGCGCCGTTGTAAAGCAGCCAGGCTGCTGAAAGGAAGTCAAGGACGGCATTGACGAGGATGGGAACCTTCACTTGACGAAGACGTAGCAGTCCATCTGTAAGGGACCAAATAGAAGGGAGTAAGAGCTGGAATATCAAGATCAGTAAGTCACTTTTTTTGACGCAACGCAAGTGCACTATCATAGTAGGTAGGAAAGAGGGGCAACGAGTTTAGGAGATACCAGAAAGATATAAAACCCAGTAGAGTCCTCCAGAGTCATGTGGAGAATAGCGGCCAGCAGTGCAGTGATGACAGCACCGCCTCTATAGTAGAGGGACCTGCCCTGCCATTCGGGTCCGAATTCTGTTGGACATAGCATGGTTCATCTGGGGTGCAGTCAAGATGAAGAAGATGGGAGATCGAGTACGCGTCTGCCTCACGGTTCAAGGTGTCAGTTCAGGTGTCGCAGTGAAGTTGCAGGGCGAAAGGGCTGAGACAACAGCCGCTGTGGACATCCCCGCACCAATTGGACATCCGAGAGTCTCCACTTCTGGTCCAACCAGAAATAGAAAAGACGCCACGCGCGGGCAGGTCGGAAATTCAAATCAAACATTCACAGTGTTCAAGTTGTTTTCTGTAATTCAAATTGTAGTGAAAATTGTAGTGTTCAGATGTCCTGTAGAATAGGATCTATCTGTATAAGAATAATGCAGGCGCAGATAGTCCCTTTCTTTTGAGACTATGTCGAACTCACTGCACTTGAGCTTGAACAAGTTCCATTTTTCTAGATTATTTTTTGTAGTATCACTATAATCTACCTATTTTAGGTTAGCATATTCAAAAGTTCGACTGTCGGTTCCTATCTTTGGGAGTATAGTAGTAGGTGAGAAATGAGGGCCCACTACCTAGAGCTGTCAAGCAATTTTCTAATTAGCATCATTCACTCCCTAAACGAATATATTGCATCGGGCTAAATTCAATAAATTCAAGTTCAACCCGGTATTAGCGACACTAGAGCTTACTTTCAATAGAAATGGACTCGGAGGAGTTTTCGAATCAACCAAGTTGGAATGTGGCAGTTTTTACTGAGCTTCCAGGAGAAACTTAGGTTAAGTCTACACTACTACCTAGGTAGGTCTTGGTAAAAAGAGTCAACTTTGAAGATATGCCATCCGAACTGAATACGTACTATCATGATCGACAAGAGATTTCCCCAAATGGGTTGCATTGCATGTCGTGGGTGACACAATAACTCGAGGCACGTCCGATCCCCTGCTTCAAGTTCGTGCCATCGAGCCGATAGTTGAGTTTCTGGCAAATTAATGAGGAATAATTGACTTCTGTCTTCTAGAATACCCAGCAGTCTAGTACGACAAAGAACTACACCATCGAACGTGTTTGTCGCCTCGCGTTCGCACTCAATCCCCCAAATTGCCCCTTGGCGATGACGTAGAGATCTTGTCTGCGATCGTCATGATCAAAACCTGGATATCGCAACATGGAATGTGTCTAATAGGCCTTTAATGGAGATTTTTCTCCCGTCTATCAGGGGACGAAATGATCGGTTTTAATAGCAAGTAGCCCCAGCCAGACCAAGATTTGGTCCAAACTTGATATCCTGTCTCGCGAAGAATCCGGATACCCGCGCGACCACACTAGACCACGCCAGATCTTGAATTTCCTCTCAGCAAGTTATGGGGATGAGCTACGCCTATCATAAGGCAATTGCTATTTTCCTTCGCGCCCTCGTTCGACCTAGACTCCACATCAATCCAAAGCCCGATGACACAATCTTCATCCCGGCTCGAGATGCCGGACGAACCATTAGAGCCCATGTCTACAAATCTGCCAACGCGACACAACCTACTCCGGTCTTGATAAACTTCTGTGGTAGTGGAAATGTTCTTCCTACCTATGGCAACGACGATGAATTCTGTCGCTTCGTGGCAAATGAGACCAGATACACCGTCCTCGACGTGCAGTATCGGCTTGCTCCAGAGCATCCCTTCCCGGCCGCATTCCAAGACGCCGAGGATGTCGTAAATTGGGCGCGGTCGCAATCCGACCTTTTTGATGCCTCCGAGTTATCCATCTGCGGATTCAGTTCAGGGGGTAATATTGCCCTCGCTGTCGCCTCCGCGTCTTCGCAATTTTGCCAGGATGGCCAACCAAGCATCTTCCATACCGTCATCTCGATATATGGCCCAACAAATATGGCTTTGCCCACGCCAGAAAAGCCGCAGGTCGATCATTCCAACTGGATCATGCGGAAAATCTTCCCTGGATTCTCTCACCTTTGTCATAAGTGTCTGTTCAGAAGCGGTGTTGATACAAAAGACCCTCGTCTATCGCCAATGTTTGCCGACCCGCATAATTTTCCAAATAATGTATTAACGATCACGGCGTCTCAGTGTTCGTTCGCAATTGAATCCGAGCAGCTTGCGGAGAAAATTGGTGCCATAGATGGAAAATTCTCTGTACATAAGAGAATGGACGGCTGCGCTCACGGTTGGGATAAAGAAGCCGTAAGGGGCACCTCGCAGTGTGAGGCCAAAGATGAGGCATACGCAACAGTTGCCAACATGTTAAATGGACTTCTGGTGAAGCCAGAAGCTTGATTGTGATACCCAGGATTGTTTTCAAGAGAAATAGTATTATTTTTTTCATGTTTCAATGTACAGCTCTCTCCTAGATCTCTTCTCAATGCTATAGAATTTAGTACCTGAACCAGGTCTTTACAACTCCTAGCAGATATCGATTTGAAGGATACTGAATTTGAAATTACTCCAATTATTGTTATCTCGCATCAATAAGCATCTGTAGCCCCGGGGTTCTCATCGCCGAGGAAGGCAGACTCGTCGAAGAGTTTGTCATGTCCCAGACTCTGTTCAAACGCTTGCGCACCCATATTGCTTGCCCACCTCGCCTAGACTCAATCAGAAGTCTTATAATGCTTTTTATCGCGCCCTTCTCATCCTCAAAGACACTAATAGAGCCAAGTATTGCCAGGGGCCATAAGACATAACTGGGTGAATACTCCTCTAATTTTAGACAGGCGGCGACTTTCAGCCCATTCTGAAGGGATTGAGATATTTGAAGTGCCTTATCTTGATCAGACAAATGAGGAGCAGACTTCAACAATAGTATCTGAGTAGCAGCCAGGTATAGCTTCAAAGATTTATCATCTGTCCGATCAGCTTGATCCCATTGTAGCAGTCTCAGCCAGATAGTCCACCACAAAGCTGTTTCCGTGTCAGCCAAAGATCTGGATATACGAGCGAGCTTTGTGGCATCGGCGATCAGAAGGAAAAAGTCATAAGATGTTTGTAGAATCGGTTGGACGGGCAGTGGTAGCTCGCGTTTTTCTACATGCGCGAAGTATTGAGGTATGTTCAGTTCACGTCGAATTGAAGACAGAACATCCAGCGATGGTTCGAAAAGCATCATTAAAGAAGCGTGATAAATGAATGATTCGATGCATATTCGATCGAACATTGCCGTAGACGTGGGACGTGTGCCCAGCTGTGTCTGTCTTTGAGTTAAAAGATAGCCTGATGCTGTGGTATGAGGCGCCACATTTGGTGCCATGTCCAGTCTAGAAGCCTATTCGGAATCTCAGTTAGCGGATTGCTATACTTGCAGAAAAAGCAGCTCAATCACACCTCGAATACAGACATCAATGTCACAGTCGCCAGTAACCTATCATCATCCACTGCCCTTTCTGTATTGCCGAGCAACCCTTGCAAAGTCTTAATTGTGTAGAGATAGCTTTCCACGGCACATTGAATCGACCAGCTTGGTCGTGATGCGATCTGCATACCAGCGACGGAGATCATTGCACCCATCAGGGGTGGATAATCCGGAGCCATACATAGCATATACGTTTGATCGATCGAGCTTTCGCGAACCAATCGTGGAAGTATTGTAGAAGTAAAATGCTGATAAAGATAGCAATGTCCCTCCGTCTGAAACGGCGCCGGCATTATGAAAGGCGACGGCTGCCTCATGATCGACAAAGCAGGTAGAAGCCGAGAAGACGCGTCCCGCGCGGTATGCTGAAATCTTTTACCTCTTCTGCCATCTTTGGGCTCACTGCCAGAAGGCCATTCGCAATGCAGCTCGTTTCGAGTACAACCGGCGCATCGGGGTCGGGTTTCGTCGCATTTCTTCCGACGCCTTCTGCCTGCTCAGCTCATACACCGCACCTGGTCAGCTATCGAAGACTCTCCAGGCATGTTCATCTATCACTCACATTTCAGGCAACCAGTCCTGGTCCTCAATTTCGCTGCAGGTAGGCTCATTGCATTGTCAAACGCGTTGCGGAGGCAAACGCCGTAAATGCGGGGAAATTGGCCTGTTCATTCGGTTATCAAATTGACCCGTGGAGACCGCAGACCCGCTTCAAACAAGTTCCAGGGCTCTCGTCGCGACGGATTTCCTTTTTGGATGCTCCTACTATTTCTCCAAAATTACTAGTAACATTATGGAGTTGATGCTGCATATAGAGACTTCTACATCTTCTGTATTCAAAAAATGACAATTTCATTTTATTCACTTCAAAATCACCACTGGCAGCAGCTCGAAAAATCATGCTTCGAGATGGAACAGCTTCGAAAACTCCCCATCGGTTTTGCTGATCAACGTGCTTGGACTTCCTTCTTCTATGATCTGCCCATTGTTGAGAACAATTACCTGATCAAAGTCCAGCAAGGTCCGGATTCGATGCGCGATCACAATAACGGTACAGTCCCTGAACAACTCCCGTATAACATCTTGAACCTTCTTGTCTGTCTCTCGATCCAGGCTATTGCACGGTGTTAGAATATCAAATTGACCGGCCATAATATTAAAAATGGAAATGAGCAAGGGTAATAGTTCTTGTCACATACCTGCTTGTTGGCTCATCCAGAATCAGCACCTTGCTTCTTCTTAGCAAGGCTCTGGCAAGGGAAAACAGCTGTTTTTGTCCATGGGACAATACTTCATGATCCAACTTCGTTTCCATCACAGTCTCTGCGGTTCCGTCAATCATCTCGGTCAGAGTGGTCCAAATATCAACTTTTCGCAGAGCATCCATTATTTCGGCGTCAGTCGCACGACCCCAGGGGTCAGCATTTTGTCGAACGGAACCTGGGAAAAAGAACGGTTCTTGACTGAGACAACTTATCCTCTGACGGACTAATGATCGGGAAATGTTTAAAATATCATGTCCATCGATGATTATTTGGCCCGATACTAGCTCATTGAGCCGAAGAAGAGATAGCGCCAGGGTAGTCTTGCCACTAAGGATTTCGAATTTCTGAATCAGCACATTTTCTTGGTTTTCCTTGTAGTGTCTACGATGGTACTCACCTTCCAGTCCGTCCACAGATTCCCACCTTGCTACCAGCTTTGATCTCCAGCGAAATATTGTCTATCACAGGTTTCGTCCCTTCTTCAATGCCATACGCGATGCTTGCATTCGAAAATTCAATATCACCTCGATCAGGCCACTCGGGGATTGGTTCACGAACTAGCGAAGCAGATGTGTCACTTTCCTCGCGTGGAGTCTGCTCTGAAAAATCCTTGATGCGTGATATGGCCCCAAGAGAAGTCTCTAGCAGTGTCCAGCTCTGAATCAGTGCCGACATGACCTCGCCGAGATCTATCATCATGATTAGGGCTATACCGAGAAGACCCGGATTCACCTGGCTGCGAAGAGCAAATGCTGTCCCGACAAGAAGTATCGTCAGGGCAGCCACAACCAGGTTTAACACTAGGCTTAGCCAGCGTTGAATGCACAGGAGAAGATAATAAGGCCTTTGAGCCATATCGAGCATCGAGAACATTCTGGACGTGGATTGATTTGTCCATGAAAAGGCTCTTATTGTGACCACTCCAGCGAGTGATTCAACGAAGTGAGTATACAGGGGACTTTTGAGTTCGATTCTAGCTATAGTTAGTACGGTTTTCTTGGATCCAGTCGTAGCATAGATCCTAATTTGTATCAAGTTTTGAATGACTTACTCGAGTAGCCTCAACTGACGAGAGGTTCTCAGGTAAAATCGTTGAATTAGTACGAGCAGGCCCACTAGTGCCGGAAGGACAGCTGCCAGATAAGGCAAAGATGCTATAGCAATAGCACCTTGAGTTAGGGCTGCAAAGAACTCTGTAACTGGGATTAGTCGCTTTCTTCTCCGCTCTCATTAGACGCACTTACGAAACCCAGTATTGATGAGACCGCGAGGAAGAATCATGTCAACCAGTCGCATATCTTGACTGAACCGAGTAACTAGAGACCCTGTCTCAACATTCGACAAATATGATACGGAAGCGCTAAAAATAATTAGCTCAAATCTACAGAATCTGTCAGATCTTACTCACCTCATGCAAGCCGATAAAACCTTAGAGTGGAGGTTTTTGGAAGCAGCGGGTACTATCACAACCCAAGTCCAACTGCAGAATGAGGCTGTCAGCTCCCGTTTTCAATCCCCATCATGATTCTAAGATTCGCAATTATGCTTGTCAAAACTCACTATACAGCAAGAGTGAGTGCTATTGCTCGGACAACTGAAAAACCTGTATACAGGCCAAGCCAATAGCCTACATCGGATTGCGAGCTGCTAGAAGACCAAAGTTCGATCCATACATCTGAAAAATTGGTCAGTTTCAAATATCGCAAGCCACTTGTAAATTGGGTAGACTTACATCTCAATCCATCAAACCCGGCATCAATAGCCCAAAAGATTAACAAGAAAATTACCCTTTGCCACCCAAGCGCTGAAAGGTAGTATTTGTAAACTGACATGTCAGCTGTCGGAGGTCGTCTTTCGTCGTCGTTCAAGGATTGTGCGCTGTCATTTTGCTCTTCAAGCCCATCACTGACATGGATTTCGAGATTCTCATTACTAGTATTTGCTTTCGTGTGGTGGAGGTCAAGATTCTTAGCGGCGTATTGAAGAGCTTTGTAATTCCCCTGTTCAAGCACTTGGCCATCATTTCGTAGAACAATTATGTGATCGGCGTGTTTGATATAATCAACTTTGAATCGAGAGTCCCAAGTTAGCACTTTCTGGATAAAAATATCTAATTATTCCCCTTAAAAGAACAGAATCTTACCAGAATGCGTTGCCAGGAAAGTAACACCACCCAGTTGGCGCAGCAGGCCTTGCGGACCAAAGACTTTGCTGAATACCTGAGATGACGTGGCATTATCCAAGCCACTCAAAATGTCGTCGAAACAATAGATTTTCTTTCGAGAGTATAGAGCTCGTGCAATAGACTTGTTTTGTTAGCATACGATTCAACTTTCTCATAAACATCCGAAAATAAGTGATAATACTACTCACAATTCTTTGCTTCTGTCCACCACTGAGCTTGACCCCTTGACTTCCAACCTGTGTCTGATCTCCCTCCGGCATTCTCATGAAATCAGTATCAAGAGAGCACGCATTGATCACGGTGCGATACCACTCTTGATCATACACAGATGTCGAACTTCCAACAATGTTCTCCTTGATAGACGTATTGACCAACCATGGTGTCTGGTCGCAAAAGGCGATATCTGGATACTTGAGGAAATACTCGCCTTCAATGATCGGGGTCTCCCCGGCTATGCCTTTGAGAAAGGTAGACTTGCCACACCCAATTGACCCAATGATGAGAACCAATGTGCCTTTTGGATTTGAATCTATCTTGAGAGTGACACCGGTTCGATCCGTTGAATAAGTTTTCCAGGCAAATTGAACATTCTCTAAAGAGATCACAGTACCCTTTGGCTCGCTTGAATCCTGAAGTGGATAGAGTTCAATATCCGATGTTGCGGGAGGAAATTCTACATGTCTCAGAGTTGATGGAGCAAGCGTTCTCTTTTCTGGAGAAATTATTTCATGAGATTCGTCTGATCTTTATGACAATTTAGGCAGGGGATAATGGGACTTACCAGGACGCTTCTTCTGCTGCAAGAAATCCTGTATCCTATCAAGGCAACCCATCGAGGCAAATGTGTCTGGAATCGCTAGCAAAAGATAGCTGAGTGGATTGATCATCAGATTAATCAGAGAAAGCGATGTAACAGCTTGAGATACGGAGAGGCCGCTGGACCCCTGAACAAAAGCCACTATTGCATAGGCTGCGAATGTTGCAAGTTGACCAAAGACATTTGGTAGATTAACTGCGACAGAGATCGTGTCAGTCTGAGTAATCTGCACACTTCAATCGCAGTCATGTCACTGAAGTCAGACAGAGGCTCTACATACCCGTGCATACCCGGATTGTCTGTATCCGACGAAATTTCTTCGACACGCGAAGCTCATCTTGACGTAAAGAGTCGATCATATTTTGCATCATCTCGCTCAAGCCAAGGATCTTGATATTCCGAATAGAGCCAAGAATTGCAGAAGTGAAATTTATGCGTCTTTCAGTAGCTTCGAGCCATTCTTTCTGTCGCTTGGACACCGGATTTCCTATTCCAAAGGATATAGAAAGAAAAACTAGCATGATCCTGTTAGCTTTCACATTGATCATGAACTTCCAGCACGGGTGTTTTGTGTGATTACCTATCACGACAATAATAGGTGCAATGCAGACTGCCCCAATCTGTGTTTTCAGTAACCATGTTGCAAGTCCCAACTGGAGGACATTGGCCCATGTTTCACAGACGGTAGAGTTGAAGTATTCTGCGAGCATCTCAATATCAGATCCCATCAGAGACATGGCACTGGATTCATCGGCGCTTCCCAGGGGTAAATCCATCATATGTTGATAGACCAGAGCCATGAGTCCTCCTCGAATCATTGTCGTAGCCCGGTAACCTAAATGCTCGTAAAGAGCTCTTGCAACCTGCAGGTATTAGCTAGGGGCGCTCGCTAGTCAAGACAAGCTGATCTGGATCACGTACAGCTATTCCGATGAACACAATCGCAGTAGCCCCAATCATCCCATACCCCTTGTCCAGCGACAGAGAGTCAGTTGCCGACAAGATGGTCACAATTCTACCAACCATAAATGGCTGCGCAATGCTCAATCCGATAACCGTAAGCCGGGGCACAGCAATGCTTGCGATGTCCCAGCGCAGACATTTCACTATTGCGACTAGCAAGGAGTTTTTGTGGTTCTGGTTACAGCCATCCCATGCGAGTTCAAAAGACCTGGCTAAATCTTGAGAGGATAGCTTCTCATGAATATTGGGTAGATCGTCCCCAGTTAATAGAGAAGAATAGCCACTGCGGAGGAGATGATTGAGCCAGACAAAAAATCCTCGATTAAATGGACCACCGACACTTTCGTCGGAATACTTTGTCGTTTTTTTGGTCAGCCATCTTTTCTTCTCGACGTTCTGCATTATCAACAAGAGCAGTTTTATGGCAAGAGAGACGGATAGACAAGCTGCGTAGGATGAATCATCGTGTAAAAGCCAAGCAGTGCGCACTCTTGCGATGCCTATCAGTAAAGTCACAAAGAGATAGGCCGAGGTCAACGACGAAGGGCGTATCGAGCGGAAATATTCGAATTCAATGAGCATTACAAGAGATAAGGCCGCTACAAACTCCAAGATTGTACTCGCAAGCAAGGCGTGGCCCCCAATGGATTTAATTGCGACGATTATAAGAAGAGCCATCTGAATAGAGACATATAGGACTGCGACGAGCTATTTCGCATGAGGTATAAATTCAGTAATTGATCTATTTTGCCTCTAATAGTAGCTGTTAGATGGTGGAGAACTTACCAGAGAGGTCAGGCGAATTGAGGATGACCTCACTTTAGACGTTTGCTTGGAAAGCCATATCAGTCGGAATGGCGCGATCAGAAGAAAAATAGCAGTAGGGGTCACTGCTAAAATGGTGGACTCGAAGAACATTGTGAAGTCAAACCCTCCACGGCAATTAGGCGTTGTAACGGCGGGCCCAAACCAGCTGTTCCCGCAGGGATTCGCCGCTACTTCACCATCCATAATTCCGACGGTGAGTGATGAGCCTCAACTCAAAACTCTCAAGTATTTTCTCGTGCGATGCGGTGACAGCACTAGATCTTCATTCAGTCAAAGCTTGAATAAGAACGGGTGGTCTTGAAGGGGCCCCGGGGGTTCAAGCGCAGATGATATAGGTGCTAAGAGTAAGCCGAATCCAATATCGAAATGGAATAGCTTCGTATTAGCGTTACATCGTGTTCGATTCATTAGCCTCTTGAATGGTGTGCTTTGGACCTCTTCCTTATCCCAGCCTATCGTGGTCAGGTCCAATAACTAGCTTGGCCAATCGGATGCCAAGCCCATGAGCCTTTGACAGGGAAGTGCGAGGTGATCCAAAGCCTCAAGCTTGAAACAGAGTCTGGGCATGATATTGCGGTTGCCGCTAGTCTATGCTGAATCACGCAAGAGTTTTGGGGGCAGCCTGGAGATTCAGCCTCAAGCGATCGGCGACCTCCTTCAATGTTGTCTTCTTGTCACCTATTTGCAATGCCATTTCTGCCTAGATCTTGAGACGTTTCAAGTGATATCTTATGGATTGTGGATTATATGTCCAAAAGATGACGGCTCTTTCACATACCAGCTCGCGTAGCTCAGTTGGTAGAGCGCGGCACTAGTAATGCCGAGGTCTTCAGTTCAAATCTGGACGTGAGCATTTCTTTTTTGAATCTTCTATCCAACTCCATATTGATAACATGTTTTTTACTTGGCTCTGGAGCAAAAGTAATTTTTTTCTGAGTTTTATTTTGTAGATTCTGTTAAGTCTGCTCAAAAAAGGAAGTTCCCTATTGTTATTGCCAGATAGCAGTGGCATTAACCATGGTACTCTGGTAACCTTATTGAAATAGGAATAGTATAGTATACCCAGACCGATAAAAATTGTCTCGGAACAAAAATTGAATAAACAATCAATCACACATTGATAATGTGCTGAGGTGGAGGGGCAATTTGCTTTGTGAAATTGGCAAAGAAGCAAAAAGAAACTGCTCACGTCCAGATTTGAACTGAAGACCTCGGCATTACTAGTGCCGCGCTCTACCAACTGAGCTACGCGAGCTGATTGGTTGATAGATGTTGTCATCCTTTGCTATATCAACATCAACTCCTTTTCAAAGTTCCGCACTTGAACCCCATGAATCTTCCAAACTTGAGAACACACTGGCAGCCCTGCATCATGGATTCGATTGAAACCCATGTCGAATAAAAGCCTTCCCGGGTGCACTAACGCCACCCAGTGCCATCTGCGGTGCAGTGAGCAGTGGCACCGACATTATCAAAACTTGCAGTGAACTTATTTGTTCCAACAAGTTGGGTTCAACTTGAAGTTCCACTGCCAGTGCAAACGGTTGGCCAGTGTGGATATATAGTACTAACTACTAGCAATTACTAGTAGTACTACTACCTAGGTAGTGTAGTAGTCAATTGGTGGTATCATTTGATGCCAGCGCATGTTCGGCAATTTTTCATACACTTTCAAATCACTCGGAGGAAATCTGCAATTTCTGGCTACATCTTGATTTCATTGGAATTATAATTCTACCCTCGGTGACTTTGTTTCCGGAATCCATATGACATTCTATTGCGAGCCTGTTTCAAGTTGAAGTTCAAGGTTAGTAAACGCGCACTTGGCAGGGAAGGTACCTAGGTACCTGGCGATTCCGCTATTGTTGACATCTATCTCTCCCTTGAATCCCTTGTATATACTATAACTCAGTCTGAAATGAGCGACGAGGTCTATAAGATGCTACTTGCGGAGGTCTACATCCCCCATCTAAATTGCGGGGATAGTCAGCATGCTGCCTTTCTTGGAAGGCTGCGTACTAGTGAATGAATGTTCTATTCAGGCCTATAATCCCACAATACCATTGAGCTATGAATTGCACAGAAATGGATGACTTAAGCAAGTGAATATCTTTTACTCTGCTAATGCTATCCGTTATTATAGAATCGGCAAAATCTACAGTTCAGAGTCTCCTTCTCACATGTTTAAGGTCGGGGGCACCAATCATAACCCGGCGCAAGCCCAGGTGTACGCACCAGCAGTTGTTATCCGAGGTCATCATGTACCCTAGTAGGGTATGTACTAATTCCTTAGATGGCACGTCCTAATACCCCCTGAGAGGTCATCAATCGAGACAGCGGCTACGCCGACTGTCTCCCGGACGTTAAATATTACAGCAACAACACCTTGAGCTCCTCATGTTGCATATTTCCGTCCATGAGACAGCTTGATCATTCTGTTACCAACCTCCCAACCTCACCTGCAAAGCCCACTTTCAACAACAGAATTCGCATTCCAAGGTCTCAACAAAGAAATCAAGACATGATGACCTTCAATATGGACGAACGGCCGGTTGAAATGCAATACTCGACTAAGCAAAGATACTGGACGATGGTAACGAGGCCCGCGCACATCGACACAACAAAGTACTGACACACACTCTCTTCAGATATTCACTCTCAGTAGTATCGCCATGTTCATACTCCTCAGCCCAACTTTTCAAGGGCCCCGATGGCGGACCTTCCGCGTCTGCCGTCGGGCTAAGAATTCCCAACCCGTTGAACCTGCGCTTTCGTCGGAACGGGGTTATCTGGCTTTGCCCCAATTACCCATGGACTCAGCATTTTCGGTTTTGAGTTGATGATCAAGCAATCCGGGATGCTGCACTACCTTCTCGAGGGATTTCTTCTTCTACTAGGTGCTTTCTGTTACACGGTAAGCTGGTTTGTCTTGATCATCACATCGACGGACATGTTCTAATGGGAAATCTCAGACGCGGATTCCGGAACGCTTTGCTCCTGGGAAATTCGATATTGTTGGGTCATCTCATCAGTTGTTTCATATTCTAGTGGCTCTTGCGACCGGAGTGCATCTCTCTCTGCATTTGATTATAGTTATAATCGTCGTGTTTGCACGGAGTCTCCCTTGAGATGGTACGGGTAATTTTAGGGTAAGACCAAGCACCGGTGGAAACACGGTATAGAAATCGCCTTAGCGAGGGACCAAAACTTGAAAGAACATACTACACTGTTTATTTGTTTATAACTTCCAAGAATAGATGCAAAGACAGATAGTACTAGCAACTTGCCCAGGTGTGGATATGGAAAAAAGTGATATATGCAAAAGTGTAGAATGAAATTCATCCAGCATGATAAAGAAGTCACGCTCAATCGTCAAAAACGTCAGTCTATGTACGAATCTATGTATCTATACAAAAATATTTGATATGTATGCTTTCCATCTAAATCTTGGAAATCGTTCAAGCATATTCTTCATCCTTGTTCTCCTGGTGGACAGCCTGGTCCTTAATTTCGAAGCGGAAGTGCTCCTCTTCTTCCTTGAGGATCTCCTTGAGCTTCTTGTTTGCCCTCCAAACAGGCTTCTGCTCGAAGAGACGGTCGACCTTCTCCAGGGGAATACCGCTGGTCTCGGGGATGAGGAAGAAGGCGAAGAAGAAGGCGAGGAAGGAGAGAGATGCGAAGAAGAAGTAGACTCCGTATCCCATAGCCTCGAACATTTGCTCGGTGAAGCGGGAAACGAGGAAGTTGAACAGCCAGTTACTGGCAGTGGTACAGGCCTGGGCCAGGGAACGGAAGTTGGGATCGAAGAATTCCTGTTCGCGGAATGATTAGCTGTTGGTCTAGAGAAACCTGTGACGAGAGAACTTACGGAGTTGATAACCCAGGGGGTACCGTTCCAGGTAGGGGTGTAGACAGCAGTCCACAGGTAGAAGAAGAAGATAGCGGCAATACCGCCACCGTTAAGGTGGTCGGTGGGGTTGTCTTGAGGTGCAACCACGTAGATATAAGCACCAATGACCCACATGCAAATGGAGCCGGTGATACCACCGACGAGAAGAAGGTTCCGCCGACCGAACTGATCGACAAGGAAAAGCAGCCAGATAAACGTCATGACAGCCTTGACAACACCGAAGATACCAGTCATCAGGTTGACAGTGTCAGACTGGACACCAATGCTCTGTATTGACAATCAGTATGTGTCCACTAGAACGAAGTCAAGGGCAATGGATGAAACTTACCGAGAAGATGGTGGGGGAGTAGTAGTTAATGGCATTGATACCAGATCCGTTCTGCCAGAAGAAAAGCATGCAGCCAAGGAACAAGCGCCACATCAAGTTAGGGCGAGCACCAAGGGCCTTGAAAGGCTTCCAGAAGCCGAATCCAACAGTGCTGCGCTGGTTCTCGTGGGCTTGATCAATGGCAGCAATTTCCTCAGTGATGTAAATATCGGTAGCATCACATTGACGAATCCAGGTAAGGTTGTTCATGGCCTCAGCCCGGCGATCATGAAGGAAAAGCCAACGGGGAGATTCCCGAATCCAGAGGGATCCCGCGAACAGCATGCCGGACGGGATCAATTGAATAGCGAATGGAATCATCCATTGCTTAGTAGAAGCCGGCAGGTGTTGTTCCACGCCATACTAAAAAGTCGCACTCGGTCAGTCTCAGGCCCCATAATTTCCCCCAAACGGGAATGCCGATCGAATTTCACTCACGTTGATCCAGAAGCCCAGCATACCACCGATTTGCCACCCCAGCTCATAGAGACCGACAAGTCGTCCACGGATAGCAGGAGGGGCAAGCTCAGAAAGATAGATAGGAACGATGTTAGAGGCAACACCAGTACCAAGACCAGTCAAGACACGTCCAGCGTAGAGAATTCCCAGTCCACGGTTGTGATTGGCACCGCACTGCAGGCCAGATCCCAGAGCAAAAGTAGCAGACGCAATCATCAAGCAGAACTTGCGGCCAATCCAGTGGCTCAGACCGTATGTGAGAAGGGCACCGAAGAAAGCACCGGCAATGAAGAGAGAGACGATGTTCTCACTGATCAAAGACCGCTCGGCTGATGTCTTCTTGTCGAGACCGAATTCTTCCTTGAAGGAGGTCAAAGTAATTGTCGTACCAATGAAGGCGCTAGTGTAACCGATCATATTGGAACCGCATGATGCCACGAGGGCGAGCACGTAGACACGCCAGTTATAGACCGAAGGAGGAGTTGGTCGGTCCTCGACCAGATGAAGGATGCCACCCATGGCTGCTACTAAGTGAAACACTTAGAAGATTTGAGATGGGAGGTGGGAAGGGGCGAAATTTTTTTTTTCGAGGTATATAAGATGAAGAAGAGAAAAAAGTAGAGCTGAGTGACGGGGACGGGCCCCTAAGTAGTAAAGGCTCCCACTTCCGGTGGATTGTGGGTGTGTGGAAATCGTCCTAACGAGTGCACCCCCACAACTTACGTCGCGTAGAACCCCATCCTCTGGGGCAATATGGGGTTTGAAGGTGAGGCTACGAAGGTTTGGAGAATTTCTGATCCCACGGGGTGAAATCTTTGGGCCGGGGTAGCGTTTTCCCCGGTGCCCCCAGTGGAAACGTTCAGCCGGGGTGAACGAATGGCCACCAGTATATATCTAATACGGAATCCTACTTCCTGGATCGGAAATTTCCCAATATGAGAAATTTTACCCCTTGAAGAGTTCCGCAGCCACACCGAGAATGTCTCAGTAGACTGCATGGTCATGAATTGGCCTTGCAGTCGTGAGGGTATACAGTTGACCTACATCTCTCGTTGCGGTCTGCGTTTACCCGTTGGGACTTGCATGGGAGGGGGATTTTCCGGTGAACAAACTCTCTCATTCGCCACAACCTGCGTAATAATGTCATGGCAGGTCGTGGGCACAACGATTGTCCCCGGATCAAGCGGAATGAGGATTGTGGGGGCTGGGGCACAAGGAACAGGCACAGTATAGCTGGGGCTTGCTAATAGAATACCCCTTGTTCGACTGGAGCATGTATAGCACAATTTGGGTTCATACTGCGACGTGCACTGGTCAAGCCTAAGCAGTAGCTTACCCAGTGCCCACGGGGAGAACCCTTAACCCTCATCTGGTGGAGTCGGAAGCTTGCCGAGCTTCGAAACTTTCAAATAGGCAGGTCGACCGGTTCAGATCACGTGTATTCCAGCAATTCTATAGATTTGGAGGTTCATGATTGGGTCAATTGCTGTAATTCTGTGGAGAATCCCAGTTTACATTCTGCCCGAGTGTTCTTCCATGTACCTCCGGGGTTGAAAGATTATGATTTAACTGTGGCGGAGATTCCTTTATTTGATCGTCATCTCCGCCTCGATCGGCACACCTGCAGGAGATTCCAAACACTGAGGGGGAGAACAAGGGCGAAAGTACTCCGCACCACGTATGTGAATTGTGGAGAGAAAGAAGGAGACAGTGAGTGAGAGAAGCAGACTTCTGTTGAGGAAAGCCAAGCTGCAGCCAAGCGAGATGCAGTGAAATTCGAATAGCCGGTCAACATTCTCCCTCTCTCTCTCTCGATTCTCTTTATCCATCTTGGCTTTTTGACTTTTTCGAGAATTAAAGCCGAGCAAGACATCGGCAACCTCCAGCGGGTGACCACAATTGACACCAAGTGGAGTAACAAATGCCGAATCTGTCTATTTACTGTCACCGGTGAAGATGTCCGATTTCTCAGCTCATGTGAGCGTTCGGATTTTTAATGAGAGATCCATTTGGCGTAAAATCCAGGGATGCCGAGAAATCTGAACCTGAAGGATCGAAATTAAGAATTAAGCTTATGATCGGGCCGCTTTCGGCCTGGCCATTTGCCATCGCCGCCACGGGCCGAACGGGATGGAAGAAGCAGCGAAGAGTGCGTGAGACCATATAGCGGCAATGTCGCAACCACTGGGAATGGTGTTGATTCGTCATGCAAATAAGAACACACATTCTATTTTTTCTTCTTTTCACTGAATTTTCGTATTTGTAATGTCATAAGAACCCAGGAACTGACCAGAAGCCAATTGAAAGAGCGATGTTCATGGTCTGTCTTCAACTTGTCACTCCGATGATCTTTATCAAGTAGTAGCAGGATTCACGGACGCACAGCCTGTTGGATGGCATTTACGAGAGGGTGCCTCGCTCTTGAAGAGCTTATGTCCATATATCGCAAAGACTGCAAAGGTCACCAGGTGGCGTTCGGCACGGTGCAATAGAACCCTGGGTCATTGTGTAGGAAAGGTGTACGATATAATACCCTCACGGTAAGTACTACTATACTATGCCATTAGTCCTCGCTCAAGATTATTGGGATACTTCTTACCAACTTGAAGTGATATAGACAAGCAATCCGGCGCACTCTCGACTACCCAAGGTTGGCATATCTTCACTCTCGTGCTCCAACTCGGTTATTTTGTCAGCGTTTCTTCAAGTTGCTGCTAGGCAAAAGGGATTCCGGGATTCTGCAGCGGTTGACGGCATATCCAGTCCACGGCGACCATTGAGAACTACGAGCCAGGCCCTCTTCTGAGATCGTCTTTATGCCGAGACTCATATTCATGAGAGGGCGAATTCCGACACTGCATTCGCATATTCTGCAGTGCAGCGACAGTCTGCCGCTTGCTCAGCTTTGACGATGTAACACAGGCTACGACGTCGTATGTCTATCGGCATGCGATATCGAATTCGCTCAGTTGAGAAGTGATATCGAGCGGATACAGAATGAATCTGCGGCGGGCAACTGACCGTTTGTTGCCATTTGACCTGGCATATCGTTGTAAAAGACACGAGATCTCTCTGAAGAGAAAGACGCAACTTGTTTTCGGTATTTGAACATGACCCCGACAAAGACTGTTGTGCCAGACATAGTTATCCGACAATACTCAGGTTTCCATGTCGCATCTCATGCATTGACGGCAACAACACACCGCAGGATTGACACGGTCGCATTTTTGCAAAACCAGAACTCCGGGAGTTTCAAGAAGCTGGAAGGCATAGTGGAAATCAAGCTCGCGATTTTCGAGATTTTCTTCAAGCATGGATGGCGGAAAACCCGATGGTCGCTCGCAGTATTGGGTACGCAAATGTCCTGTGCCCATGAAGCAGCTATCTGGTTGATCTAGAGACAACCTGGAGCCCAATTCACAATTCCAAGCGCTTGGACATACGCCTGTTTTCGATTTGGGATAGGAAGTATGAGTGACGACTCGCCATGGTGTTGAAGATAGCAGGACGATCTCCTAAGTACAAGTGCTACCCTATGAAGTTGCCTCAGCGCAAGCTCTGTTGTTGAGGTATTCTTTTCCCTATATCTGATTCCTTTGTATTGTGGTCTCTTGTGGGATTAGGCCAAGGGAGGTCACAACTTGAAGCGAAAAAAATAGAGGAAATCTTGCATATCTCAAGAACAGAGCTTCAAGTTTTGACTTGCGTTCAGAGAGTGTAACAATTCCAGTGGGTCTGATATCAACGTGGTAAGCCCGATTGAGGAGAGGCTGGCGATATGATATTTAGTGAAATATGTTCCATAGTTCCGCGATGGAGATAGAATTGATCAGCCATCCCAGTCGAGATGAGACGAATTGAGTTGAGGAGAAGATGGGAAGATGAAGTGAGTTGGAATGACTTTCTACTTTGTTTGTTGCTTTTCCCTTTTTGCCTTGTGTCTCAGGCAGACAATCATGTGACTACAGAGTATCTCGCCCAAACAACCACCAGCCTCCACTTTCACTCATCAAGTCGAGCTCAGCAATCTCCAAAGAGTCTATGTGAATCTCGTCAGCATCCGACCATGGTTTCCACAAATCCGAGGTAGTCAAGATATCATAATTTGCAATATCTCAGCCGTGAGATGCATGTATTATTCGCGGATCAGTAGATTAGCCTCAGCTCGGTATGTGGCCCTTGCAGAACTACTAAATACCTCGATGCGGAATGGTCTCAGAAATACTAACGATGGATAATGCCAGTCTAAGATCAAGATGGAAAACCAGGTATCTCTACCTGCCATCCAACGCAGTGTGTGGGCAGGGAAAATACCACTAGAAATCATTCTGGCTCCATCGGAAAGTCGAACATTCGACCAGACCAATCCATATATCGTAAGTCCTGGCATACTCTACCTTAATATCTAGAAAAGTACTGAACATCTGAAGATCTCTTTTCCACGTGTCTCATATCTCCCATCTTTACTTCCAAGGCTTCGGGCGTTCTTCGCATCGTCATTGATAAATCCGAATGCCGAACATCACCAGGGCTGGTTCGCTTTTGAAGGCGTACCCTTGAAATGGCATTATCCAATAGGATTACTGTTCGATCTTTATGCAGGAGTTGATCCTGCTTCGAAGTCCATTTCAGGAGGTGATCATTCTCCAGAGGTGGAATCTCCCTTTCCTTGGCGATTAACCGTTCATTTCAGCGACTGGCCTGTCGAAGAGCTTGTTCGTCTTGACCCAGACGGAATGGTCTTGAATGATGCTTTCATCAATAGCGTCAAGGAGGCAGACTTCCTCCGTAATGGCACCGCCAATCGTATCATGAGTCTCTCCAAAGAAGACTCCGCTGGCCTCTGGAAGGCAGTGGAAAATGGTAAGCAAGCGAACCCGCAAGAAAATGAAACAAAGAAAGATGATCTAACATGAAAATAATCAGTCGATCTTCCCTCTTTTCAGCGCATCTCAAACAAATTTCTTTCCCCTCTGTCAGAGCCATTTCGCAATGTCCCAATTCGCATCTTCTTACCCCTTCCCCCGGACGAGGACTCGCCGTCCTTGAAAGTCGTCCAATCGCCACTTCCACCTTCTGTACCGAGCTCCAGCATTCAGTCTAGTCAACTTCTTAGCGCCCGCTCAAGCCCGAGCACACAGCCTCAGACTATTGGTGGTGTTCTGAATACACTACTTCCTAATCTTTTCCCTAGTCGAAGGACTCCAGTTCTTGCGAAGCCGGTTCTACATGGAGCAGTGCTTCCTATGTCTGCGCCCATAGAAGAGGTGGTTAGAAGTGCTGCCTACGGAGACGGGTGGGCTTATGTGGTTGTTAGAATGATGGGATAATGCCACCCAGCAAGAAGGGAAATTTGCAGAGCGAGCGCGAAGCTCTTGGTAGCATCCGAGGTTTGTACTGGGGTTTCTTTTCTTGCATCCGAATACCCAGCATAGAGATGAAATGGAATTGAAGATTCGATCGAGCTACGATGATTCAATAAAAATACTCGTAAAGATAAATTGCATTTCCAGTTCCGTCAAACATGTGATGAGTTGCCTCAAGCTTATACCTAATGCTAGCTAGTAGTGTTCAAGTGGGTATCAGGGGTTTTGCCGACCAGCGGCGATGCATATCTTGTTCATCCGGCGAATAACAAAAGAAATGTATACCCCTCAGAAATGCGCCATAAAATGATGGGAAGAATGAAGAAACTTTGGAGGGAGTGATTAAGCGAGAGGATCGGGGGAGAGGGGAATAGCATGAAGCAAGAAAAAAGAAGGGCAAACAGAGCCAGTAACATCATATGATATGTGTACAAGAACAAAAGAAAAAGAGAAGAGAGCTGAAAAGAGACTGGAAAGCAATTTCAAATCACTCAAGGGGGGAAAGAAAAAAGAAATTGGCTGAAGAAGTTGAACTAGATAACGTTGTATCCGTTAACGAGCATCTGCTCGCCGTTTTCACGAGCTCTCTTCTCAGCCTTCGCAAGCAAGAGCTTTCGAACCCACTCGCTGCGTCCATCAGGAGTTGAGTCGACAAAGTCGTGTCTCGGAAGGGTGTTCTTGGTAAAGAAAGCCTTCCGATCTCCTTCCTTGTGGGTGGGAATAAAAGAGAATTGGAAAGCAGCTCCCTCAGGCCCATTTGGCATTCTGCATTGCTTGCGCATAATATTGCGCTTGATGGCAGCTGTGACCTTGGAGCTTGTTGCGAGTGATGAGCATGCAACAGCATAATCATCCACATCAATGACATCTAGTGCGCGAGAGATGCGGTGGGCATCCTGCTCACTCTCATGCAGAGCCACCTTGGTGTCACGCAGAGTAACATGGGCATCTTTCCATTCACTGCGCAAGAAGCGGTTTTTCTTATGCTTCAGATAGCCACTGTGGATCACATCGGGATCGGAGGATACCGAGGACTCAGAGATGGTATGTCCGTGAGGTCGCTGTCGGGGGCTCCGGATGAGGTCCTCTGGGGTCTCAATCGGGCTTAGGGGGCGGTCCTCTCGAACTCGACGTAGAGCTTGGTTGTTGGCAGGACGGGTAGAGGCACTGCGCATGATAGGGTCCCGATATGGAGGGAACAAGGTGCCATATTGCATATCGGGGGGAACAGACTGAGAGACATCCCGAGCAATGGGCCCGTTGGGGATTGCTGTGACAGGGACATCTACCTCAGTGAAGGGTGTACCCTGACGATACGCATCGATGTTTCGAGCTTGGGTGAAGGGACCATATTGCTGAACTGCCGTTGGGGATCCATAGGCCTGAGAAGTACGAGTGGGGGTCACTGAACGGTTGGATGTCACCGCTGTGGTCATGTCCTCGGTGTTAGGGCTGGTTGGAATGGTCAATTTGGGGAGATTCCGTAGATTGGCAGCCATAGCATTGGGCTGAGCATTTGGAGGAGTGAGTCCAGCGAAAGGTTCTTCCTGAGGAGGCAGATTGGAGGTATCCAGAGTAGGAAGTGTGGTTTGATTATCAACATGCTGATAATTCAAAAAATTACGAATTGTCTCCTGGGGATCCAGCTTCTTTACCCCATTCAGAGCCTCCTCCGAGAGCAAAGGTCCCGGAGCTGGACCAAAGACATCTGAAGAGGCTACCACCGAGGGCTCGCTGTTAGACTTTGGACGCAGCAAGTCTCGTGCAGTATCAGGATCACCCGGACTGGCAATAATAATCATCCCATCGTGGAGAACAGCATTTGGATGCTCGGCAAATATCTGTTCAAGCTGACGCTGGTATCGCCGATACTTGGAGCATTTATCACCTCGCGAGCAGCTATGGGGCTTAGGAAGGCGCTGTTCGATACCAACGATCGAGACAGACTCTCCCGGGGTGATATTGTTTCCAAAGACATGGTTAGATAGAATTTCGCCATTCGGGGAAACGGACATAGCGTAGGAACGTCGCTTAGTCGGCTTTTCCTCTTCGTCCGAGGAGTGCCTTGGAGATGAGCGACTGGATCTTGGTTGCCTTTCACCAGCGGACTGAGTCATATAGTATTCAGGGGTGGGAGGCATGGCGGGTACGGTTTCCATGGTATTCTTCAGGTGGTCGATGGAAGCCATAATTTGGTGACGCATGCCGAAGGAATGGATGTTCAGCTCTTTCAGGTCGTCGGTTTGAAGACTAAGCAGCACCGTTCCAGTGATATCGTTGATCAGGAATTTCTCGATAACAGCATCATTATAGCCTGCAATGTGAAGCCAGTGTGCAACTTGATTTGGTTTCCATGCCCTGATTTCTTCTTGGCTCACTTGTGAGACATCCGGGTGCACAGTCGTCAACGCTTTTGGAGTCTTGGGAGAGAAGGGGAATCTCTTCGGCGTATCGACTGATCGAGAGAACTCAGATTGCAGAGGAGATCGTTCGAAGTAGAGATCGATTTCCGCGGTAGATGGCTCGTAGAGGGATGACCCGGATGAAGCATGAGAGTTTCTGAAAAGATGTGGACCATCGGGGCCTTTTACCATTGAGTTATCGATGTGAATGCTGACTATTCTCTTGGAGGAAGTATCTGAACCAGGAAGGTCTGGAGTTGAGATGGACGTGTTACTATCATAGGCAATCTAATGAGGATTAGCATGTCTACTCCATCAAGATGTATGGGGAAAGACAGTTGCTATTTACCGACTGTAGACTTTGGCGTAGAGACTCTTCGTCAGAGTCACTGGTTTCAAAGTCGGTATCGTCAAAGTCGGTCGAATTCGATAGTCGCCGTTGGACAAATTTCTTGTGGGGGTAAAACTGCTCATGGTTCTGAACACTCAGCGACGTAGGCGCAGCCTTTCGTCGAATTCGTAGAGAATCCTGGAGAGATATGAGAAGACTATCATTATAGTAACTACTAGTACTTGAGTATCTCTCACCATTATGATTGAAAATGTTTAAACCTGACCGCTAGACCTTGATGATCTCTGGACAGCCGGCATCCACCGGACAGGTCTGTATGTGAATAACAACTAGGAAAGACGTGAGATGGTTCCCGTCAACAGTGAACCATCCAGATGATTCTCATGAATGATGACAGAATGAAACGTGAGAGCCCCCTGGGGTATCGAAGATCACGAGGGAGAGAGAAAATAAGAGAAGCTAAGCGAAAGTTCGCTGAGATTATGGGGATTTGAGGTATATGTACGGTGTATCCACCAGCCAACGCGGGCGGGTACATGAAACAGGATGCGTTGGGAGAGCGGCAAAGAAAATACTAGTACAGGAAGCCAGCCAACCCGCTGCTAACCTGTGAGATTCGGCGGCCAAAAAAGTCCGTGACATGCAGTTTAGTGAAACACAGCGGTAGCGACCCAAAATGCAGTACAGCAGACAAGTGCAGAGTGAATTGGTCGAGAGGGATGGTGATGTGATGCCGAGTGACGCGCCTGCAGTAGTTCCATTTGAGCGGCAGCGCGCCCGTATAGAGGTCCTCCAATGAAATGCGACCTCTGCAAGGCCCCATACTGGGGACCAGCCACCTCTCGAATATAATAGGCTCCATCCCCGACGGTTAGCCTTTACCCGAAAGTCCGTTGAAGTCTATCCAAGTGGCATATCTGGATGTGACTGGCCTGCAGTTGACGCCCACCGTGCAGCAGCGTTGTTCGGGAAATCTCCACTAAGATTCTAAAGGAGTGTGACGACCATACATCGGCCGTTAATTAGCGCCTTGAGAATCCTCACGCAAGCTAATTGAAGCCTTCTGTTGTGGGCTATTTAGGGATCATCAAATCCTGCACCATCGAGTCATGATCCTCGTCTTTCCCTCTATGCTGTGAAGGGCTGGTTGACAGGAGATACATGTCAATCATAATACCGTCTCCCAACACTTGGCAAACAAACTGGTTGGCTAGTCTAAGAAATCTTAGACCGGGCCGGACCCCGTCGTCACATGGATCGCTTGCCTTAGCTTGCCTTCCCCTCCAGAAGTGATGCGGTGATAGAAATGCAGTGATGTGAAATGTGATATAAAGGCATTACAGCCACAACGCACCGAGATTGCATGACCGGAGCCAACGGTCCATCTCTGGCTGCTCGGGAAACAAGACCTCTTTCAAGGATAGCCGATAGTTAGCAAATAGAGAAAGAGGAGGTGGAGTAGCTTTAGATTTGACGGTGTAACCTGGGAAACCCTGGGGTACACTACCAAATGCCCCCAGCTCTTCTTCGGCTAGAGCTCTCACCGCTGCTCGGAAAGAGAGGTGATCGTTCTAAATACCTGGGTATGCTTAAATATGACTCTGGAGATGCACAAATGATACAAGGAACTGGCTGTGACGGCTTAGCAGAAACAATGACTCATGGCCGCTCTCGACAACAGTCAATCTAAACATGCGCGAGGCTAGATGATTCTCTGACTTGGGCGACATTTAGGATTTTTGCTCCAGGAAAGCAGATTGCCCCCCATTCTTCTTACAGCATCTAGCTACTACGGAAGAGCTTTTGAGAACTTAGTCCATAATTCGGTGGCTATTTTCGACATGTGGCATTCATCAATTAGTATGCACATCCATGGGTTAGTACTAGTACCTAAATGGCAACCGCAAAACGCATGCTTAGCATTCGCTCCTAAGACCGAGCTCGATGCATGATAGCTAGTACATAATAAGTGTTGTCATAGTAATAATTTTTGTTCAAGCTTGATCGACTGATTTTGATGAAGCCACCGTTTTCCTACAGAACAGATCCGCAGTGTTATAGCAAGTCAATTTTAGACCATTGGAAAGAAAATAGGGCGATAACTTGAATGGAGGATGAAAGTTCCAAGTCAGATATTCTGGACGTACATACTACCCCACTTGTGGTTTTCCAGGTTACAACTTGAATGATTGAATAATCTTCCGACTACTAGTAGAATGTGTCTTGGGCACTACTGTCAGTGGTAACCCCTGTATAAGCGAGTCCGGTAAACTGCTAGCCTGTGCTTGTGTAGCAAGAATGTTGAGTGACACGGAGACACGGACTTGGATTTGCCAATGCTAGTGCTATTTTCTGGCCCAGGGCCGAGCTAGAGCAACAAGAAATGACGCCCACCTGGGCAGTGAGACCCTCGTGCCTGATATTGGTTAACTTGAGTCCCATACCCCTTTCAATTTTTAAATTACATGCATGTTGGTTCACATTGAAATGTAACGTATAAAATAATCCAGGAAGACCAATAAGCGATCATCATTGCAATACTACTATGAACGGTGCTAGCTAGTACATCTATGGATAGGCTCTTGGAAACATCTTGAAATTAGTATGATATGGATGGGCTGATAGACTCAACATAGACTCGATACAACTGCTACCTAGACAGGAAGCAATAACGTGACTATAAGTATTTCAGAGGTAAATACATTGACCTGCTCTAAGAAATTCATACTTACAAGTGAGTGTTTTATCGAATTCATGGATGCAAACTTGTACTGTGTACATAAGGAGCTTCGAATTTTACGACTGAGCAAGAAAGACTAGTATTAGCATCGGGAGGCACCTGGGCAGCAGAGACTGAAATGCAGACGGAGCAATCCGTACTACGGGAATGGAATGCAGAGCCGGCTGCGATTTCTGCATATGCCGCACTAGTACGGAGTATGTAGAGAGAACCATGGAGCGCACATAAGCTTCCGAACGAATTTCGAGTTAATTAGTTCTATTTTGGGAGAATGAACTATTTTATTAATAGTAATTTCTTCTTGAAACAGGATTCTAAATCGAAGTGCGAATACTGACTGAATGATTATGACCCAATCAGTACTCCGTACTTCGTGTGATATTGACTTTGGTAGGAAATTAGCACGCATTTCTCCAACATGGGCGGTTAAATGTTGCTAATTAAGGCAGTATATGAAAGCTAAAGGCTGGGGAAATACGCTAAGGCGATCTTATCACATCACACCCTAACCTTTGAAGTACACGGGGCATTTGGTGGACCTGCAGTGTGTCTGCCGTCCAGCCAGTCACCGTGCTCAAATCCCTGTTTGGGTCATGGGCAACTTCCCTGCTTCGAATGGCTGGACCAATGAAGACTTCAGGAACCGAAGCTTGGCTTTCTCCACTTCTCTATCACACAACAGTGCATAATCCTCTGTCCAGTCACCGCTCTCCGATGATCTTCCCCCCACCGTTCTAGAGGTGATTCATCTGATCTCGTCGAAAGCTAGCCCCAGTGCGTTACATGAGAGGCCAGTGATTGAACTGCGAGCACCGTCACGAATTTGCGGCATTTCTCTCAATTTAGTAACTTAAGGGAAATTGTGATTACCTCCTCATTTCTTTTCGTGTCGAGTCTAGCGTATGTACTAGGCACGACCCCGCTCGCTGAAGTGGGTGAGAAAGCCCGGAGAATTCATCAACTTGGTTTAGGATTTACTGATTATGCAGGTTATGAATGCAGATTGAGTCTTCTGATAACTTAGTTTGCATGATTTGTGAAAAAAGCCAACATATAGTATTTGTGTTGGGTTGGTGCAGCGTTCAATGTTGGGTTGGGTTGGGTTGGGTTGGGAATTCGTGATGATTGTCAAAGTACTCCGTACAGTGATAGGCAAAAGCAAGTGTGGGACCAGAATGATTTCCATCACCCAAGGAGAGCCAATGAATCGATTTGTTGCATGGGACATCTGCAGCCACCCCTCTCCTCAAGGACACAGACTGGTTCTGACTAGACTGTTTTCATCCAGTCCCTCGAGAAGCTCGAGATCGATGTGCATGCGCTAATGTCACCATGGAACTCCGTGCACTAAAAAAAGCAGGTTAATTGTCCCAAATTTAGTCTCCAACCGAATTCCTGCAGCCTTTACCCAGCTTCTCTGGGACGTGATTCGTTCTTCACTTTGTGTTGGTTTCTAGTCAAGGAATCTCCCGTGGTGATCCAACCCCACTGACACCAACAGCCCCCCAAATTATCCCGATCATGCAGCTAGTCCATAAGAGAACGGATGAGCAGGTGGATTCCAAAATAGAAACAGCAGGGAATGCTTCCACAAAGCTATCCTCAGTTTTAAAGCTTCTGAAATCCCTCCGCTAGGCTAAAATTTCAACTCACGCTTAGTTGCAGGGCCAACCATCCTTTCCCTTTCGTTCTCTATTTTCTTAGAAGGCAGAGCCTGCTGGTTCAGACTCGCCATAATACAGTCGACTGACCTGCGATTGATTCCTGTCATTTGATTCTTTCCTCGCATTGTGATCGTTTGCTGAACCTCTAATTTCAAAATGCCGTCGACGAAGAAAAGCTCCAGCCAGGCTCCATTGACTATCAAGACGCACACTTCAAGTGTATCTTCCCAGTCATCTAGCACAAGAAGCGCTCCCAGAAACCCTCCTTCGGGAGACAAGACGGGAAAGGCACACAAGCGGTCTCGATCTGGTACGTCTTCAACGCAATTTACGTTTTGCATACTTCTTTTAACAGAGATACTAATGACCTACAACCATGCAGGCTGCTTTACTTGTCGCTTGCGCCGAAAAAAGTGCGATGAGAACCATCCAGCATGCGGTGCTTGTCTCAACCTCAACGTGCGATGTGAATACAAACGTCCAGTATGGTGGGGGATTCCCGACCAGAGAAGGCTGCAGAAGGAGCGTATAAAAAACAAAATCAAGAACCAAAAGGTCCTTGAACGGAACAACAGCCAAACAGGTACGCTTTTTGCACGAAAAGAGAATATCTATTACTACTACACAAGTACGAGCCGAACTAACTGATCGTGGCTTGCAAAGATTCTTTCCGCAATCGCAATCAGTCCTTTTCGTCGCCAACATCCACGTCCCCTGATTTCAATCGTCCAATTTTTGCTGAGCCTCAAGACATGTTCTCATCGCATTTGCCGACGCCCGGTCTAGGAACCGCTCCATGCGGACCTTTCCCTCCTTATGAGATTGATGTGAAAACCGAACGACAAACATTTATCAATGATGTCCCTATGCGACATGACTCTTCAACATCGACTTTCAGTGCTTTCGTCCCACCGCAACTCAGCGCTCCCATGCCAACTTTCACTGGCGATGAGTGGTTCGAAGAGGAATACTTCGCACAAGCCTCCACCTACCATGGAGCGCATCCAGCTGGTCTTGATCCTAGTGTCGACCAAACATCTGTATGGTTACAGAGCAACATTCCCGTTAGCGATCACGATCGCCCTCTTTTGGATCATTTTATCCACAATGTTTTGCGACAAATTTTCCCTGTTCTAGAGGCTCACCAAAGAGGTCACCTACGTGCTCAAGCCATTCTTCGTGCCTTGGAGACAAACAAATGTTACCTTCATTGCTGTTTAAGTGTTGCTGCCATCCATCTCAAGACAACAGAAGGCATAGTCGGTGACCAGGTTGATCATGATATCATGCGTCACCGTTATGAAGCCATCTCTCAGCTTTGCCAGGCACTTGGAGAAGATGTAGACCTCGAGGAGATTCTTGATGCCACCTTGGCCATTATTTTCTTCCATTGCTCCGTTGGACCTTCTGATGACTACCTTCCCGATATCCCATGGTTTGACCACTTCCAGGCTGCGTCTAACCTTGTGAACCGACTCGACCTGCCCCTCAAGTCCATGGAGTGTAATAATGGATACATGGTCCCCTCATTCAGCATGAGTTTGACTTCTTGGATCGATATTCTGGGATCAACAATGACTGGGAAGACTCCGCAATTCGCCCACAACTATAGATCCAAGCATCTGGGAGGAACATCTTCTGGTCTTCGTGAACTAATGGGATGTGATGATCGCATCATGTATCTTATCTCGGAGATTGCTTGCCTCGACTCCTTGAAGAACGATGGCCGGGTTGATGACCTCGCAGTATGCTCACACGTACAAGCACTTGGACGTCAACTGGAGTACACAGAATCTGCTGATCCAACGTTGGAGAGCCCTTACTCTCCATCAACCGGATCTATCCGCCCAGAAGCGCTCACAAAGACCATGTCTCATATATTCCGCATCGCTGCTCGCATTTACCTTTGCAGTCTTGTTCCAGGCTTTGATCGAAACCAGCCTACCAATGAGAACTTAATCCAGGCCATCACAGATGCCCTCCAATTCATCCCTGCGGGACCATATGGATTTGACCGCTCCCTGGTCTGGCCACTCCTGATGGCAGGTGTCTACTCAACACCAGCCAGTCAATTCCGAACAATTCTTGCTGATCGAGCTGCTGCCCTCGGAGACCATGGAGACCTCGGAAGCTTTGGAAGGATGTATCGTCTTCTGCAAGAAGTCTGGCGACTGAGTGATGACCCTGCCAACACACAAGGGGCCGCAGATGACAGCTACAACTCATCACTCACCAGCCCGATATCAAAACTCGACCGAACAGAATCTCCCACCGGCACTGGTGCTACTATGGGTGGTCGAGAAATCAAGCGACAACAAGTCCAGTGGCGTGATATCATGCGCCGCAACAACTGGCATTATCTTCTCATTTAAATCGTGGCATAGACCACCATTACCTTTGTTTTACCCCATGAGCTCTTCTCATGCTGGATTTTCTTACCTTGACGGTAAAATATACCCCATTTCGCAACTTGACATTGTGCTGGACAGTCATAGTCAAAGCATTTTCATATTCCGCCATTTATATACTGCAGGACGGGCTGGTGTCTGGCGCTTATACCTCTGGGAGGTTCATTTTATTCTTACTAGTATAGCCGGTGGCTATCCAGGGTCCGCAAATGGCCTGCATCCCTTCAACTTTCAGTCGATGACCATGTATTGTCTCTGCATTACTATTAGTATGCAAATATGTATGGTTCAAGATCAAATCAAATCAAAATTCCACATCAATCATAGCGCTCCTGTGTATTCCAACAAATATTCGAGTCAGTAAAGATGTCTTCACCTCAGGCCAGTAACTACTAGTATTAACCAGTACTTAGCCCTGTCGGGGGTCGTAGAACTTACTTGCTGTTGTTGAACTTGAAGTTCCAAAGGCGGCCAAGCTTTACTACTAGTATGTCAGTGGTGTCACGGTCCAGCACCCAAGCAGTGCCTTGCTGGTGCACTACATACCTGATAGTATCCATATCACATTTAATAGTATAGTAGTATCCGTTGGATGGATGGATAGGTGCACACTGGTTTCCGCGATGGGATCGTCATACATTTCCAATGAAAGAAACTTTAAGCTCTTAATGGAACCTGGCAATTTCCAGTTGATCCTTCTGACTCAAGTGGTTCCCGCCCATACTAGTATTAGTATGAGCTGCCAGTGCCAGAGATTGAACTAGAATGAACCACTAAGGAGAAAGGCCTTTAACTTCCATGAAACAAAAAGAAAATCGGCCTTAGATCAAACATTTTCCAGCCAGGTGGAACTCAGAAATATGATAGAGTCTCTTCCGGGTCCTGGTAAAATGCTACTTGGGTAGGTGATGCTTAAATAGTCCTATTCTGTCCTTGTTGACGCTCATTCAAAGTCACGATATTCACTACCGAACAACACCCACTGTTTAGGTAAAGAATGGCGTCAACTAAATCCAAAACAGCTTTTGGGTGCTTAGTAGAAGTTTCAACCTGACTTGGTTCACCTGAAGGAATCGCCTGGGATTGGCGAATTCCTAGCTAAACAAGCGCTTTCTGCTACTCGATCTTCATATCTGCCAAAATGATCATTTCTGCAGAATGTGAGGATAATGATCTCAACCGGAAACATAGACCCTGTATCAGATATTGCATCTGCATGAAGTCTCCGCGCTATTAATACATGATATCGTAGTGAAGAATAGTGGAGGTGAAGACCCTAGTCCACGATCTCTGGGTCTTGACAACGAATGATTGGTTAGGAGTGACGAGCTGCCAGAGTTATCGAGCGCTACCAGCTTAATATCCGAGTTTCGAGCCTAAGAGCCTTAAGGGGTACAGGTACCTGGGAGGCTCATGGAAAGCGCCTGTGTTCAAGCCCTTGGAATACCAAACCTAGTGACCCCTTGGGCGAGGCGCCGACGATATGGATAGCTGCGCGCGTAAACGCTTGACGAACCACAGGCTGATCCGGGGAAAAAGAGGATTGCGAACAAGACTGTTGCCCAGGACAACAGTAGCTTTGTGTGGCGGCTCCTGGCACAGGGGTACAGAGGCGTTGCTTCAGATGGCGCGCGACAACAGTTTGTCCGTTCTGACGCCGTAGAGAAGCAATGTCTGACAGCAAGTCTTAGATGGAATGAAGCAAATGACAACGGCATATTGAAACTATAAAGATCATGATCAGGTACCATTGTCTAGGCATATTAGCAGAGCAGATATCAGTACTTCCATTTTCTTCTCTCGTTACGATTGAGTCGTTTGGGTGCCAAGTTGTGTCGGGTCCCCTTTTTTCTTGTTGTTCGTCTTTTCGTTCGAATTATCCCAGCAGTGGACTGCTTTATCTTGCTCTATTAAGAGCCGGGGATTGTCAGGGAGCCTCTTGGGGTCTATTTTCTCGACTCTCGTTAAGCAAGTCCTGATCAGTAAGTTTTCCGCCCTCACTGCCACTTTCTTGCCGCCGGGTTCTTCTCGAAGGATTACGGGGGCTGAAAATGGGTCAGCCTTGGCCCGAATTCTTGCTGTATCTGACTGAAATATTACCCTAGTCCGTTTTACATACAGTACCAAACGGTATTGACCACTGTCTTGATCGTCCCTCTCGCCAGCTATAGATAAAACACACTCCGCGCTCCGTTTCTTCTTCCTTTTCGTCTCGTTGCTGGCAAAGGAGACTTCTTGATCCATCCCGACCTTCTTTGTGATCATCCCTTCCATCTTTACATTTTATTTTGTTCTGTTCTGCTTTAGTGCCTCGCACTCTAGCCTGGATCTCGTTCTCTCCGTCCCCTCTTTTCAACATTAGTTCTGTCAAGTTCCGTCGTCGACATCTACAACTCATCGCCATCGATTTCCATTTACCCCCACTTCGAGATTATTTGATGATCGATTTTGAACCCTTGATGAAAAGAAATAAAGAGATCCCTTCGATCTGTTTCTCTGCCAAAATGCCGAACGTCAAGCCTATTCTTCATCCTCTGAAGACGCCGAAGAGCGCCTCATTTCCTTCCGAGCTTCATACTAGCAGCGACTCCTCCTCGAGCCCTTCCGATCTAATCAAACAAGAGGAGCTATCTACACCTATCACACCCGACTCATCCATCCCGAAAGCATACACTCAGTTTCTCGAGGCCATGACACCTGTCTTCAGCCCCGCTAGCGCGGGTGTGAACTTTCCCAAGTTCCCTCTCAAGAGACCCTCGCCCTCTCCGACTTCACAACCAGCTAGTGCAATGAGCGGATCTTTTACGTTCGGCGATTCCGTGCGCTCACCAACGGTGTCTCTTCCACCACCAACACCTGCTTCAGCACAGCCTTCAAGGAAAAACATTGCTCTCCCCCGCCGTCTTCGCATCCCACCAATTTCCAAGTACTCTCCGAGTACAGATTCACCCAAGAGTGCCACTACTCTTCGATCACCATTCACACCATCCACCTGGAACGTACGCTATTTCGAGGGACCTCATACTGCTCACCCTAGCGGTAAACCCGTGAGTGTGAGACAGGTTGTCACTCGAACAGTTACCTACAAACGCACCCAACTGGATGCCCCACCAAAGGGGAAGCGGCGTAAGTGCCGCGAGGTGAAGGAAGCCAAGGAGGTTTAATAAAGACCCCCTCTTTGGGCTGTCTTGATGCATGATGATTTGTGTTTATTGCATTGGGCTAGTGGGGGGCTATTAGCGAGAACTGGTGTTCCGGCGTCTCTTGGGGGCGTTTTCTTTCAAATATGCGGCGAAAGCGTTTCGGTTTGCATTTCAACTCCTTTTTGGTGTGCCGTCTTGTCTTTCTTTGGTTTTACATGCAGTAAATTACGATATGCGCCTTTGGCCATGGTTATTGCTCAGAAATATAATTTTGATTCGCGAATCCTGACGTGTCCCATTCCAACAAGTAAAAATATGCAGTGGTGGCCCTATGCTTACGCTTAGGCTCCAAAAGACGAGGTCAAAGAGTTTTGATTTCATTGTTAGTTCACATACTAGTACTAGCATCTCCTTGGATGATATTCCATTGAATCTGTAAATTTCGAAGCTTTCTCGATTCATACGTCACTTAAATGGCTAGTATTGATTGTAGTTTTCGTTGGTTGTTTCGAAATTTCTGTACATCTTTCGGGAGTCCTTGTATGCTAGGCTATCAGACTTACTGCGCTCTCTGGAAGTATGCGTGCGGAACATTTTGCATGTAATCAAAAACTATCAAATCGGAGCTTTTGCCCTCTACTGGGGTCTGATTGCCGGTACAAAACCAACATTTTTTAACGCATGCGGATAGGGCAGAGTAAATCGAAGGATCACCCGCTTGGGCCACGCCACGGCATCGTTATACTTCTTGGGCCCAGCGGGCAGGTAACCTTGGAACGTCTCCAACTCTAGGCCCCATATTCCCGAAAACCAACATCAACTTCTTGAATTTATTGGAGCCTCATTCTCGCGCCACCCAAACTATCGGTTAGAAAGATCTTAAGCACAGCATCCACGTGTCTAGAAAGAGGCTCTGAGATTAATCTTTTAGAGAGTGGAGAGTTCTTTGACTCGGATTGGTCTTCCGGTAGGCTCTCTCGTATACTTGAAGCGCTTCCAGATATGATTTATCCCAAGGAAGGCCTCAAAAATGCGTTGTTGGATATGAGAGTAACTACTACTCACTCTTCCAATCATCATTGGATCTTCCAGTAGTGCACAAGCCCACACAGTCTCACGGAGTACTGGTACAGAAGGGCAAAAGGCTAATTGAAGGGGGACATGTTGGGAATTGAAATTGAACATTTGGAATCAATCGGTGAAATTTTCCTAGAAACGGAAAATGTTGGAGACCGCTGTTTGTCAAAGACATCGTACTAGTAGTATACTGTCTAGGACTCTAAAACTTTACGACCGAGGGGCTCTACTAGATTCAAGTTGGTGATAAGTAGTAAGTACTGGTAACATCTAAGAGTCACTGGTAGATCAGTGATCAAGCAAAATTTACAGCTACAATATGACTGCAGCTTGTTTAAATGTTCAGTCTACAGTACGAGTCAGAAAAGCTGTCCTTGAGGTCACTGATATCGCTCTGAATGTCTGCTGTAAGGTGTGTATATGGAGACTGCCATATTACGCTTACACAAACGAAATTACCCTAGGGTATCCATAGCCGTATTACGCTGTGTAATATTACACAGCCTGATCACAATCACACATCTTCGACCCGTCGTGTCTGAGCTTAAGTCTACACTCTAGAGCTGTACGGACCAATTTACTGGAACTTGAGTCGAAACCCCCTATTCTGATGCGTTAAAGCAGAGAAGTCTTGCTCGGCCCACCGCGTGGCAGCGCCAATAGCCATACGAATAAGAACAAGCCGTTCCCACTTCTTGTAAGCCTCTGAACCGAGAAAGTGTTTCCTTGCAGCTGGTCGGCATTTCACGATCGAAACAGACACGGTGATTGGGGGACAAAGCGCACATCGTGTTTCAAGTTGTCGCTGAAGAAATCTATCCAGGATGGCGAGGCTACGATTTGTCCCTGAGCTCAGTATCTTCTCCCGCTTGTGTTTCAAGGAGACTCTCGTGCATTTGCAATGCACCTAGGGATGTTTTATCTTACCCAGGACTGAATAATGTCTCTAGCCGTCTACATCAAGTTAGACGGTGACGCTGCAGCAAAAGTAGAAGATCATGGGAGAAGGTCACAATGACTAGTAGAAGATACACAATACGCTGTATTGTGTATTGAGTTGCTTCAAAAAATACAGTAGACACTAAAGCACCTAGTAGAGGATCAGGCACCTGGTTTCCCCTCAAAAAACAAAGAGAACAACCAAGGCAGACTCAGACTGCTCTTGGATAGAGTTTTGATTCTCCTCAACCATACCGCTCCCCATTCAACTGATCCTGTTCAGTGTTTATATTGGTTCTTCTCTCAGGTAGCCGTCACAAGAGACCCAGACAAAAATAACTTTCCGCCCACATTGAAATGAACTCTGCCAATCAGAAAAGTTGGTCATGGGATTTCACCCGCATGGTTGATGCACTTAAGCGCCGGCGCTATACCGGAGTGGGCGATGGGAACAGTCTCATGCTGGAGATCGTTCTCCTTGCCCCGCTCGAAGGCCGGATCGGGTCACTTACGAGGATGAGGACAACGTACATTGGCCCAAGTGCCAGTGGACTGCGAGGTGACGTGGTAAATCTATTATGTGTTGAATCAATGGTGTTGCCGCCGGCCACCCCTATCCCCATCCCCAGTCCAAGTTAAACACGTGAGTCAAGTAGTCTCCTCATCGACATGGGACTAAATGTGACTGGCTTTATCGCACTGATTGGATGGATGTCTGTGGTTACGCCGTGCTAGCAGGGACTGTCGGTGTGATTGACTATGTATGTAGTCTTCATGAGTGCCGATCAACAGAGCTCCAATTCCAGACTCAAAAATTTAAAACAACATGTGTAGTGAGTAAAATGAGGATAAAATGCTCTGGCTTCGAGACTAAAAGTAACTACTAATACCTAGTATATAATCATACTCTAATGGTACCCCTGACGGCATTCATAGATAGTGAATGTTGAGCTACTTCATTCAAGCTGGAGAGAAAAGCACTGCAATTGCGAACTCTCTACGGAGAAAGTTGGACAAGAAAGTTGAAGGCGGGTGTGCTCAACAGACCTAAAAATGGAAATGAGGGGAAGATGCAGGGTATCTTCAAAATCCATGCAACTGATGCAATGTGATATCTGGCCATCATCTATTTTTGGATCCTGTCGGTCCTGGCCTTGCAACCCCGCTCTCTCAACATTCAAGCAGTTCCTGCATTCCACTATACCCAAAATTTACTAGGGTCATGATATTTTTGGAAGTAAAGTCTGTCGCTGTTTGATATCAATACAACTACAATTGCTAAATTGAAGAGAAGATGGAAGCGCTTTTAATCATCCAGCTTCTAGTATCATTCAGTATGAACTTCTTTTGAAGCAAAGAAAGGCATGACTGGAATAGCTACAAGATGATTCCATTTCATACGTCACATTGCTACAGCTCACGAATGCAGTCAAATTCAACTTGAAGTGCATCGACGATGATCGGTTTGAAGCCAAACTTGAATTCAAAGCCAATCCGATCCATTTCCGGGCCAATCTCATTCCTAAATGGCTCGTTTTGGCTCTTTCTCCGGCCCACCAGGAGATTAAACGGGCATTTGGCCCATGCGAGATAGGTATGCTATACCTAGAAAGTATTCAAAAGAACGTATTAACCCCACTGCCTTGCCCTTGCTGATCATTGAATGGCCCAGATACACCTTCTTGTCTCCAAGAATAGTTCAGCATGGCGCCTTTGTTCTATTTTTGAATCAAGTTGAACCTATTCACACCATATCGATCGACATTAGAAGCTTCAGCTTCATCGAACTGTCACTATCACGAAGCTCGAGCGGCTCCATCTTCATGCTCTGACCCATCAGCATGCTAAGTTGTCCACCCGGCAGCTCCTGACCTCGAGCTAGTGGCACTATCACTTTAAGACAATGACCTTGTATGCCAATCATTGTTCAACATCGACAATACATCCCACTCATGAACTCCTCATCACGCCCTTTGAATTAATTTTAGCAACAGGTATGCTCGGCATTGAGCCTGCTTTCCACAATTCCCCTCTTTCTGAATAAACTGCCCCTGTATTTCTCCTCTTTACATGTTCATCTCTTGAAGCTCATTGACCAAAGCTATGCAATGGTCTCGCACCGGCGTTATTCTTCACTCCTTAGCGCCTTTTCATATCGCCTGTCCCTGCAGCATGTCTTGATCTAACTGTCAAGAGGTATGATACTGTACCATACCTTGACCTTTCTGTCACAGAATTTCCTCTTGAATATGTGGTATTGTATGGTTGAAAGGTACGTATCGTAGCCCCTGCCCAGGATTACAGCTGTCGATGATACTTGATCGGCTCTTTGGATTGTCAAGCACTGGACTAAGTGGCTAAAGACTATTTTTAGAAGGACAAGAAAATATTTTCATTGTTGATAGGATTTTCTTTGTCAAGCGTCAAGCATTCGAGCTCCAACTTGAAGTTGGCTGGTACTAGAGTACTACCTGCAGCAGGCTGAGGTCTATAGATCTGCTTATGGCCAATGTGGATGCTCCATGATTGACGGCGGTTCTTTCATCGACTCGGACTTTCATTACTGATTATCATGGAAACTGGCTCTTCCTAGATCCTAGTATTTCTTGCTGTTCAATTCGCTAATAAGAATCTTCAAGTTATCGTAGGAGGCATACATCAATAGGTGCCAGTGTACTACTGGAATATCAAAGCCCCCAAGTCTTTGCCTTACCAGCATACTACACGTTTTCTTTCATTTCTTTCTCTCGTTGACATACCCAAGCCACTCTATTTAGTCCAAATTAAACAGTAATCGGTATTAATAGAGCCATCACAATGCAACTTGAAGACAAAGCAATATCAAAATGTTCGCTTTGTTGATGAAAATGTTCGCTTTGTTGATGCAGCGCGTGGCATGCCAAGAAGGGCGCTACTAAAATTAGTGGCCAATAAAGAGTGACCTCCCGCCTTTTGCATCCCCAAATCAAAGATGAAACTGCACGAATTGCTCCATTCTTGACCCGCGCCAAATTGCCTGCTTCCCGTGATCGGCAACAAACCCTCCTCAGGCCCCCTCTTCCTCCCTCTCTGCATGACTCGGAGTCGCTAACCATCTCTTCTGCCGCCCACTGTGCCTGCGTCCGCGTTCTAATCTGCGCCGTGATTCAGCCCGTACTCCGCCCCAATCCCCGAGCTTATTCCTCGAAAGTCCTCACTTACTACGCGCTCTTATCGGTATCGCCATGGCTCAGGTACCGCCCACTTTCACGCCGGATAGCGAATTTGCGGACTTGGAGACCCCACGCGGGCCCAAGTCCGGCAGCCTGGCCATCACTGCCCTGGCCCGCTTCGAGTTCGAAGCTGGGCGGGCCAACGAGGGGACCAAGATCCTAATGATCGAGTGGGAAGATGATGACATTACCCGTTCCTCTGCTGAGGGCTCGTGGCATGTATCCTGGGCGGGGAAGACAACCGTCATGCCGGCTGATGAACGACCAAATGATACTACCCGTCGCTTCTACTTTTTGCTTCCTCCAAATGTCACAATCCCTCCGGTCGTCACACTATCTTACGAGCCCACGGCTGGCTCTTCTCAAGCTCGCGATACCTTGAAGTTGAATCCGCTGCCTGCTATTTTCCCACCCGAACTTGGAGCAACCGGCCGCTCCGCTGGAAAGAAAGGCGTGCTGCACACTATCTGGGCAAAAAAGCGTCTCCGCGTTCTAGATAATGAAATTCGCGACGAAAGCTTGAACAATGTCGAAGGCGTTGCGCTGCACATGGCAGTACAAGAGAAGGAATGGATTGAGTCTAATTTCGGCGTCGGCGCACATGGCATCGAAAGCGTGTCTGGCAGCCATGATTCACCAAACACCTATCCAACAGGCCCAGCGACTCCAGTATCTCCCGTCAGTGGCAAGAAGCTATCTGATAAGCTCAAAGGATTAAAGCTGCAGACCAGTGAGCGAGATCTCTCACCCAATGACCGTATGTTATTATCTGAGGCTCCAATTTCAAAAGTTCATACAAGCTGACCATGTTAACCAGGCTCAACTACTTCTTCCCTTCTCTCCCCGCAATCACCGGATGTTGCTGTATCTTCATTCAGCTCTTTCCGCAGCATTGCCAATCGCGCACCACACTCTATGCCCACACCAGATACCAATCCTACCCCAACGCCAATGTCACACATGAACCCAACAGCATCCGAGTCACTCAAGCCAGTCGCATTGCACCCACCCGAATTCCTCCAAGAAGCTCAAAAGAGCGACGCAGCACCCGGCTTCGCACCCATCAGCTCAATGGGCCCCATCGTACGCACCTCCAGCGCCGAATCAGGCGAAGACCTCTTCGCCAAAGCCCTGAGTCCACGCTCCCCAGATCTCCCACGCAGCCCATTCTCATTCGCTTGAACATGACCCCGTTCTTTCTCTTGCATCTACTATATATATATGCCCTCCGAATCTGGCAGGGCCGACATCACATCTCCATCGTTGCGATCTTTTCCCCATTCTTTTATGACATGCACTTATGATTCCCCTTCTGCGATGTGACGACATTATTCCCAACATCTCTAACCATTTCTATATTCATTTTCATTTTCATATTCCATTTCCGATTTGATTCCATTTTTGCTTTTGGATCAAATCATCATATCATTTATTTCATCTCATATCATCTCATCTCATCTTCCATCTATCATTTCATTCATCCACATGATCCATGATCCATGATCCTTTGATACGTTATACGTTATACGGGGTCCAGCATGCACCCATGACATTGCTTTTTGCTTCTTTTGAATTTCTGCATTCCACATCCATCGTACAGATACTACTAGTATCTGCTATAGTGCGGCAATAGCCTGAAGCCTGAGGGGAACCTGTGTACATAGAACATGCGAAACTCGACATCCATCATCCATTCGAGATGTCCACAATGCGAAGCAAAGCAGAGCAAAGCATATTGCAAAGAAAAAAAAAGTCACAAGTGAAAATAAAATATGCCTTTTCTGTTAACGTTAAGTATGGTTAAGCCCAGACAACCCATAAGTAACACCTTGAGGCATTGTGAGGGCCAACCGTAAAACATATAAAATGTAACAGATAGCCACAGGCCACGTCTCCCCCGATGTGATCACCGCAGCCTTCCTACCGCTCTATCTCCCTTTACATTAGAAAAAGAAGAGACAAGAACAAAAAAAAAGCCACCTAACCAACACCCAACATTCCCTCTCCCAGCCAGATCAAACCAAACCAAGCCAAAAAAAAAGAGTTAAGAGAACCCCCACGAAAAAAGAGAAACCCTAATGACTCTTCTTACGCTGACTACCCTGCCGACCAGGCTTCGCAGCACCAGTCGCCGAAGCAGTCGCACCAACATTCTCCGACGACTCACTCTTCTCTTTCTTCCCCGTCGCCAACGACTCAAACTCCTGCGCATCCTTACGCTCCGCATACCACTGACCAGCCTGAAGGACCAAAATACCCACAAGAACGAGGGCAAGGATAGTATTACTAGCAGCGAGAACCTTCAGCGAATCCTCACGGCCAAGAATCTGATCCTTGTCTTCGGCAGTTGTGGCGAGGTCAGCGCCGTAGCGGCCTGCGGATGCGAGACGGAGTCCCTTGACGATGTTGGCGATGTAGATTGTGATGCCGCACATGTAGAGGACTAGGGAGGCGCCGTCGAAGAGCATGTTTGATTCGGAGGGGCGGTAGAGTTTTGTTACGAGGCCGGCGAGACCGAGGAAGATTACTATGTGGAGGATTCGCGGGATTAGGGGTGGTGAGGCGTGGAGGAAGCGGAGGTGGGCTTCGAAGTAGTCATAGTGGCTGGCTGGGGTTGTGACGCCGGACCAGAGGATTGGGTAGTCGTATGGGAATAGAGAGAAGATTATGCCGAGGAAGAAGCAGGTTGCTGGAACGTGTCAGTGTCAGTGTCAATGTCAGATGGAACGTGGGAGGTTAGGGTAGTGTGGGGGAGGGGTGATGATGATCATTGTGAGGCTAAATTATTCACTTACGGCAGAGAATGAGAAAGGTCGCGAACGACCCGCTCTTGAAAGCCATTGTGGAGTGGCTTGGGAGGAGAGAAGCTGGTGAGGTGAGGTGAGGTGTGAAGGTGGAGGAAGAGTGGAGGTGGAGGTGACAGGGGCGAAGTCCGAGTGGGAGTTGGGGCGCCAAGGCACGCGGAGTAAGCAACTTTCTAATGGCTGAGAGTGCCTGAGGGTAATTTCCAAGAGAATTTAGTGAGTATTAATTAGTAATTAATAGTAGTAACTGGAAGAATAGAAATAATAGAATAAAATGATGATGTACTAGTATGATAGCTAGATCTCTCCATATGTTACATTCGGTTAACGCCTCGCGCCGTGTGTGCAGAAATATGCGAGTAGTGGTATCTTCCATGTCCTGGCCCCAAAAATGCAAATGTACAACAATTAGTAAATGAAAGAAGAGAAATAAAATATAGAGAGGACTGTCAACCCTGCTCAAGTCGACTCTCTCATCGCTGATACCGAGGCAGAGACTCGTCCGCATGCGCGGTGCCACCGACAAGTTGATCGTCCTCATCGAAAACTGGTGCGCTTGGACCTTCACCGGCTTCCTCCAGGCCATTGGGTTCTTCAGGCGGTGCACTCGGTGCGCTGGTCTGTTCGATCAATCGTTGTCGCTCGAGTTCCTGCTTGTCGTCGCCCGGTGCGGAGGGTTGAGGTTGTTCACTTGACTCCGGAGCAGTGCCGTTGATAACGACTGTCTGCAAGGATTCGTCAGAGCGAACCAGGTGCGGTACACCCTCGGTGACAGGCGATGGGAGATGCTCATAATCCTGCAAGAGATGATCTTCTGGAAGAACCGGCGCCGTTGGCACTGCCATGTCGGCGTTCGAGGGTCCTGCCTCGTCTTCTGGCTGACTAGGCAAAAGAGCCTCTTCGTGTCGTCGCAGACGTGTCTTTTCGTCGACGGGCTCTTCCACCTCAGGATGAGCCACCATATGTCCATTTGATAACAGCTGCTGAGGGTATTCTTGATATTCCTCTGGGTTTTCAGACCAAGTTCCTTCCGGGAAGCCATAGTCCTCTTGACCATACTCAGCACTTGAGATGGGCATTGGACTGGCCTCGGGCCATTCTTCTCCGTCGACTGGGTTGATAATAGCCGTGGATGGAGCAGTTTGGTTGTTTTGAGATGCGGTAGAGTCGGCAGCATTTGATGAAGTGCGCTCGATCGTACCTTGACCTCGCTGCGAATCACGCGTACCGACAACCACCTCGAATGCCACCGAAACCACGCCCTTCTCACGGCGAATCTGATCCGTGTCTAAGATATTTCCGCCCCAGTTGGTGGTGATGGTATTGCCATTGGCGTCAGCGGGGTTCAAAATCTGTCCACTGGGAGAGAAATTGCTACCACCAGACACCATGTTAAAGCGCGGGATAAATCGATCGGGAGAGGTAATTTTGCCCCGCAAGTCAACCACGACTTCCACGTAGTAGCGGAAATTGATCATGGCCCCCGGTACGCGGGTGATAGTCGGGAACGCATCCTCAGGTACTCGAATAGAGGTCTTGACAATCGCCGTCATGTTGCTTGGGTCCACGATGAGCGGCGCAAAGGTCTGCGAAAGATCCTTGCGAAATGTGCTACTGGTGCGACTCGTACCCAATGTCAACCCGCCTAGTCCAGTCCGTGATCGGGGATAGCAATCCTCATAGACCGGCTTTTTGCCATTAGTGGTCGAGCCGATAGGAATGGCTGGGTGCAGATCAATGCGGCCTTGTCGGTAGAGCGTCACCACAATTCCGTGTGCACTGCGCACTTGTTTAAAGTGATTGATAGTAACTTTTATGGGTAACGTGTCGCCCGGCAACACGCCTGCACGTAGAACCTCGGCTTTGGCAACGATTGTCCGATCTGAAACGGATGGCGTTGCACTGCGACCTTCGCTGTTGCGTCCACCACCTGTACTTGCCGACGAGCTGGGGTCGCTGACGATGTGGAAGCTCTGACTGCTATTGCTGGGCCGGCTGGAAGAACTGACGTTGCTGGGAGAAGGGCTGAGTGGTGGGCGGTTGTCAACGGATGTCGCAGCCCCACTGACTGGGGTATCTATTGAGGAAGTGTCGGGTGCTGGGGTGGGTTCGGAAGAAACGGATTTGGCCTTTGCTTTAGATTTGGAGCGTTTTGAAATGGGTTCGAGGGTGACAATGCGGGCCTTGGGGGCAGGAAAGGGCGCAATATCGATGTTTTCTAGAAGGTTGACCCGCCTTCGGCAGCTCAGTGTAGGATTCATCGTAGTCGGTCGGGTGAGGGTGGCAGTGAGGGAGTAGGAGATGGTGCCGCGCTCGAACTAGAATGAGTTAGAAAAGTGAACTCGGGAGGCCTCGGGGGAGAGGAAGTGAAATGCGAAGAATGGAGAAATGCGCACATTGATGCTGCTCGGCAGAGCATATGGTGGTAGGCTCATTTCGAAACGAAACTTATATATACCCTCCTTGAGGCGTCCATCACCGCAGAGAACGACTTCATCCTCGAACAAAGTCGCTAATCCATTTCCCATATATTCAGCTCCGCGCCGGCCGCGACCCGGGCCTAGATAGCCCAGATCGGGTGCGGCCTCGCCTGCGGGAGTCGCATTCTTAAACACCTTGACATAACCATGTAGACAGACGACGATATGTGTGATGCGAACGGGTCGTACGACGGTGACGATGACGGTACCCTTAATGACATCGCCGGGGAAGTAGGAGCGCCAGGGATCGTCGAGATCGATATAGTAATCTGTGATGCTTCGATTTCGATTACCGAGAGGAGAGCGAAACTTGGAAAGAATGGAATTGCGATTCCGAGTGATGACCGGCGGAGTGGAGGTCTTGGAGGGAAGGTTGGAGGACATGACACACAGCCGGGGGTCGCTGCATCTATCCCAGACTGTGAGGATCGGGAGAGAGAGCGAAGTTTGGCGGAGGTGGAGGTGGGGGGGAGGGGGAGAATTCGGATAAGGTATGAGAAGAGATGTAGGGTTATCAGATAGAAAGCTGCAGATCCAATCCAATCGCGACAGCAAGTTGGGTCGAAAATATGGTAGTATGGTTGGTTGGACGCCGTGGCTGGAGGGGGAAATCCGGCAGGCGATCTATCGGGGAATGCTTGGGTAGAATGCGGGATGGCAGTGGACGATAGACAGGCCTGGCCGGGACAGGACAGGACAGGACAATCTCGATGGGCTATAACCGTGAGAATGACGAGTCTCAAAGGTGCTAACCTTGGAAGTGACACGTCCAAAACTGCAGGCAGAGAAGCACGCAGCACGCAGTCACGCAGTGTCTCCGATGTCCTCGACCGTGAGTCGAGACCGGGACCAACACCAAGGATATTCGTTATTCGGCAAAGGATGGGGCGAACACCCGTGGGGGGCCAGCAGTATCGGCAATTAAGGTCGATGATCGCTTGACCACATTGTTTCGCGAGGGCGTCCAAGGTCGCAAAGAGCGAGTCCGAGAGCGAGGGGAGTAGGACGGGCAAACGCCGGAGCCTAAAGGAGAGGGCGTTTAGGCACGAGGGGGTGGCTGAGCGTGGCTGTGGAGAGGGGATGAGGTAGAATAGAATGCGAGATAGTAGAGAGAGGGGGAAAGGAGAGGGGCGAGGGAAGGAAAAGAGGTGAAATGTGGAGAGTGGAGAGAGAGAGAGAGAGAGAGAGAGAGAGAGAGAGAGTGGAGGAAGAGAAGAAGATGAGGAGAGGAAGAGGAAGAGGAAGAGAGAAGGAGAAGGAGAAGGAGAGGGGAAGAGAATCGCGATAAGCCGACAGAGAGAGAAGAGCAGAACAGAACAGAGCAAAGCAGACTCGGAGTTGGCGCGTCCAGTCAAGCTTCGCGGGTTCGAACTAGTCCCTGGGCACGTTTCACTTTTACTTTAGAGATTAACAGTATTTAATCAGATATTTAGTCTTAGTCTTGGTATAGTGTATTTATTTGTATAAGCTTGTGTTGAATACTGCTAACTAGTGTAGACTAAGAATACCTTGTAGACTTGTATAGAGTACCATCACTAGAGGTACTCCGTGCTAAGAAGGCTAAGCTTTCCTTCTCTCTCCTCTTTTTCTATCTTCTTCTCCTCTTTTTGCTCTCCGACACTTCCGATAGAATTAGACTAGTCTAACTTCAGGCACAGTCAAACTCTTGTAGTTCCCGCAACCCTCCGTCCACGTACTCGTCTCCATAACACTCACGTTGAACCGCCGTGATAATCTCCCGGTCCCCGCTAGCCAGACGGCTGAGATATTCTTCCAGGATGTAGATATTATCAGTCCATTGTTGCGCCAATCGTTGGAACCCCGCCAGCTCTTCGCGAAGCTGCATCGCATCCTTGCGTCCGATCGAGTCAATCCCCTCCCCGGCCGGTGTGGCCGCCATTCGGAGCCCATTCACCGTTGCCTGGAGCTCGGCGCGTTGCGCCTGAAGAGCCGTGCGCTCTGTCTCACGCTTGGAATTCTCCATTTCCATTTCCATTTCCATTTTCCCTTCCCCTGCCTCGTCCCTTTCTTCCTCTGCCTCTCGTCGCGTGGTCTCAGTGGCGAGCGCCGCCGCCGCGTCGGTTCTGCACTGGCGGGCCTGCTCCACTTCCGTCTTCACCCGGGCCAACTGGCGTTCCCCTTGAATCCTTTCATCACTGTTAAAGCTCCAGTACCAATTCCCAATGCCGATCTTTTCGACTCGTAGCCGGTCATCGTCCGTTAATATCTGGATGTATTCTTTCACTTGAATGCTGTTGATCGAGGCCACCGAGGGAAGACTTTTCTCCAAATCCTTCAGTGTGTGACAGGTGCCACTCGCGCGTAGGTACGCCACAATGTGATCTAGCTTCTCATTTTTTGGCAATAGTTTTCCTCTGGGTGGCTATTTCGTAGAATTACGCGTCAGTTCAGTTTCATCCTCCGTACTGGCAAGCCAGCCAGCTCAGTGGTTCAGCAATTCAGCCTCTGGGCCCTCGTTTGTGTCTCTGTGGGTTCTTCTCAGGTCACATACCATGGCTGATGTGCGCCCGACGGGTCCCACAAAGTCTGAGAATCAGATCAAAGGAAACTTTATGTAACAAAAGCCTTTCCTGTTCGGGTGAAACCACGAGTGTTAAGCATTTCGCGGGTGGAGGAGTGGAGTGAAGTCAATCCCGAGCTTAAGCCGTGCCGGCTTGATCACTTGACTCACTTTGGGTAATCATTACTACAGAAATATTTTGATATCAGTATTGGTATTAGCATTAGAATTAATTTAGTGAGTGTATGGAGTTATAATAATTATGGACAGCATTAAGATACTAATATACAACACTTCCCACTGCTGATTTGACTATTCAACATTGAGGTTTGTCCCACTTTCCAGCGGCCGTGGGTGCTGATCATTATGGCTTCTCTCATCGACGAACAAGCATCCACAGTCGAACCACAGCTGTGACCAGAGCTTCCCTCGAGCGGTGACTATGACCCTTGTATCCCGTACTTCCCAGCCGAAACCTATCAAAGCTTATTTTCGGTTACTTTGCTGGTCTGAACCAGGCCGGGGTCGACTTCACTAGCTGAGTATGGTGATCAATCGGAGACTCTCTGATCCCTGATCCCCTTCTATCGGGTCCAAGGTTCCAACGGTGTGAAATCATTGAAATTTCCGTCAAGCCACAATCGCCAGGGTCATCGCGTCTTGGATTGGACTTTGCTTGGGTAGATTGACGACCCAACTTGTCTCTTGTAAAGTATAGATGGTTGGAGGCGCAATGCGCACCATTGCACTCCTCCACTCCGTGAGATCTCAGCTCAACCATCTTCCGCATTAGCAGCATTGGCCCTGGTCTTCCTGGTCGTGACTAGGTCCTCTAACCTAGGCCGCTTGCGCTTGGCCGGTCCAGTGCTGCGGGAACGAGTACGTCGGTTTTGCGCCTTCTCTCCGTAGATGTGCGTTCTCCAACCTGCTTTGCGACCACGTTTGACAATGTACTCGGCCGGGTTAGCGCTGACCTCGCCCTTCCGTCCCTGGGGCTCGATCATGAGTAGATCATCTTTCTCGCCAAGCTCCTCTCTTGCCAATTCCTCAACCAGGATCCCCACCGCCAGCAGCGCGGACTCATTCATACTGTAATGGCTTCGTCTTCCAGATTCACCGAGCGTGTGCTTGTATAGATCGGCGGTGTAGGCGTGAATAGATTGAAGTAGATCCGAATCAGGAAGGGGCCTGTCCGCGGGAAGTTTCTCATGCGCAAAGTATGGCTCGCCATTTTCAGCCAGGGTCATTGGATGGTTTTCACGCAGAAGAACTTCTTCTGGTCGACGAACGCGAGCATTCAATGCGGTGTTGCGATGATTCGAAGCGTCTGGCGTATCTTGAATAATGCCTCGGGAAGTAACACGGCCTTGTCTACACATCAGCGGTTGGCCTTGGCATGGCGTGACTGGAGGGTATAAGGTATTGGCAATGGTATCTCACCTGCAATGGTATCGTAGAGATTGGCTCGTCGTCTTTTGAGTTTGCCTGTAGTTCTTGATGTCTCTGGAGCGTCCGAGAATCTGACTGTTTTGCTTGGCGAGCGTGAAGGCGACGGCAACGGTGACGGCGAGTACGAGGACGAGGATCTAGATGATGCATTGTCTCTGCCTTCCCAAATTGTTGGTTCCTCGGTGGGCTGTTGCAGAGATGACTCTTGATCGAGAGTCTCCGAATGGACGGACGACATCCTGTCGTTAGATGCCGTGATCACGATTCACGACTCATGGGTGAACAGACACGACGCAGATCAAGATCAAAGCAGGATTAAAGATCTCCAGTTGCACCTCAGAACCTCGAAGCATCGGAAGATTAAAGATCAACAATGATAGGATAATCGGGGTCCGGCTCAATATTGATCCGATGAGGTCAGCGATTTCCCCGTGATAATCCCGTGACCACCTTACTAACAGCGTAACTATTGGATTGAACTGGACTTCTCTCTATGGCCCAAGGCCTCTTCCTTCTCGAGGTATACCAGTCTACACTAATGAATGAATTCCTATCTACTCAACAGAGCCCTCGGTTCTGTCACTCCAAATGTCTTCCATACTGCTCAGACTGAGCGGCTGGTGCATCACCTCGAGCCCGCACCCGGCATTCGCTTCTCCAGTCGCAGAGCCGCGCTCCCAGACCAGTCTGAAGATGACACAGCAGCCAACTTAGAATTTGACCATGCAGAGAAGCTTTACGCACACAAGTCAGGCGTAAACTGTCTTGCCATTGATCAGTTCGAGGGGCGGTAGTATGTGTGACCCCCTCTAAGCCTCGGGTTCGTGCAATCTAACAGGCATAGTATGATCTCTGGCGGTGCCGACCCCTCAATTCACCTATGGGACCTCGAGAGCAGAGGCTCAGAGCTCGAACATATTCACCGAGCTTGTGCATCCGTCAGCAAACCCTCACACGGTGCTGCACATACGCATGCGATAACATCCCTCTCCATTTACCCATTCGATCCAGTCCCATCCACCATCTTCTCTACCGCGCACGACGGCACCTTGAAATGGTCTGCATTGCAGCCACCGGAGATCACACCGCTACACACCTTCAATCTCGATTGTACTCCATACGCGCATTCGTTTTCTTCCGCCCCGGGATCTACGCTCCTCGTGGCGGTCGCAACCTCAGAACAATCGGTCCGATTGGTAGATCTGCGCTCGGGATTGGCAACGCATGGACTACCGGGACATAATGCTGCGGTGTTATCGGTCGCATGGGCACCACATAAACCCTACCTACTAGCATCAGGTTCTGTCGATAACAGGGTCATCATTTTCGATGTTCGAAAGGGCGGTCACAATTCAGCTATCGCGACTCTGGACATGGACGACCCGGCCGGGCTGGTACCTCCGGGATGCGGTTCTACCCCGTTGGACTATCAAGCTCGTCCGGCATTCTCACCCACTGCCCGCGCACACAATGGCCCTGTGACTGGTGTTCGCTGGACGTCCAATGGTAGTCACATTGTTAGTACGGGACAGGACTCTCGGATTAGAGTATGGGATGCCGGAACGGGTGCGAACACACTCGTTCATTTTGGACCACGAGTACGAAACAGCTCAACTTCACATTTGGCAGAGAGGGCACCGTTACTTATACCAAAGGGATACATGATGCCCGGTCACGAGACTCTTCTCTGGCCAAATTTCAACGAGCAAGATGATCGTGGCGAGATATTCATGTTCGAGTTACGTGAAGGGTCATTCATCAAACGGCTTCGTCTTCCCGGCGTCGCAATGTCCTCTCATGCCCGTGGCAGAGCGAGTGCCCTCAGTGCCGCGCGCATAAATGATCTAGTATGGCGCGGCAATGGTGCCTCTGGTGAAGGTGTCGAGCTTTTCTCGGCCCATGGTGACGGCACGATCCGGACTTGGGTTTCTCGTGAGCCGGACGCGGAGCTTGATGATGAGGAAGAAGAAGCCGAGGCGACTCGTAAGAGGAAGCGAGAGGTTTTGGAAGATATATATAAAGGGTTCCTTGGGACTGAGGAATCCAGGTCATATACTTGACTGATTGGAAGCAATGGCCATGGGTATAGCAGATCGCTTACCTAGCAATGATTTCAAGTTATGGTTCCATGCCCTGGAGTGAATGCATGAGATGAATTCTCAATACCGGCAGCCCTATGTGACCCAAGGTTGCTTAGAGGTAGTACTCACAGATAGTTATGGCCTGGAAACAACTTGAATAACATCCAAAGATGCTTGGATTTAGATGGGGAACGGGTGCGTGGGATTCAAACCTTTGGGGAGAGAGAAGACGGAAGACGTCCACTTAGAGATACTAGTACCTAGTAGGTAATACTGTTTAGTTACGCTGCATCAGGTTAATACATCTAGTACCTAGCAGTAGTAGAACTTTGAATTGAATTGAACAGTATTGTATTACATGTCCAATTCGTAGAAATAGGACTCGGAGGAGCCATACGAGGCGTCCATACTAGTAGCATGGGGATTACTGTCCAAGTTTGTTGGGGGGTGTAGGTCCAAGTCGACTGCCTGTGCTGTACTAGCAGTAGTCCGATGCTGATTTAGCACTTCTATAACCAAATCCACAGCGTCCCAAATACTATCAAGTGGTGGTATTTTACCTCTATTTCCAAGATGACGTCTTTCGAGATTTTCCTTTGCATTTCTCAGGCATCGTTCTTTTATAAGCTTCAAGTTGTCTGAATCGCGATGCCTGTTCCGGTGTGACTCGGCCTGTAGAGAAATTGGCTCGGCATCGGCGATTTCAAAATCATCATGATATTCAATATGTCCAGTCCATGCACCGACGCCGGCCAAGGCCATGGATACATGCTGGAAAAGATCACCTGATGCGAAATCGGGTTGGGGGTTTCCGGTGCTGCTACATTCAGGAAAGAAGACCTTTCCCTGGTCGTGATGCTCATTGAGTGAAGATTGAAATTTGACTTCGGAGATAGTAGTATCAAGCAACTCATCTGCAAGAGCATTTTCAGATGATGGTTCCAAGTTAATGAGTGAGCTCGGGCCAGGATAAAATAGCCCATCCCAATTCTGCTCTCTCAGGGTCGTTCTCCTGGCAAAAAAAGGCTGCCAAGTTAGGGATTCCTCGACTTTAACTTCACGTGCAATTGAGACATCCCAAAGATATTCCACAATTTGCTCCTGGCCTGTGCGAATAGCAAACTCCACGAAGGTATCAACCCAGAGACCGGAAATCCCTTGCGACTCTACAGCGTATCCAGATGATGCTGGTGAATTGAGATTGCGGTCGGAAATTGAAGAGAGATGCCATCGACTGTCAATTATTGTTTGAAGCTCTGCAAGAAGCCCATGCTCAATGCAGGTAAAAATAGCCGCTTTGGATGGTATTAGTACGGGACCCCATATTGCATGAACCTTTTGACCATACTCTTCGCAAAGATCTAAAATGTTGCGAGTCGCAATGACGAGCCCTCTCGTACACGCAAGGTGCAGTGCATGGCCCAGGGCAAAAGCCTCAGCCGATGCACTCCAATCTTCTTGAATCAAATTAAGACATTCAGGGAAGAATAGGATTTCGTTTCCACTGATTAGCGGCTCTGTTTCTTCTTCAATGAACCGTCCATTCTCTTCAATTTGACCGGTGCAGATGAGGTTATCAAAGGAAGCATAGTCTTGGAGACGGTTGGGTGACCAATTCGTATTTAGACCCAGAATACTGAGACAGAAACGCAACAAGATTCTTTCTTCCAGATAGTCGACCAAATCCTGGACATTATTCTGCCATGTGCTTTTCTCTTTTGCTGGGACTTGAGGGGCGTACAAGGTGTCTTCTGCTGGGAAAGCAATCTCGATGTACCGTTTGACAATGGATTGCACTTCCTCAATGGCCTCGTCTTCAGAAAAGTGAAGCGGTCCGCTTTTCCGAGGGCTGTGAAGAAAGTCCTTCACTGATCGGTGCATGAACTGAACAATATCATCGGGTCCAATGTTTGAGTCTGAGCGGTCGATGTCCTCTACATGATCTGCGTCACCTATAACCACTTCAACCAGCGGTCCACATATTTTCCGAAGTAGACGCCGGAGAGTGGCCCAGGAACGGATTTGTACTCTATTCTGCACGATTGGATCCTTTCCCAACCCGAGGGCAGTTTCGATGTCAACAGGAACGGCCAATGCATCCCACAGTTCTCGAAGACGTATAGGCTGATTCAAGGCTGCAGACCCAGATATCAAAATGAAAACTTTCCTGGTAGTTTCGAGCTCCTCGGTGCATTGAGACTCGAGTTCTTTCATTATGTACTCGTAGAGCTCGTTCAGATGGACTGGCATTGTTCTCAGCAGTTGTTCCAGCCCTGCAAACGTCCACATTCCACTGAAAGCATGATCCTTCAGTTTGCGAAGAATAAGAGTGACCCAAAGAATGACTCCTTCGGAATTTAACTCGAGATAAGAGCGAATTTCGTCCAGTGATGACTTTTCTCCACTTGTCGAATGAAGTTTAGGCTGGTTGGTTCCTAAGCCCTTATATTTACGAGCATTGGTAGATGGTTTGAAGTTCAAGTCATCACTTTCCTCGGAGTCGTACGCGTGAAGTGCATTCTGCAGAGAGACAATCCCCTTTCCAATGATATTGTGAATATCGCATTGATTCTCGTGCTCTAGAATGATCTTGAAGATATTGTTGCAATGGCGTTTGATGTTGATGTAGTCGAGTTCAATGGCAGGATCTGGGCGACTCAAAACAATGAATTTGATTTTCGAATTTTCTGCTTTGGAAAGTAGATTCCCAATTTGAGATAAAATAGTTCGAGCCCGATGCACGTCTCTTGAGTCCAGAGGGTCAAGTCTCTTGGCCTCGTCCATTGCATCTACGATGCAAGTAATGGATAGCCCAGTTTCGGTGATCTCTTGGAGCAGGTCGAATGAAGTGTGCCCAAATTTATCAAAGAACGGCTGTCCAGGCTGATATCGTCGGTAAATTGGGGCAATTGCGTTGAAAGCGTTCTCATTCTGCTGCAGAAGCTGATAAAGTATTGACCTCAAAAGAGATTCATGCGCCATGCCGACATCACCACCCCTTGAGTGGTAAAACCAGTATGCGGCCATACCAAGGGATTCCAACTTCGGCCTCTTCCTTTTGGTAAATGTTGACGAACTTTTCCCTCCGACGTGGCGCGGATTTACACTTTCTTCGGTTGACTCGCGGGACCTCGCTGTAGACCATGTCAGAGCTTTCTGCAGGGTCTTTGCAAGTACTGATTTGCCGCTTCCTGGCTTTCCTTCGACCCAGAGTAATGCCGAGTCTGCTTCTTTCCACATTCCATATTGCGAATGAGACCAAATCCAGGTGTTGGTCCCTATTTCTGCGTCGGCGACCTGATCCCGCCGAAGGTTCCACTCCGGAAAATAGAGCGATTGAAGACATTCTGCAAAAAGTCAACTCTCTCGTTTGTAAAAAAGAGTAATAAAAAGTAAAGAGAGCTGGCAATGTTTACCTTCCCTCTCTGTATCATTGCTGACATGCAGTCTCTTGTTCAACCCCGTTATTGTGTCCAGCCCTACACCGGTAATCACCACGCGAATGGTGCCATATATCCCGAAGTAACAGGTCTCTGCCAAGGAAGTAAGAAATTTGAAGAATGAATCACGTTTAGTGTGCGAAATGAGATGCACATTATCAATGGCCAAAATCCCTCGTATACTCGAGGATTCCAGTACCATGACAAGAAGATTGAACAGTGGATTGGACCAGGTACTGTCTTTTTTGGGCCTCAAAAGCATAACTTTTTGGTCATGATCAAATTGGGCGAGACGTTGCTGGAAAGCCGCAACATCTTCACATTCTGACCATAAAATCTGATAAATCAGTGGCCATATGACGGTTTCCAGCTCAACAGGTTCTTCCGAATAGCCATTATTCTGAGAATTCTCAGGCTCAATGCCACATTGAAAGTATATGGCACAGCTCAATATTTGGCGCTTTTCATTGTTGGGGGGTGTTTCAACGGACTTCAACTTGAAGTTCTCTGCACTTGCTATGCGATATGCTAGCGACGCAGCCACATGTTGGGGAGAGGCGTAAGCAGGCAATCGATTTGGCTGATACAAAAGTATCCCTGAACGACTTTCAGAGTACCACGACGCATAAGCTACAGTGTGAGTAAGCCATTGAAGATCATCAAAATTTGGGTGGTGTTTCTCGTCATTCAATGTCAACAGATGTGGGTTTATCTGCCTCAGAATAGACTCTGCCTTGTTCTTCAGACCTGACTGATAATGAGCAATCATACAGTTGAAAATCCCGTTATAGACTCACTAAGTAGTAGTATCAACTAAAAGACATACATTCAACACGCTCTGAAAGGTTGGCCACACAGGTCTTCATCTCCACCCAAACCTCTTCAGTCTGCAGATAATTTCTGGTGGCCGCTATTATCGCACGCCGTTTAGCTGTCTCTTCTAGTCCGATGCTTTCAAGTCCCCGAATTACGTTAAAGCGAAACGCCTTCCCTGACTGAAATAGCTGTGTGTGGTGCTTCCGGAAAAGACTTGCTGTTGTCTCTGTTTCTGTCGCAATTGCCTTCAGCGCCTGCGCAACTCCTTTGAGGCTGGGACCAAATGAGTTGAGAGACGGTATGCCGGTGCCAATAGACACCAGACATTTTATGTTTGCTTCCAGTTGGTTGTCCTGCAACTTCCACATATCTGCGGCCTCAGTCCAAAGATGCTGAATAGGATTGTTCGCGCCTGTTGCGCCATCGACAAATGTTTCGTCGCCAATAGTGATGGGTTCGAAGAAGGTTGTTGCAGCGGACGTGGCGCGAGCAGCTTCCCACATGGTTGCTATGTTCAGCAGATCAGATCCCCGTCGTTCGTTATAGTAACTCGATAAGACTACCGTTTCGGCTGTTTCTTGGCTGGCTGCGCACACGAATCTAGAGAGTGGAATTGTCAATTAGCATGTCCCTCTTTGATGCATACCCATATTTGGGATTCCTCACGTTTTACAGTCTTCTCTCGACTGCGCCTTCAGAAGGCACTCCGGATCCATGCCTTGTTTGGATAGGATGGCTTTAATTCCCCTTTCCATCGCCTCATGATCAAAACGGCCTTGTGTCTCCCCAGTTGACAGCTTGATGCGATGTCGGACTTGAGTGAAGATACTCGGCGTAAGAGAAGAGTACGCTTCTAGGCACTCATCAACGCTCATTTTCATGCGCCCTAGCATTAAAGCAATAAGGCCGCCTGTAGATGTCCCGCAAATCATGTCGAAATATTCACATGGCTTTGGGGGATCTTGTGGGTTAATTCCCTCCATCAGACGTTTGAGGATCTGCAGAATAGATATCCCGCGGATTCCGCCCCCATCCAGGGACAGAAGACACAACTCCTTGCTGCGCGATGAGCCATTGGCAGTGGTGTGTGTTGTCTGCTGTTCCATCCTGCTCTTTTAGCAGGCTCTTCGGGGTAGACGTCTGGAGGACCCAATGTTTTTGAGGCTGAGGGGTTAGGTAGAGGGCGGTAGCCAGCTAGGCGCTTGGCCCTGTTGTTCATGCAGGAGTCTCCCCGATGATTGGATTAGATGAGGAGGGGCAACATCCTAGACTCATGCATCAGGTGACTTCGAAGATCACAGTGATAGTAATATAAGCTAGTAGCTCAAGCCGTTCAGATATATCTGAAATTGATTGGCAAGTGTGCATACTGAAAATCGTAAAATAACCTCCTGTAATTCACGTTGAACTTGCTAGTAAAGCAGACATTCTGTCTGTAGTGTATCTATCAATCATTCGCTTGGCGGGCCCAGGCTTTCCAATATACTGAATATTCCACGAAAGAAGCAATGTCTGTGGCTCTTTGGACGTTACATCTTGTAGAGCTAATAGCATGAGCTTGAGCCTTGTTATGGAAATCCGGAGTGTTTTTGTGTAACCTGTTCAAATAGTAAGAGTAAACTTCAAAGATTGAGAGAATGGACAGATTCATTTCAATCGATAAGTACCTAGGTGTCTAACAAAAGGGGATCGGACTTGCCTTTACGTCATCGCGATTTATTTTATGCTCGAAGTTTCAATGATTAGCTTGATTTTATGAAAATGGCGGCATCTACTTCAAACCTCCAAAAATAAACTGCGGGAAAATAAGAAACGAAGCGTCGCATGGCAGTCCACGAGGAGATCCACTATGTACACTAGTCCACATCTGGGCATGCAACCGCTTAGTCATTAAGTGTTAGTCAGCCGAATAAGCGGTCTGGCTACCTAAATAGGACTAGCCTGATATAAGGGGCGATTGAGGCTGCGCTTTTGATGTACTCGCACATCTACCGAACAATAGTACTAGTGCTTCGTAGCTGCTGCCCAGGTGGGTAGAATTATATTCCTTCATATCAGAAACATCTAAGCGGAACGGGATGAAGTCCCATCCGAACGCCGTGTTTCCGGATCATCATGGAATCGAGACTAGAACTCAAATTAGTATAAGAAGATTCAAGGGCCCTCAGCAATGAAGTTCCTATTCATTCAGACTTATTTGCTCACGAAGCTCTAATTTATTCAAAAATCTGCCAATGTCATCATCCAATTTCAAAGTGATAGTGGTTGGTGGTGGCCCTGTCGGCCTCACTGCAGCTCATGCCCTCCATCATGCCGGAATGGACTTCGTGGTTCTCGAAGCACGAGACACGGTTGTTCTGGATCAAGGTGCCAGTTTGGTGCTTGGATCACCTAGTCTCCGAGTCATGCATCAATTTGGATTATCAGAGCGATTGTCTGAAATTGGATGTGAATTGGCACAGAACTCCTCTTTCACTCGAGACGGAAATCAATTTGCGGAGAATAAGATCATTCCTCATATTTTAAGGACAAAGTGAGTTTGGAATCTCAGCGAGATATACTCGATATTAGCTTCCTTTTATTTAAAAAGGTTTGAAGTTGACATGTCTCTTTAGCCACGGAACAGCGCCGCACATTTTCCACCGCGCACAACTCGTCGAAACTCTCTACGAAGGACTACCCGCCGAAGCAAAAGCGAAATATCTACTCAACAAGAAACTTCAATCCATCGAGAACTTGCAGAATGGTGTCAATGTCACCTGCGCTGATGGAAGTACATACCAAGGATCGATTGTTTTAGGTGCGGACGGCGTACACAGCAAGACGCGGACATCGATGCGCAACATGGCCATATCTGAAGATCCACAAAAACCCTGGGAAGATGGAGCTGTCCCATTTCCAGCCAAATATCGTTGTATGTGGAGCAGCTTCCCACGACCTGAAAGCGTTGAAGCAGGCCACGCCACTGAGGCACAATGTAAGGATATGTCCGTCATGTTTCTGGCTGGAAAAGAGCGCGGCTGGATTTTCCTTTATGAACGGTTCTCAAGGGATGCTTTAGAATCAGATGCAGAGTCAAAGGCGGATCGGGTGCGCTATACGGAAGATAACATGAAGGAACTTGCGGAACGGTTCGCTGATTTCCCCGTGACGGATACACTGAAAGTCAATGATGTATACGCCACACGGTTGACACAAGGGATGGCGAACCTCGAAGAAGGGATCCTAGCACGGTGGAGTTGGAAACGAATCGTTCTTGCAGGCGATGCTTGTCACAAGTTCACGCCAAACGCGGGCCGTGGCCTAAACAATGGAATTCAAGATGTTGTTGCTCTGTGCAATGGTTTACATGAGATGCTCAAGTTGAGCAAAGACAACGTACCGGATGAGTCTACCATAGGAAAGGTTTTCAATGAGTACCAAAGGGCCAGGACCGACGCATTAAAATCCGATTACAATCAGTCTCGACACACCACACGTCTGCATGCCTGGGAAAATGGAATCTACTATTTTATGGCCCGATATCTCTTGTCCCGCCAGTGGTTTGTCACTATGATGTTCAAATATCTTTCCAGATATGGCGCTGGAGCTATGCAAAAGGCGTTGGTTCTGGATTACATCCTCGCGGACGAACCATTCCAAGCCCTCGTTCCTTGGGAGCATCCGCTGCCTACCAAGCAAGAAAAGGCATGCTAGGCGTTCCATTTACTGGTGTTTCAAGTTATGGGGAGCCATTCGCAAACATGAACGAACCTTGGAATAAGTCCTAAGACCGCTTGGGCACAGTTTCAGTTCATTCAGTTTCTACACTCATGCATTCTCTCGAGATAGACAACATATGTACTTTTTAATATTAGAACTTCTATCATGAACTTGGAATCATGTTATCCTTTTCCTTTATCGTAGCACATCGAGCAAGACGGCTTAATTCTGCCACAAACACTTTGATCAGGGCAACATCACCAGACAAGTCGGGGAACGCATGCAAATCCGCAGCTGAGAAGAAATGCACTGAAATCTGATCAAGCAGTTTGACATCATTCTCACTTTGTGGATGTGAAGGTTCTTTTAGCACTTGACAGAAGAGATTCATCACACCTGTCAAAAGGTAAAATATGGCGAACCTATCCAGTTAAAGATCATATCAGCAAACAAATCATCTTTTGTAGGATATCAGCACGAAGAGTTTCGGCCTTACCAGAAACCACCCATCTGAAAAAAAGTCTTTGAGCCAAGGTATTGTTGAAGCAAAGCGCGGCTTGCGTCAGCTGCAACCTCTAAGCTCAACTTGATGCCTAAAGCTTGACTGCTTGAATCGGCCATCCATGCCGTGCATCTAGTACTCATTTGATGGATGGAAACAATGCAGTACTTATACTGTATATGAAGCATAAACGAAGACCTGAGAGCTTCCTCATGGGTCAAGATGCGCTGAGCTGGAAGATTGGAGAGGTCATCAGGCAATTCCAAGCTTTTATACCAGCCATCAACAGCATCATCAAGTTCACGGATAGTCTTCAGAAGTTCCGCGTCTGATTTTGATGCTGCTTGAGGAGAATGAAGAGCCTTCGTAATTCTCGATTGAATAGATACCAGCCTGAGATCTGTGGGGTAGAACAGAGAAAGTATTTGTGTAGAAGAGAACTGGAAATCCGGAATACAGAACTCGGTGGCCATTTCGCTTGCACTGGGAAAGGTCAAGTCACAGTAGTCGGTGAAAATTGCCGGCGGTCGACACGTTCTTAGGCAAAGTTCGACATCCATCACGTAGGCTATCCAGAATAGCGTTCGGCAATGTACCTGAAACAGAGAAGGAGATTTTTGGGTAGCTGGATTCAAGTGGCCTCCCATTATGAAGATGAACCGTATCGAGGTCATGAACATCGGCTCTATTGAATTCATGGTACTGATTTGTCCTAATCTGCAGATTGACTAGAAAAGCGGACGTCAGTTTGGACTGCAAAACCCATGTATACACCTGGAAGGAAAATAGTGACAATGATCATTGACCAGCTCGGAAACTCAGAGTACAACTAGCTTCTGCTTTGGGGTTCGCAGTACTGGACTGGTGGAGGTCCACCCCCAAGGAAAAATGAGAAAAATGAAAATGAAAATGAGAACCTACCACCATAAGAAGTGCTTGGATTCCATCTACAGTAGCCTGGCCATCCAAGATTTCAGATGCAAGATACTGGGCTTCATGAACAGATCGTTCCAGTTCGATGTTGTTCGGAACATGTTTTCCTTCTAACATGAAGTTATTGAAGGCAACGAAGGCAAAAATGCACGCTCTAGCGCTCGGTACATGAGGTGAAATTTCCGACAAATCATTCTCATAAGCTGCTTTCAAAGTGTAAGGAAATAAGTCAGGGTGGAGAAAAGGAAAGTGTCGACGGGCAGCAGATGAGTTGAATTTATGGAACGCAGAAAGGACAACGTTCCTTTCAGGAAGATCAGGATGAGCATGATGTCGGAAATATTCCTTGACAGATGCCAGATCATGGACGCCTTGGTACTTAGTTCTGCCGGTGGGTAGATTTAGGCGATCGAAATCTATCTTTTGGCCGGTGCGAGATTCCATCCATTGCTGGCTTTCCGCAGCGAAGAATGGAAGTCCGATCGAGACGCGAAGGTTGATTGGGACATGCCCAAAAATGTGATTAATGGAACTTGTAAAGGAAGATTGACCTAGTGATACCTGGCTTGTTTCTGTGTGAGTCTGTTAATTGTCAGTCACGAGCATCTCTCGAGATCAACACCTGAGAATTGATTGACCTTACCGAACTCATGGGTTCGTCACCGGATGAAGGCGGTTCACCTAAAGGAAACACTGCCCTGTAGGTCGTACAATTAGTCAATTTCTCTGACCGTAGATCTAGTAGGAAATCATGTCGGATGCACTCACAAACCCCCATCCGCTGAAGCAGCCCGATTGTTGCGATGAGCTCGGTCAAAGGTACATTGGAGTTTTTGCTGTGTGCACCACTCGCATGGAACACTATCGCGATAGCACTTTATCTGGTAATAGGTATCGATCAGATTCAAGTTCTCTTGAACTTCCAGATGCCGAAAGGTTTTTACGCTCTCACCTTCTTGCGAAAGCATGAATCACAGGCAATACGAGTGCGTCGGCGAGGCTTGTTTTGGTCACGGGGTCCTTGGACCATAGTGAAAAAAGAATGAATATAATTGGTTCAGGACCAGTGCACAGAATGATAATCAACTTGCATGAGTGAGAGTCATGCCGGGTCTGCACTATGAAGCGATCCGCCTGCTTTCTGGTTATTGCATCGATCTAGAGATCATTGTACAGTGTCAAGTTGTTGTCCTCTTCCACGAATATCATTTAAAAACCTCCACACCGCCCAGCTGAATCGTGATGTTATTGAAACAAGCTACGATTTGGACAAGTTCGATTTATTAGCACAGTATAGTATGGCATTGAATTTTACATCCGATCCCTCCCAAATGGACTGTCAAAGAAATACACATGAATAGTAATAAATTGAATTGATCAAGTCATATTGTTTTATCATGAACACATGAGATTCTGTCCACAGGAGCATACATCTAGATCATGTCATAAACAGAACGAATAATGAAACAATCCATTAATTCGTAGTCTGATTATACCCCACAAAATCCTGCGAATCCTCATCCTCCTTCGCATACCGATCAAACGCGCCCCGATTCTGCCGATGATGCTTCTGATCCCGAGTATCCCCCGGCGCACCAGGAACATTAATACCCATATAAGCTCGTTTGGACTCAATGCTAGCAGGCATAGTATCACCAGCACCAGTCAAAACCTCACCACTCTGCCCGACGTCTCGAGTGGAGCGTGGCATATCGGTGGCGTTGTCGGCGGCGGTGGCGGTGCTGGGTTGTGCGATGCCTTCGTTGTCGAATTGGAAGTGTTCGACTCGTTGGTCGGGGCGGGGGACTGATGGGATTGTGCGCATTTTGCCTGCGTCGTTGGGGATGTTGGTGCCCTTTGCGGCCATGTCAAAGAGGCTGCCGCCTTGGTGGGAATCTTGTTCGTGGCGGACCATTTTGATAGTTATGATTTGGCGGTAGCGATTTGGTGGTTTGGCCGGTTTCAGTATTTCTTCAAGACCGTAATAAATTCGGTCGTAGGGTTATAATAAATCAATGATATTTTATTATGGAGTGAACTAGAGTAGATCTTGACTGTAGTATTAGATGTTGGGTGTTAAATATTGGCATGAATTGGTTCTGATGTCACAGTCCGAGGCGTTCAGAGATGATGGGGGGATGATATCAGAGATTTGGATATCCTGATTAGCAAATTTGCCTTCGCAGAACATGTCTACTTGGAAGAATGAATTCAGGAATAGAGATCATTTTGAGTTGAGATTTCATTGATGGAATCTTGGAATAGCTGATTCCTGCTGGATTGTTACGTTTGATATGATTCGTGATGAGGTAACGGGTCCGGGAACCCTAACTTGATTGAATCCGAGGGCACTGAAGGTATCGTAGTACCCCTAGGACGAAAGTTAAAAGGGAGGAAATTGATGACGAGGACTTGACTATTGACCGAAGAGTGAACTTTGATAATTTCTTCGTACGAGAAACATCAAGTTTTGAGGTAGGGAGCGACTCTGTACGGAAGCTTAGCAACCTTATTTCAACATTGTCGTGGGACGGTCCGAGGAGGGGAGATGGTCGCGACGGGGCTACTAGTGTGAATCAGGGCGGGATTTTGAATAATCTACCTGGGTTGGACCATCTAAGGGAGAATTTGAATAAAATAATCTTGTTTTATGAAAGAGAAAGACCATATTGGAAGAAGATCGACCATTAAATGCAGATGTTCGAATAGGGTACAAAAAGTATACGAAAAGAGAAACATAGGAAAAGAAGAGGAAAAGTGAATTTAACGATCGACGGGGGAGTTCTTCATGACTCTTGAACACATCCATTATACACTCACGACCACATTTAGAGAACGAAGGCAAGGACACCTGCGACAGCAGCAGCGGCGGAGAAGACTCCACCAGACAGACGAGTGGCAGCACCCTGGAACATGACACCGTGGGAAGGTGTGGAAGAAGCGCTGGCACTGTGCATAGCATCGGCACCGCTGGGCATGCCGTGGCTAACAGAGGGAGTAGCCATGGACTTCATCATGGCACTGCTGGAGGGAGTGGCCATGGGAACGTGCACGGGGATCATGGAGTAGCCAGAGCTCATGGGGCGCTGGGAGTTGTAGTTATAGCTCTGGTAGGGGATGTTGGAGGACGAGGGAGCAGGGACAGCCTGGGTACCGAAGACGGCACTGGAGTAGATCTTGGAAGCGGGATCATCCATGGGAGTGGCGCCCTGGGGAATAGCAGAGGTCTGCACAGTCTGGATGACAGCAGAGGTAGCGGGCTGCTGGTAGACAGTCTTGGTCTCAGTAGGGTGGACCTCCTTGTACTGAGTCTTGGTCACGGTGTGGACAATCTCGTGAGTCTGGACCTGAGCGTGGCACTCGGGAACCTCTTGCTCGTTCTCGCGAGGAGTGGAGGGGGGAGCGGGCTTGTGCTCGGGAACCTCATGGTGGGGAACAGAAGGAGGGGCCTGGGGAACCTCGTGAGTCTCCTCAACGGGAGGAGCTTGAGGGACCTCGTGAACAGGGGGAGAAGCAGGCACCTCGTAGGTGGTCTCCTCGGGGTAGGTCATCCAGGGGAGCTCAGGCTGCTCGTAGTGGGGGTGGACATTGGTGCTATCAATCTTGACGGCGTGGTTGTCCTCGTGGTGCTCGTTGACACCAGTGTCGACACCAACGGAAGTGGGAGTACCGAAGTTCTCACCGTCATCATCACCGGAGGGACCGCCCAGAGCAGTACCACCACCAGAAACACGGTCCTCAGAGTCAGGGGAGTAGGCACGGCGGAAGGGGCCTCCATGGGGGATAACGGGACCAGGGCCACCAGCAACGAAGGGAGGGGGAGAGACGTGAGTGTTCTTAACCTTGACGGAGTGGTCATCCTCAGCTTGCTCGTTGATACCAGTGTGGGTGTTCACAGTGATGGGCATGTTGAAGGTCTGGCCCTCATCATTGCCGGAAGGACCGCCCAGAGCGGTTCCACCGTTCTCGGGGCCCCAGTGGCGCTTGAAGGGACGTCCGAAAGGCAGGACAGGGGCAGGGTGGATGTCCTTGTGCTTGATGTTGATGGAGTGGTCGTCCTTGCTGTACTCGTTCACGCCGCTGTGGATATCAGCTGTGATGGGGCGGCCATAGTTGATTCCATCATCATCTCCAGATAGGCCACCAAGCGCAGTTCCGCCAGAGACATGGCCGGGGAAATCAGCAGGGCCGTGGCCACCACCGCCAGGTCCTCCCAGAGCAGTCCCGCCAACCTCGGGGCCGGAACGCTTCTGCCAGTCGTGATGCAGGTCAGTGGCAGCGATGTGGAAGTGGTCTCCGTAGTCGTTGTTATTGTTGTTGTCATTGGCCTGAAAGAAAGGAGGGGGACCACCGAAGTGAGGTGGCCCATGAACAGCAGGTCCGTGAGATGGAGGACCTTCGACGTGATGAGGACCAGCCGGGCGTCCCTCGAAATGGGGAGGAGGGTGAACGAAGACGGGAGCAACGACTGGGGCTGGGTGGATGTTCTTGTTCTTGACATCAACCGAGTGATCATCCTTGGACGACTCGTTCACATCGGTGTTGAAATTGCCAGTGATGGGCATGTTGAAGGTCTGGCCCTCATCGTTACCAGAGGGACCACCTTCGGCAGTTCCGCCGTGAGGCCAGTCACGCTTGATAGGGAAAGGTCCTGCGCCAGGAGCGAAAGCAGGTCCAGGGTGAACGTTGGGAGGGTAGACATCGGTGTCCTTGATCTTGATAGAGTGATCGTCCTTGCTGTACTCGTTCACATTGGTGAATGTGTGAACATTGGCGGCATAAGGGCCGTTGAAGTTGCCATCCTCGTCATTGCCAGAGGGGCCGCCGAGAGCAGTACCGCCGACCTCAGGCGCGAAGCCGTTGTGGTTGCGGGCTTGGACGCCATTGTTGTTTGTCTGCATATAGGTCAGCGAGGAAACATGATGCCCGAAGGACATGGGGTTCAACGTACAGTGCTCTCCCGGAGCTGTGCCTGGGCGGCAGCGACCAACAGGGCCAGGGGAATTCCGCCGACGAAGCCCTTCATGATGGAATTTGCAATATCGGGATATAGTATTACTGTGAAAAAAGAGGGAGTGGGAAGGTTAGGAGTTAGATAAAGAGCGACAGTAGACTGATGCTACGGGAGCAGGTAAAAGAATGGCAACAATTGGATCAGTGTGGTCCCAGGGAAGCAGCAAGCGTGGTATCATCCCGGCGAGGTTATTAGTTCTTTAGTACTTTCTTTGCATTCATGATCACCATCATTCATGAACAGAGTGGAATGTGATGGCATGGCCAAACAATCGCATGGACCAGGTCCGCAGAGCCATTGATGGTGATGAAGCCCCCATCAGAATGCCGGTGGGAATGGGAGAGGACCAAACAATCGGCGAATTTCGACCCCTTCAATGGGCAACTGCTGTCAACAAGGACGTAAACAAACGCTGAATGGACTGCAGCAGAGGTGGTGATGCGACATTCCACGGCATAGCATCGAGGGATCGGTATTCCCGAATGACTTGGCCAACCAGAATGGCCCCTTGCCCGATCACCTAGCCAGGATATGACGGCATGGCCTTGCAATTGCAGTGGGACGAGACTACGGCAGTCTTTTCAAGCTTGTCTCTGCCTGTACCCCAGGTACTTGGGTAGGGGCTCAGCAATGGGCGATTGGGCCCTCGACCCAGCGAGTTAACTGAACAGGTCATGGGGTGAAACAACCTGCCATGCTAGACTCGGCATTCTTTGTGAGGTCAAGTTCGAGGGTCTGACCTGGTCGAACGAATCAAGCCATGGGCTCGCGCAGCAATTGGTGGTGACCTTCAGCCTTCAAGGTCCCGTGCTGGTGTTGACCATACTCAGTGGGCAGAGTGTTGACAGAGAAGTGAAGTGCATCCACAGAGAATGGACCACTCTACACCCTTCTGGTCAGGTGCATCCGCCGCACATTTGAGTGTGCACACTACGATAAATTCTTCAATCCCATTTCACATTTGACTTTGATGCCAATGGACATGATATCGGACATCAAACTACGAATTATGCTCAACTATAAAGAATAGAGAGAATGCAGGATGTATCCCGTCTTCGACATTCCCCTCCCATCGCCCTCACTAAAGAGGACCCAACGGGAGGCGAACTTCCTATCGGGGAATTTCTTCTCCAGAACCGATCAGTCCCGTAGGACCGAAGGCAACACTCGTCGTGGGGATGTCTACAAGAGACAGGACGAGGGTCGTGGCAGGTTCTGTTAGCTTTTTTTTCGATGAAGAAAGAAAGTCCAAAAGAGAAAACTTCCGCCTTTTTGTAGGTGCGTGTGGTCACGTGCATTTCGGATCGGAGTTTGGTTGTGCCGTGAACTAGTCTACTTTGGGTCTAGCGTGGTCCACTCTATTATGTTTGCTTGGTTTGCATCTTTTGCTCTCAACCGAAGGGAAGCTCTATCTCTCCAAACACAACCTTCGCATTGTCAATGTACAAATCAATTACCATTTCAGCTTGGAATACAAATACAACCATCCTGCAATTGCAGCTGGTATCGAGCCGCCAGTCTCTCCAAAATGTACATTCTGGCGCAAACAAAGGAAATCCGCCGTTGAAACAGCACAAGGGCTCAACGAAGTGACTCGTCTCGAAGAACGGCCCCCCGTGAGAGCTAGATTATAGGGTGTCTGTAACATCTCCGTCAGCTTGAGATCGATCATGAAAATGTTGGCAAAAGAACTCACCATCCGCCCATCGCCACTTGCTCAGTGCTTGACCTCCACGCTGCTCCGCCAACAGCCACTGTAATCCCCAAAGCAATGGCAATCATGCTACCCACTGTGACTACTGCCACCACTGCCTTCAATGCCATTCGCTGCCGACCACTCAATGACTTCATACATGAACGAGACGGTTGTTCCTTTTCCCACAGCTTTGATCGTCGTGGGCTGTCCGCTCGTAGTGACGCATAGGGTCCAGCATTTTCAATATCTCGAAGGTGGCTGCGGCTGAGGTTGTTCTTCGTCTCATATGTGAGCTGCTCATATGATATAGTTGGCGATCCGTGTTTGTAGAATGGTGAATATGGCTTGGCTCCGATGGATGGGTCGAACTCCTGGGGATGAATGACTTCAGGGGTAGACTGAATAGAACAGGGTGGTGATCGAATGTGAGGTGAGGTCGGTTTCTTCTCGTGTTTGTCATCGCTGCCTTTAAGGGACGCGGCCACTTGGGCCCCAATCACTCCCAGACCATGCAAACTCATTCTGCTTGCTTCGGCTGGTCCTGAGGTTGAAGACGTGCTTGACGTCCGTTCCAATTTCGATCTATGAGATCAGGGATATTGATCGGCGGAGCTCCTTTTTCGTCTTGCTCGAAATTCTCCTCCGCAGACTCGGTCGTTTGTTCTTGCTTTTGACTGTCGGAGTTGTCGAAGGTTGGATGAAAGCTTCGGTGGGGATGGAGACAGATGGGGCACCCCCATACATAAACAATGTTGTGTCAACCTGGAATGCACTCCAAGACCACACGGACCGGGGCAGGCGCATGGCTTGGACGAAGACGGAAGTCGACAGACGTGAGACAGTATTCAAGAATAGTCCGAAGACAAGCAAGGTGATAACAACAACAATAGCGGGAGCTTTTAAACTATTATTGCTTGTCTACCTCATTCAACAGGCCTCAAACTATCGCCCAATCAATCGTGATTTCATATAACCCGTTTCCCCTGTCCTGTAGGGGTTGAAAGATGAGCAAAGAAGTTGTTTTGCCGCACTGCAAGGTCAAATGGGTTGACCGGTTTTGCCATCATCCCTAGATTCAACATCTCGTGCCACCAACTCGAGCATGCCTGAATACTGACTCCAGAAAGGATTGTCTACCCCTGCAGGAGTCAATGCTGCAGCTATTGGCGGCTTGCGGCCAGGAATGTAAACCTAGTGGCCGATCATCTCGCTGCCCCGTGCGCCTTATTTGCCATCGACCGCATTCATGTTGCAAAACAACCCCTTTCCAGTTCCTAGAAACTTAACTGATTATGAGGCAAAATAATGCTTTCAAGCTCGTGTTGTATAGTGCACGTCTCTAGTCCGTACTAGTATTGCTATTATCTTCGCCTCCAACTTGAAGGCACTGCTTCTATAGTAGTAGTTAACCGAAATTTATACAATGTATTCTAATATGGTTCGAAGACGGTTCTAAGACGGTCCTAATACTATGTGAATACGTTGAATACGCTTTGAATATGGTTCCAATATGGTTCTAATACTATCTGAATACGTTGAATACGCCTTGAATATGGTGTGAATACCTATTCCAAAGTTTATTGTACCTGCGGGCGGGATCCATTGGGCGCATGCGGATACTAGAAAATTGAACATATAGAACATTTGAATTGAACCACTCCACATATTCTAGAAGATGAATTATGATAGTAGTTAATAGTACGAAGCTTTCCATCTGCCTTCATTTAATTACTTGCTTACGCCATTATTGTTGAGCCGTGGGTGAACTTGAATGTGCCAGCCCGCGGGCCCGGCTAAGCGGAGATATATATTGATCAAGAAGGTGGACCACCAACACAAAGCATCACTGCACCACAATCCATATATGGATGTGAACAAAGTTCGCAGATTTCAATGTTTAAGGGCCTACGACCTTGATAGTATTGAAGAAACTATTTGTCTTCATTGTTTGAATCGAGTATTTTATAATTCGGATGAAACGTTTCTAGTATTTACAACGGATTTCTGCCCATCAAGTTGATGCTATGTACAAGTTCTAGTGGCCTTCCGCCCCTAGATCCACCCCCATGAATGTCATAAGATCTGTCATTTCCAATTCCATAAAAGCTGCCTTAGCTAAACATAGAACCCATCGTTTCCCATACTGTCCCCTATTTTGGTCGCATTGGTATATCTGTTGATTTGGGCATCTCCGCATACTCTGCCACAAATGGCGCAGTAGATACAGAGGATACGGTAGAAGCAGGCGACGGAGGTGTTGTCGGGGATATGTGAGATGCTGGACTTGAGGCGGACGTGGGACTCGAGGTCACAGATGTCACCAATGCTTCCTTGTTGGCTTGCTGGTAAAGGACCCAGCCGTATTGAAGAAGCTGGTGCATGTGGCGAGCGAGATCCGACCCCATAATATCAATGTGCTTGAAGAGTTGCAAGGTCCACATGAATTTTTCTTCGTATCCGAGCTCAGTGTATACCTTCGCCATTTGACCCATGCCGAAAATCGTGACGCTGCCTCCCCATGCCTTCATGCTGTCTTGCAAGCAATAGGGAATAGCTCGGCTGACCTCATCCGCCCAAAATTCCGAAAGCTGTTTTTCTTTATTGTTCGTGAGGTCGACCGTAGGAGATGCGAAGGCGTATGTATGAGCTTGACCAATCACGGCTTGAAGTATTGAAAGGGCCGTCCAAAGGCAGATGTGTATCCTGGCATTGTCGAGCGAATTGAACCGATAGGGATAACCAAATAGGTGCTCTGACGGAGATATTGTTTTGCTTGGGAAATCACTAGCTCGTCCAACAGATGGGCAACCGCCGATTCGTTCGCATTCTCGCGAATACCAAGACATCATTCTCTCCCTATGTGCAATGCAGTCAAGGAGCAATAATTGGCAAGCGTCGTGGTCAGATTTATCAGTCATATCAACCGCAGCAGAGATTGGCGCAATACCAGCCATGAGATGAAACAATTCATCTACAGCTTGATTTTCGTTGGAATCTAAGGAGGCTGGAGTGTGCTCTATTGACAAATCCATGGCGTTTTTGGCTTCCATTGGCGAAAGTGCTTTCAGCTAATCCGTCAAAGTTAGTTGGGTTGATGAGAAAATCGGTACAAAGATTCGGAGATGGTGGCATACCAGTCGCATCCTTTGAAATGCCAGGCATAGAGTTTTGATAAGTGGACTTTCACTTTGATGGTTGAAGCACTGTTGAAAGATACCATTGGTCACTGCTGTTTGATGTATCCATACATCTATACCTTGAGGGCAATAGAGGGTCTGGGTTTGATCATTAGCTCGTACTCTTCACGGGCTGAAGCTCATGAGCGACTTACCACGAGGATTTGGAAGAACCCAATTGTGAAAAAGAGCTCATCGGTATACACGTTTCGACTGAGTTGATTTGACACATGGTAAATGGCACCATTATATAGTTGAAGGCCTTGACCAAGCATGCGATTGTCGTTATTAACTTTGCCGAAATAGATACAGCACGTCGCTGCCATTGCTTTCTCAAGCATGATTGACTTGCTCGGTAGCAATGTGACGCCCGTAATTAGCTTATATAAAGGATCAAGATCGATACTTCCCCGGATATTATCGGGAAAATAGACATTAATGAGTGAAGAGATAATCTGTTGACGGTTGACTGAAGATGTACTCATGGGCATGGGCGGCCGTGTCGCAGCCTGAGTCTTGCGAGGACGATTATCCCGCACCCTATTCTCTCCATGTGCCTGATTAGAGCCATTTTGATAGACGAAAATAAGCTGTTTCTCGTATCCTTGGCATTTAACTCCTCTCCTTTGGCAGTTCCTGCATTCAGGCCGTTCGGTATCACACTAATGCCGACCGGGCCGGCATCGTCAGCCACGAAAATAGGGGGGCTAGGGTGAGTGTGGGCCTACCCTGACTTTCCTCTGCCTACAGTTTATGCACCCCTTTGACTGGAAAGGCTTGCCACCCATATTTGTCGTGAGCAATTGAAGACGCGCAAGTGCTCTCTTGCTTCATATAAGCTGGAGGGGCTGACGGTTTTGAGAAGTCAAAGCCTAAAATTGAGGTCGGGAGGGAGAATCGTCTCATCCGAATCTAACCTATCCTAACTGCGGACACGAAGGAACGGTTCCACTAGGGCCCACCCACCTGTATGAAATCCAATTATATTGAGGCTCCTGTGTCTGAAGAACATCTTCCCGACATCGCTTCAAGCCGTGCGCAGTGAAATGACAAATAAAAAAAAGTGGAGGTAAGCGATGGCTGTCCATTTGGAATTTGATACATGAAGGGATCGAGAGGTCTATCAAAGGGAATTGATGACCACAGAGACGGAGTTTTCTATTTTAGTCCAGAACAGTAGGTGGGGGCAGGGGCCAGGATTCATCCTTCGCTGATCGTCGTTGGCCAATAATGAGTGCCGTCTCATCTTATGCATAATTGGTGGACCTGGCTCGAAGCATTTGTGTACAGTAGTATGACCGTTGAGTTCGAGTTGAACCCTGGAGTTTCGCAGAAAGAGGATCACTACTACATATGTGATAGAGGATATAGCAGTTGCTCACGTCGTCGCCCAGGCGATCTTAATACTCGAACTCTCAAAACAGAACCACTTAATCCATTTATTTACTCCCGGTCTTCGGGAAGGTTGGGAGGCATAACTGCCCACCAGTGCTATACCAGAACATACTACCTAGGTATGTACTAGTAGACCACCTGAGCTTGGACTACACATCCTACACTAATTTAGGAGGACTTCCGAGCCAAGTTCATTCCTTCAGCAATATTACTGCCATCCATAGATGCCACCATATTTAAAGAGTACGCGTTGATAGTACCTACTACTAGTAAATACTACTGAGTACTAAGGCTCGATGCTGGGTATCCGCCCAGGCTGGTAGAAGCCTTGGGCATTATAGGTATTCATGCACTTCAGCCATTTGAAGAAGACCGAATGTTGGAGGTGGAGGTACATTCAAAGATTTTGGCTAGATTATGATTTGATGGCTTTGGGGGACTAGAAGTGATCGCGTTGGCCAGAGCCAATCATGTTAGTTTCATGATCTCCAGGGCTACAATTTGAGATTTGAGGATATGCCGCGAAGATAAATTAAAGATGTACATTGTATAACTGAGTGATTTCCCTGGTTTGTAGTAGATTGCTCTCAATTTATGATATTTCTGCGCTTCTTTTGAACTCATACTAGCATCATTTCAAGTCCAAAGCTGGCGCTAGCTGACGCTTAGTTGTTTAAATTTTAACAAACTAGGTATATAGGTTAGCGATTTGGTCTAGTTGAATGAATTTCGAGATAAACTTACTTCCAATAACACCATTCACAGGAATATCTATCGAGGTTGTGTAGCTTGCCGCATCACTCAAGAGATACACATACGCACCGCCGAGCTCCTGAACCTCTGCAAGGCGTGGGAAACCTCCATAGTATTTCAGCTGTTGCTCCCAATCAGGCTGCTGCGGCACCCAGTATGTCATTGCGGTGTTCACCAAGCCAGGCGAGACACTGTTCACTCGGATCCCATGTTGAGCCCACTCCATAGCGAGGGTGTGGGTCATGTTTCGAATGCCGGCCTTCGACGCGCCGTAGGGGGTGGATGGAACGCGCTGTGGAGGTCAGCCGACGCGATCGGAGAAATGTCAAAGAGAGCCAATAGAATGGCATATAGATCTATCCAATATGTACGCACCTTGTTTGGGCGATAAGATGCCATGGACGCCGTAAAAACAATAGCCCCCTTGATGCCCAGCTTGATAAATGCTCGAGCCGCACACCGAGCAGTGTAAAATGCGCCGAAGAGCTGATCCATTCCAATTAGCAAACTTGGCTCAACCAGTCAGATACGAAGGATGAAAAGAAAACACCCACATTTACTGAGAAAAGTGCCTCGATCTCTTCAGTGGTGAAATCCAGTGCGGCTTTGTGGTTCGTCCGTCCTGCGTTCACGACCATTCCATGCAGCGCACCGGCCTCTTCGACAATCTTATCCACAGCAGCAGAGATGCTAGCTTCCTGTGTTACATCGGCCTGAACTGCGAAGAGCTGGTTTGGGAAACGTTTAGAAAGTGCTTGGAACTCGTCGCCCGTTTCGCCGATATCGATGGAGTAGATTTTAGCAGCGCCATTAATGAGACAACATTCTGCGACACCGAGTCCGATTCCTCTGTTTGCGCCAGTGACTATTGTTCAAGTTTGTTAATTCCCGAGATCGCATGAATGCCCGAAAGGCGCTACTAACTAGCGATGACTTTTGACTCGAGTGCAATTTTGGTTTGGGGCTCTGCAGGCGCAGAGGTTGAGGGTGTAGACGACGACATATTGTAAAAGAGCTTTAAGTCAGGTTAAGAGAAGCCAAGTACCTTCAAGTAAAAGGGAATCCCGTCATGGGCCCCGCAGTTTTATATGTGCACATCCGGTATACCGTGAGGAGAATGACGCGGGGTTATTTGGGGCAGGATTCTGGGGTAGGATGGCTCGATTCGAGTCCAAGGTGGGATGATCGTGATAATCAAATCTATCCGTGATATTTCTGAAGCCAAGAAATCGTAAATCAAAGGTGATTGGATCCTTCATTAATTGTTACCTATGATTTCGTCGTCCAATTCGCTCGGGTACAGTAGTGGGTGGATAAATGGACCTCGACTCGAGGACAACAGCCCCGCACGGTGGAAACCCGAAAGAGATACATACCATGACAGCATTTCACAAGCAAATATAATGATTATGATACTTTTTACAGGAAGATTCTTACTACGACTTTACTAATGAAAAGTATTCAAAGAGGGGAAATGTCATATTTTCAGCACGGATGACACCGGCTAGAAACTTCAAGTTGGCTCATTCATGATTCATAACGTTCAATCCATGTCAACATCACATTCATCTTCATTATCATACTCGCCCCAGAACTCTTTCAAATCTTCAACGCGCCACGTTGTAGCCCAGCCAGTCTCACGCTCAATTCGCACTAACGTCTCGACTATAGCTTCGTGCTCGGAGTAATGCGACATGACCTTGCCTGCTATCCACAGAGGTTGAAGCGCATTGGTCCAGCAGCCACTGAATTAGAAAAATTGGTTAGCATCTATGATTTGTAACCTGGTGTTTGAAGAGACGACATGAGAAGCTCGAAAAGAAATGATGCGATACTTACTGGTGAGCATTCGAGGCGGATATCGCGCAAATTTGACGAGCATGCCAGAGCACAGATTTCTAATAGATAATTAGCCGATGAAAAATTGAGGACATTCCCAGAAACTCCGATTGTCATACCGGTTTCTTCGGAAGGACCAAGGTCTTTGGCTTGCGTTGGAGTAATAACAAGGCGCTGACATGGTATAGCTGGTTTCCGGAGACTGGGGATTGTTAGACGTTGCTGATTCCAGAGGTCAATACTTCAAAACATAAGGGACTCACTAGCATCTCCATTTCCATAAAGTACGGTTGGGAATGGCTTGTTTCTCACAGAGTGACTGGGAGTGGATACAGTGAAGATGGACTTCATCTGGCTTGGGCGATTCTCATACCACTGCTCCACTTGACTGAACAACTCTCCCCAGCGGTGGACATAGGAATTTCCATCCTCTTCCGGGAATGACTGGCATGAAGTGCAGGGATGTGGCACTTTAGAAGAGGGACCAAACAGGACCCCAAGTGTCTCTGCACATAGATAGACAGTGTAGTTGGCATAGGTATCAAAGTTGGTCTTATTGGAAGAAAGAAAAAGATGTGATGCTTCAGAGCAGCTCATATCTCTAGGCCTCCAATTATGAATTGGGATGATCGTTTCTTCCTCGGAAATGAGACCACCGCAGACATCTAAGAGGGGGAAAAAAGACATTAGTAAAAGACAATGATGTAGTATTGAAGATCATAAAGATCACTTACCCATTCTTGCAAAGCACCAGAAAAGTGCCTGCTCTTCATTTCCGGAAAAGCCATTGATGCCGGCTGCTTGAATCAAATACGCACATCCATCCAAATGGCGTCGCCATTCTTTTGGGTTGCAGCTTAGCATCTCAAGAACGCAGAGGATAACGCAAGAAGCAATGACGGGCGTGCTCTTGCTCTCCAGCTCAGGAAAAAGGAGATGAATTGCCTCTTGATATAGAGACAAACTCTCCGATTGAGACTTTTCGTTTTGCTCTCTCTCCAATTGGCGAGCCGAAAGAGCTAAGATTGAATACCGCAGATGCGGAGCTGTCTTCGCCATCTGGGGGAAGGTTGAAGCAAAATGGCGATTATTGTCGAACATATCAAGCTGTGAGCATTAGCAAAGTCATCCTTTTTCCTCCGCAAAGAATGGGAAATTACCCAAGAACAAATCTCGTTCAAATAATTCTGCCATAAGAAGTGTTCTCTCTCAGGGGACAATTCAAAATATCGGCCTGGCCTAGAGCGTTGAGGCTGTCGTGTAGACCTGGTGAAGGAACTATCACTAAGCCCCGAAGGCGTGTGAGCCTGGGGTATCGATCCCCGTGAACTGGTCCGTCTTGGAACATCTGGTCGAGCAGTCCACAGCTGTCGGTTTCTTAATGCTGTATGAAGAGCCTCATAAGCTGACCCTGGAACAAATACATCGTTCGTGGGATCTGCCGGATCTGAGAAAACACTGTGATCAAACAGAGGTGATGGAACTGTTTGATATGAGCCTTCCACAGATGAATGGAAATGAGGGCCATGAGTGATGTTTCTTATTGTAGCAAGATCATCAATGACGTATTCAGGGCTAGAGTTAAGATAGGCATGCGGGGATGCATCACCAGAAAGCTGAGGCTGAAAGTCACAGGGTAAATTAGACGCATATTGTGCTTGATTGGTTGGTTCACACTGGCCTGTATGACTTGCACTTTGCCCGGCCTCCTCACGATGTGGGGAGTTGTGGCTAGGACCCTGCGACGTATGGGACGAAGTATTGCCGGTCAGCGGGGGCGACAAAATAGGGCCAGTATCAGTATCGGCTGAAGGAGAAGGTCGATCCACATATCCAGAAGCAGTAGTGTTGTTGGACAGGTCTCCAGGCAACGTGGCTATTGCCGGCCTAGTGTCATTGGAGATCTTAGGGGAGCTGATGGACAAGCTCTTTTGTCTCCGCGAGCCAGGGCTTTCTTCACTGGGACGCTTAACTCCTCTAGTACAAGGCTGATCTGGCAAAGCATTCAGAATCTTGAATTTACTCTGACGCTTGCTTTTGCTGACGGCGCTGCCCTGGCTCATCGAAGGATGATCAGATCCCAGGATTTTGATATTGGCATCACGAAATGAGCCTAGCATGCGCCATTGGCACTTATCACCCCGGCGTTTACAGCCTGTACAAACAGGCCTCTCTTCATCGCATTTGCGACGCCGACGACTGCAGTTCAGACAACCATTTCGGGTGCGTTTCTTGGGCTCATTTTGCTTCGCATCTTGCGTGTCATCACGCGCCACTGTCGTTGGATTGCCTTTGTCGACATTCAAATCTGGCGAGAGGCCATCCATGATGATGCTGGCCATTTTGCTGTACAAATTTCACCCTTGCAAAATCCGGGGGATGGAGTGAGGAGCCAGTACGATGTGGGAATGGGGAGAACTAAAAGCCACTTACTCAAAAAGGAGCGTTTAAGCGCCCCGAAGCCACCTACCCCAGCCGGCCCCACCGGGTGCCTTGCCGTTGGTCGGGCTGCCGAGTGATATCGACTTGTTTCGCGGGGTTGGTCCGAAAAGTGGCGAACGTCACCAATTTGAAAACTGCGACCGGGCGGAGATCGTCAGGTCCATTCTTGAAACTTGTGTGTGTGTTTGTACGTCAGCGATATATGGACTATCTCGGTAATAATCTCGGCATTGCATGAGGAGCATCTCTAGTTGTCGTTCTGATGTGTGAATTCTGGTACATAATCCGATGGCTACTTGATAGGATACCTGAGTATGATAGGGTCTTTGATTAGTAGTATTCTAGAATCTCCCACTAGGCATTCGATTTTACTTAAGAGCTACCAGGGTATAAGGTTCTTCTCGGGGATCATATTAAGCGTAAATTCAACTAAAGTAATTCATTTATGAAAATCGAGACTGGGATCCATTCTTGCTTTATTATTGTACATGATGGATTCAATAGCAAAATAGAAAAAGGGCCACGATAGACCTTGCATGTATCTCATAGAGGTGTCTTCTACTCAAAATGTTGAGTTTCCACACTTTCGGGATCTTTGCCATGAGCAATGCGAGTCTCTGCATCTCCAACCAAGCCCATAGATGGCTGCCAATAAAGCTTGATCTTTTCGCCAGTGAAGAGGTGGTCGATTTGCTCCAGCGTAAGATTCCGGGTTTCGGGGTAGAAGAAGTAAATAAGGGGGAAGAAGCAGAAGTTGAAGACTGAAGATGGTGAGTTGGTGATACTAGTAATAGATAGATTTGGGTCACACAAGACATACCGGCAAAGTAGATGTAGGTCTTGTATCCAATATTGTTGATTGAGACAGGAGTAATTTCCACAACGAGAAAAGTGAAGATCCCTGTTTGGTTGGTTAGCTTGAGGAGCTGTTATATTAGATGCAGCGTTTTGTTCCACATACAGTTGGTAGCAGTTGCAAGGGCGGCGGAACGAGTACGGATGGCAAGGGGTGCATATTCCGCGGGCACTGAGAGAATTATTAGTATCAATCCACGAGAAAGAAACCAGTATGAAAGATGAAAAAACTTACACAGCCAAGGAATAGCAAGAAGACCAACTCCGAAGAAGAAATTGAACAAAAACAGCATGACTGTAGCAACCAAGCCAGCTGAATGGCTACCGTCCCAAACAGTACCAGCCAGGATAGCCATGCAGCAACCTTGTCCAATAACCGCAAACATCATAAGCTTACGACGACCGAGGCTGGATAATACCATGTCAGTATCATTAATCAAAATAGCGCAAATATCTCTCTTACCGGTCAATAACCCAGATGGGAACGCAAGACGAGAAGAAGTAAGCCACGCCATTAAACCCAGCTAGCAAAAGTGCGGTGTTATGGTCCATCCCAACAGAGTTCTCGAAGATGACGGTCGCGTACTGTCTCTGTTAGTGAAAAGAAAAATAAATTCATTTAACGTTTGTGCACTCACATAAGTAATAAGATTGATACCAGATACCTGCTGCATCATTTGTCCACCCATTCCGAGAAGAGTTCGTGTAAAGAACTTCTGCGGGCCGTTTGTGAAGAGCAGCTTGAAGGAGCCTTCGGCCGAAGCCTCGGTTTCTTCTCGAATTGCTTGTGAGATATCTCTGACATCCACACTCACAACAGTGTCATGCTCATCGATTTCTTGGGCATTGTCTTGCAGCATCCAAATAATGCGGCGGGCTTTGTCTTCATCACCGTGTTTGATGAGCCATCGAGGGGATTCTGGAAGGAAAACGATTCCAATGAAGGTAAGAATAGCAAAAAGGATTTGCAGTGCAATAGGAAAGCGGAATTGAGCCTCGCTTGAATTATAAGAGAAACCGTAGTCTGTTGGACAAGGGTTTAAGTAAAGAAACTTGTTTGCCTAATGAAATCGAGAGTGAAATTTAGTACTTACCGACCCAATAGGAAAGCATGACACCAAAGATATTGATAGCCAGTTCAATTGCAAGCTAGGTATTAGTATGTCAGCAAGATGATTCTTTGTTGTTGTTGATAGATGAAAATGACATACTCCTTTTCCACGGCTTGCTGCTTTACTTAATTCCGAATGCCAAACAGCTGAAAGCAAAGAATTGTCAGTTATTCCAATCAATTAAAATAAGCCCAGGAGAAAAGAACTCACGGATTGTGCTCGTGTTCAGACCATTGCCGACTCCAGCAACGATGCGGCCAACAATTAGTTGAGGGATGCCATACGCACTGCACTGAAGAGCAGCGCCGATGCTGAGAATAACACATCCAGCCATAATACACTTGCGTCGACCAAGCATCTCACCGATAAACAAAGAGATAATGGCACCTAGAAAGCAGCCCTGCTTGAATTAATATCAAGATATCGAAGGAAAAAGAATGGTTTGAATTGACTTACAATTTCGTAGATAGCAACGCTATGTTGAGACAGACTCGTAAGATTCTTTCTTTTGTACAGGTTGAACTTGTAAAAATTTGACAACTTACACTGTGCCTTGTAAAGAAGAGCTTCCGTGACCATCCTTGGTAGTATCGATCTCTGGAAATCTCGCTGTGAATGCATCGCCTGTGAGAAGGCCTGACATGACTCCTTGGTCATAACCAAAAAGACTGCGGCAGTTAGCAAGGGATACTATCTCTCGGGGATGTTGGACAGCAGGACATACAGAAAACCACTGCCTGCAGTGGCCGTAATGGCCCAAGCCAACGGTCGTCCAGTGAGGAAAGTCATATCCTCGTTAGAACAGAATATCTTCAGGAAAAACAATAAACTATTGCACCGAGAAACAGCACCGGGGGCGCTCGAGTGATGCAGGAGTCAACAACTTGAACAGTTCTTCATGAAGTTCGATCACAGTGGGGCTATGGCTCCTTTTATAAAAAGCGACTCTTAAGTGCCCGTCATAGCTCAGACACAGCGAATAGGTGGCGCCATGCAAAGTTCCTAGATTCCATGGCGTAACTGGGGATCGGAATATCACGCGTGCCCCAGAAAACTTTCCCGTGTTTCAAACGCGGGCGACACCCGGAATTGCGGGGTGCGTTCGACAAACTCTGACCTACGAAAATACCGCATCGAGTTGGCTTTGTTTTGTTAGTTCCCGCGTGTTGATAGCATCCTTGTTGGGTCAACTATCCCGGTATTAGAATGATCCTAACCGTTCACAACCTCTTGTGTTGTTCATACCGAAAGAGACAGTCGCTCTTTTCATGCTCGTGGTCATCCCTTGAGAATCAATTCTGACAGGAGGGCAAAATCCGGAAACTAGCACATGTACCTGGTCCGATGAAGGGATATCGGTGGGCCGAACCGAGTCTCTTTCTTTTAGCCGGCTAAAAGCTCGAGATCCACTGCGTGATTGGTTACCGAGTATGGTAACAAGAATATTTCCTTATTCGGCATGTTTAAGCACCGCTGCTACACGATGATTCGCTCATCATGTGGGACCATCCATCTCACACTTGCTCCTTTGCCTCACTGCGTCAGTTCCCCAGCCCGTCTTCTCCATGTTCTCAGTCTACCCCATGCCCCCCGCGCCCTTGAGCATACCCCATGACTTACTATAAAGCGTAATCAGATGCACTCTCCAGAATGCCCACTTTTTCTTCCGGGCCGGTAATCGGCATCATTTGTCGGACTCGGGAGAAAGTGTTTGAAAATTGGACCTTAGGTAGATTGCCTGCTTGAAGGAGCGTTCCACTGTGGTTCTCTTCATCCGACACTTCCCTAGTTGGGCAATGTATAACCACTCTGCATCATGGCCACCTGGGCACCCGTGGGTACTTTGGCCTTGCACTGCGATAAACGAATTACCTATAACAATCAAAATCCCCCAATTAATGTCAAGTTCCAAGGTCTCACTATTTTCTACATTTCTTCAAACCTAAACCCCCAAAATGGCTCCCTCGATTTCCCTTGACCACACCACCCCCGCCGTCGTTCCTGAGTCGAACGAGACTCCGGCTGCTTTTGCGCCCACAAATGACCTCTTCTCACTCGGTGGGCGCACTGTTGTCATCACTGGCGGTGGTCGTGGTCTTGGTATGACCCTGACCACCGCTGTCCTTGAGGCTGGTGGTGATGTTGCTTGCTTAGATCTCCTCCCTGAGCCTAGTGCCGAGGAGTGGGTTGGTGTGCAGAAGTTGGCGAAGTCTCGCGGCCTTCAGGCGACCTACACCAAGTGCGATATCACAGACGAGACTGCCACCAAGGAGCTCCTCGAAAAGATTGCTGCTGATGCTTTGGAGCGCAAAATGCCTTTGCGCAGTCTCATCACCTGTGCTGGTATTCAGCAGATGGTCCCTGCTCTGGACTACCCTGTTGAGGGATACCGCAAGATGTTGGATGTCAAGTAAGATTACCTCGAAAACAATTGGAGAATCTTTGTTGGAATACAAATACTGATTATACTGTTTCTAGTGTCCTTGGAACTTTTATCCCCGCCAAGCACTTTTCTCGCATTCTTGTCGACCAAAAGACTCCCGGCAGCATTGTCATGATTGCCTCGATGTCTGGTCAAATTGCCAACCGAGTGAGTTTCACATCAATCGAAAAGGAAACTCCGAAGTTTCAATGTACTAACAAGCATATTCAATATCAGGGCCTCACCTGCACCGCCTACAACTCCTCCAAGGCCGCTGTCCACCAAATGTGCCGATCGGTCGCCCAGGAATGGGGACAGCACAACATTCGCGTCAACACCCTTTCCGCTGGAGTAAGTCTCATCCCCCCAATACATGGCTATCTATTCGACTATTCGATTCTAACCATCAAATTTAGTATATTCGAACTGCCATGACCGATGCCCTGCTCAAGGAAAAGCCCGAGGTGGAGGAGACTTGGATGCGCGGAGCTCTGCTTGGCCGCCTCGGTGCCCCAGAGGACTTCAAGGGGCCCACCGTCTACATGCTCTCTGATGCTAGCGCTTGGATGACTGGTGCCGACCTGCGCGTTGACGGTGGTCACTGCGCTTCCGCATAAACCTGCGGTATATGGATTGATGAACTAGACGTGGCATGCTTACGGCGTTATAGAACGGTTTATTTTAAATTATAGATATTCATAAGATGGAAACGAAAATAAGTCCATAGAATTTGATCAAAGTTGCTTCAAGTTGCTTCCAATAAATTGCTTGTTATAATATCAAAAAGCTAGGCGTTCGTGAAAATTTCACGCACTGGGCACGTTCTAAGCATCCATCTTGCTAACATCACTAGGTGCTGTGACTTTAGGAACCACCCTTGGACCCATTGGGAACATGAGATGGCGATTGGCGAGTTGCAAGACGAAACAAGTTCAAAAACGCAGCGACTACAAAAGCATGGAGGCTAATATGAGCCTCAAACCTTGATTTTTCCTAACCAACTACTTTCGAAAATTTAAATCAGATCATTATGAAGTCAATTTCTGCCCACCATGAGACAAAGTCCCATCTTGCACTGTGTAACCTCGAAGTCCTTTTCGTGGACCGTCATGATGTTGATATATTTGAAGTTGTGGTGATTGCTAGTAGCCATTGTGGTATTCAACATCATGATGAACGAACTTAGAGATGAAGCTGTTTATCTTGAAAAATAATTTATTAAATTTTTATGAATATGGATAGGGGATACTACTGCCAGTGGCTACAGCTTGATCTGAAATCCGGAGAATCCCACTTCTTCCTCCATCTTCTACTAGTAGATGATGTTTAAGCTGGGGAAACCAGAAATTACCCCACATTATCGGGCGACAGCGCGCCGATGCGGGCGATTGTCACCCGAATTCCCCAGCTATCGCAGTAACTCCGATTCAATTAGCTGGCATTATTAAAGAGGTTTATGGTACTGTTTTCACTTCCGATTTTCTGGCTTGCACAAAATACGCATTAAGCTAGTCCTCGTCAACAAGTCTCCTAACTAACATGTCTATGAACTTTCAAGATTGCGGCCAAGCCCGCGAGGGATTTCCCCGTCCTTTCCCCAACACCCCCGCCAATGTTCTCGAACAGCTTAGTCTGAAAGGCAAGGTGGCGGTTGTCAATGGGGCCGCAGATGGTATCGGCCTGGCTGTTGCCGAAGCTATGGCGGAAGCTGGTGCTCACGTTGCCTTGTGGTACAACTCGTATGTCTCCATGGTATCCGAGTATGAATTATTTCTGACAAAAGTCGGATAGAAACGAAGCCGCCATTAAAAATGCTACAGTTCTTTCAGAGACCCATGGAGTGAAGACAAGCGCCTATAGAGTCGATGGTAAGTTATTCTTCCCCGAGAACTCATGATCAACTGCTGAAAAGAGTGTAGTTTCAAACTCCGATTCTGTTCAAGAAACTGTGACCCGCGTCGCACAGGATTTTGGAAAAATTGATATTTTCGTCGCCAACGCTGGTGAGCAACATCAAGAGATCTCAAATCTATAAAAGCTAATTTTCCAGGAATGGCAATCTCCAAGCCCATCCTAGAGCAAACGCTTGATGAATATCGCAAGCAGATGTCCGTGAATGGTAAGTGTGATCTCTAAAAAAATTGAAATGAAAGTTACTAACATTAAGAAGTGGACGGTATCGTTTATTGCTCCAAATACGCCGGGGAGGTCTTCAAACGCCAGGGCTTTGGTAACCTCATCATCACATCCAGCATGAGTGCTCACATCGTCAATGTCCCCACCGATCAACCAGTCTACAACGGAACTAAGGCCTTTGTCACCCACTTTGGAAAGTCTCTCGCCCGCGAATGGCGTGAATTTGCACGTGTCAATATTGTCTCTCCTGGATTTTTCGATACCAAGATGGGTGCTAGTCCCGAGTGTGTTAATGAGGCATACCGTATGGCGGCTCTGGGACGACAAGGTCATACAAAGGAAATCAAGGGGCTGTATCTCTACCTGGCTAGTGATGCTTCTACCTATATGACCGGCAGTGATGTGCTCATTGATGGTGGTTACGTTTTGCCTTGAGGAGTGATACTTGACATCCACTATGAATGGAATGCCAGTATACTATAGAGAAAAGAATTACATTAGAAAATTATCTCTTCATACTAGTATTCTAACTTCAAGTAATATGGTAGTGATTGGCTAATCTTATCTACGAAGTCACCCCTTTCATGAATGACCCTACTCGGGACTTCAATTTAGTTTGAGTAGTATGCTTTTGAGTATTTTCGCTCCGCTAGTAATATCAAAACTTGAAATACAGAAACTAAGCTAGATATTGACACTATGATGGAGAAATTCTCTTAAAACCCCTGGAATCGAGCACCCACGCGTGACCTTTTTGAGTTCTTTTATTCGAAGGGACGTAGTACTAAGGGGAGGGCGTAAATATCCAAAGTACCTCTTTGGCCTGTGAGAAATGAAGACGAAACCAAATATCAAGAGTGATTATGTAGGCGAATTTTGTTGGTCTGAGCACATTTATCTCGAATAATATTCCTAATATCACTCTAACAAAGCTGATGGTCATCGAAAAGACTCACATTCAAGTCTCCTCTGCCCCCTACCCTTGGAAGCCTAGGATCTATTCCACTTTTTCAATCTGAAGTATCTCGGGATGGAGATATTTCGATTCATCGGCCTCTCCAGAATCAATCCCCAATCTTCTCCTAATTTCTGTCATTCGAACCATGTCCATCTCACCTTGATTTCCACCAAATATCTTGTCCATATCCTCGATCCCAGCACCCTTTGTTTCTGGAAGTGCAAAGATTACCCAGACAACAAGACCGATACAAAATGCTGCCACCGTTAGTATTTTTCTTCTTGTTTCTAAAATGAAGCTACGAACCAAGAAAGAAGTAGAAAGTTCCGAAGGTGATATTGTTCAGCATCTTGGGTATGATCAGGGCAACGATAAACTAGATGAGACATCCACGTCAGTATCCATAGTGCCCAGGTGGAGTCCAAGGATTCTCGCCACATACATTGCTAAGCCAGTTCGTCCCAATAGCCAACCCAACGGCTTGGGACCTAACCCCAGGCGGAAAAATCTCAGCTGGTATAATCCAATTCACACAGCCAATACTGAATGCGAAATTTGCTATGTAAGCCCAGACAAATACAGCGGCTGCCCACCCAGCTGCTTTGTGAGTTGCCCAGGAATCTCTGTAGACGGCATATACAGTACCCACAATAAGCTGAGAGATCGACATTCCAATAGCCCCGATAATGAGAACCTTTCTGCGCCCCCAGCGATCCATGTATAGAATTGCGGGTATCGTGAACAGGAAATTGACCACTCCGATAACTCCAGTCGCAAGAAGATCGACTGAATTACCCGAAAGGCCAATATTCTGGAATATCTGGGGCGCATAGTAGATAATAGCATTGATACCAGTGAATTGCTGTATGACTTGCATCAAACAAGCAATGATCAATCGACGGCGGAGATGGTCCACGGCAATCAATGCTTTATACCTCTCTAACGCCAGCCGAAGGCCATTGGTCATATTTGGACATGTCAGAGCAGTGGTTTCACGGTCGAATATAGCCGCCGCCTTGATTTCGAGAAGCTCTGATCTGACCAACGGGCTCTCTTCTGGTTTTCGGCGAATGCGTGACAATGTTTTGAGGGCCTCTTCTTCTCGATCTGCTTTCATGGTTAATAAATCCAATTTCTAAAATGGGAAGAAGAAATGAAATTTTAGAAACACACCTTTCAATAGTAGCCACCGTGGGCTGTAAGGTAGAAATATCGTTCCGACCGCCAATATCAAAGACGGAACGCACTGTAACGCAAGTGGTAGTCTCCACGCAATTGGTGATTGCCCATCGCCCGTGCCTCCTATGTTTTGGGTTCCATAGTCAAGCCAAAATGCAACCATAATCCCCAAAGTGATACTTGTTTGCTGTAGGGAAACAAGACTACCTCGAATATTTGAGGGCGCCAGCTCGCTCAGATAAAGTGGAACCACCATTGAAAGTTGTCCAATGGATACTCCTGCCACAAAACGACCGATAAATATCATTTCGATATTAATAGCAGCGGCTTGGATTATTGACCCCACAAGAAACACGCAGTTGGCAAGAAGAATTGACCAGCGTCGAGATATTCTGTCAGCAATTGGTCCATTTGCCAGTGCCCCAACCATCGCGCCGAGAGTCAATACCGATACCATCCAGCCTTGGAGAGTTGAGTTGGTGGAAAGGACTGGGAATTGTTTTCTCTGTGAAATGAAAAGCATGTAAATTAGTCATTCCAGAACTGTAACGTATTTAGAATTTCCATTCAAGGCTAACGAAGTTGTTCATCACAAGAACGCCACTAATAACTCCCTGATCGTATCTGTTTTGTCCACACTGATGAGCACTCGAGCTTTCGCAATGAAATAACCGGATAGATTTACTTACCCGTAAAGCATGCCACCAATACTAGAGAAAAATGCCAAAAAGAATATGTAGGGCTGCTTAATGATTCCTCGATAGCCTGGATAGACAGAATTGGTAAGTAACCCTAAAGTTCAATCGTATGATCCCTCTGAATTGCCCCGACTTTTGGCATGACTTACCACTGAGAGTGTCATTTTCATCAACATCGACGACCGCTTCGGCAGTCCCTGGTGCGGACGCAGATAGCATATCTAAAGAAGATTATCTATTGGGGATCTTTAAAAGCAAGAAATTTGATGATGGACCTCGTGATGCTTTCTTTTGAAGTCGGAACTTGAAAAGAAAATTGTAACTTGACATGTCAAGGAATATCCAAGAAAATATAGCCCGGGAATACTAGTACACGGAGTCTATTTATTCCCTCTACCTAGGTAAATGAGCTCCAGAATAATCACTACGTCCCGTCCCTGGTTTTCGATCTACACGCGAAACCGGGGGTGACGGGCGAGTCCACATCATCCCCGCGTGGAGAACGTTTCGGCGTTCAGGTCTCCGATATTTTCAAAACGACCATCGGCAAGTTATGAATGTAGAGCTATGACTACCTGGGAAGATGTTCCAACTCAGATCAATCCTCGGCCGACAGCGCCCCGACACCAGGGGGCGCCTCGGTCTTTCTTCATCCCCGCACGGCTGCATGGCATCGGAATGGCGGACAAACAACAAACTATGAAAACTAAATGTTGGTTTCGGATTACGGAGGACCGATGGCTTTGATTGGATAAGCTAACGCATCGATGCAGGAATCCGATTTCTTAGTTTCCAAGGTTGTCGGACAGTACTATTTAGCCCGTTCATCGTGCACAGGCAGCTAGGTAGCTTCCTTGCAATCTCACACTTTGACACTCCCACATTCTTTCTGCTATACTTTCCTCTTCGGTTATAAATCGAGTCACATATCTGCAAAATGTCAGCTCTTCCTACTCGAGAGGAGCTCACCTCTCGCGTCGTTCCCTCGATGGTGTTCAGTGATGGAAGCCCCTCCTCCATGACCCCCGCTCCTCCATCAACGATAGAAAGCAACCCCGCTGCAGGCGCCGAGAAACGATTCTCAGTTCGGGGAAATGCGATTGTTACAGGCGGTGCCGGCACCCTTGGTCTTCATGCTTGCCATGCTCTTCTCGAGCATGGGCTCGAGGGACTGATGATCTTCGATATCAATCCAGATAATTCCGCGAAGGAAATAGCTCAGATACAGACCAAATTTCCTCATGCCAAAATCAAAACCCAAAAGGTTGATATCACAGCGGAAGAAGTTGTCAATGCAGCAGTGGAAGAAACAGCTCGTGTTCTAGGCTCCGTGGACATCCTGGTATCATTTGCTGGCGTCGTTGGGGTTGCAGAATCCCTTGAAATGCCCATTGCCGAATGGAGGAAGGTCCTAGATATCAATACTACTGGCGCCTTTATCTGTGCGCAAGCTGCAGCTCGACAGATGGTCAAGCAAGGAACTGGGGGTTCAATTACGTTCATCGCGTCTATCTCGGCCCATCGGGTAAATTTCCCCCAGCCTCAAGCTGCATATAATGTTAGCAAATCAGCTCTGCTCATGCTCAAGAGCTGCCTTGCTGCTGAATGGGCCCGTTATGGCATTCGAGTCAACACCATTAGTCCGGGTTACATGGACACGATTTTGAACGAAGGAGACGGAATCGCAGAGCACCGCCGAATTTGGGCGTCGCGTAACCCAAGTGGACGCATGGGAAGTCCCCCAGAGCTTACTGGCACTGTCGTTCTGCTTGCTAGCAGTGCGGGCTCGTACATAAATGGATCTGACATTGTGGTGGATGGAGGCGCTATTGTATTGTAACTATACAGAAGAATGACAGTGGAATGCCAATTCAATCACTCATCGGAATATCTCAAATAGCTGAAGCAAACTTCACGTAAAATCTGGCATTGAAATTATTATATTGACCCCAGAAACGCAAGTTTATAGACGTGGAGTAGTTAGTTGAATAGCTTTAATTAACTACAAGATTCGGTCAGTTGGCCGCTATCGGTCGGCTGTGCTCCGATGCCAGCGGAATGACGAAATGACAGCATGGACATGGCAAACATCACCTTGAGATATCTCGTGATACGGCAGTTCCATCATACTAAGCTCCGATTCCAGGTCTTGACTCTTGCGGGGGGATCTTCTTGTTGTCATGAGGCGGTCTGCTCGAAAGTCGACCCTTGCACCAGCTGCCCGAGCCTGTACAAATTGTCAAAAACGGAAGAGTCGATGTCTCCAAGGTGAACATGGCCCATGCTCTTTTTGTGAAAAGACGGGGAAGACCTGCAGTTTCGAAGGTCCCCCAGCTCGGACTCCTTTGACTAGGAGGAATCTAGATGCGGCTGAGTATCGGTGCACTCAGCTCCGATCTCTTCTTCAGTCACTCAATCCAGACCTGGACGTTGACTCCATCTTGGAAAACCGGCCTGGTGATGCAGAATCCCCGCAACTCGATGAAACAAATGAAACCACGCCAGACACATATGAATGGCATGAAGGATCTCTTTCTACGGAATGCAGATCATCGCAATGGAATGATACCATGGGGACGGATGGCATGGCTACACTTGTATCTACAAGTGACTCGGGTTATCTCGGTAAGTTAATTTAGTATGCAGGATTCGGATTATGCATACTATTTGACTTGAGGTTTTATTAACCAAACCCCAAAGGAAGTAGTTCTGGATCACGACTACTGGAGGAGATAGACTCCTCAATGACCGACACAACGAAACAAAGACGACAGCGCAAGGCACTTCGAAGGTCTCACAATACTGGCCTTACACCTCCGGAAGCCCCAACTCTGGTCATTTCCTACGTGACTAGCAATCTGATCGACGCTTATTTTCATTTGTACAATGTCTATTACCCTGTCTTGCACGAGAAAACTTTCAGGGACAGAATCGATAACCACAAATTTCCACATTCTCCGTGGCGAGTAACTTACTACATGGTGCTCGCCATTGGACATTGGGCTTCAAGCTCGGAAACCGAACACGCTAAATCAAATTACTATACTGCGGCAAAGGCAAATTTGTCCCTTCAAATGCTAGAATCCGGTACCGTTGAGACCGTGCAAGCTTTTCTCTTAATGGGAAACTATCTTCAAATGATCAACAAGACAAACACAGGCTACAATTTTGTCGGTCTAGCTTACCGGATGGCTCTCGGAATAGGTCTTCATCGCGAGGCAACTGGTATACATAATACAGTTGGCTATGAGAGACGTCGGCAGCTTTTCTGGACGATATACTGCTTCGAGAGTGGCTTGAATATTACTACCGGCCGACCGCCGACAATCACCGACGGATTCGTCGATATTGGGCTCCCACTGAACATTGATGATAAGGTGCGTACTAACAATCTTTGGAATCTCGGAACCTTGGAAACAACTAACTCATCTGTTATAGGAACTCTCACTGGGGTCTCATGTCCCGGAAGAAGTCGACTATCCCACAACATACTCAGCCATAATCGGACAAGCCAAGCTTGCCAGAATTGCGGACGCCATATACCGAGAATACCTCTCGGCAAAGACAGCTGGTTCCAGGATAGATTTCAGGCTGGCTGAGCTATTGGAGCGAGATTTGACAGACTGGCGGAAAGCTTTACCGAATTATTTCATCACGGATTCCTCTCAATGGTTTCTCGGCCCGCGCTGTGTTCTTCGATGGAAAGAACAGAATCTTCGAATCTTACTTTGGCGAGGGACTCAGAAGTGTCACAAATTTTTACCAACGAGGTTCAATGCCGAAGAGAAGTGCTTGGATGTTGCGATGGAGAGCGTGAATGACATTTCCACGTTTTGCATGGCTTACGAAGACTCTTTATACCAGGGTCTAATATGGTATGCCACATACTTCTTAGTTCAAGCCACCCTGGCTATCTTGGTTGGATTTCTGGACAAAAACAAAGAATTTAATGCTGGCGATGAACCTCCTATCTGGCATCACTCGGTATACAAAGCCCGGGACTGTCTTCGTGAGCTGGCGAAAAGCAGTTTGTCTGCTGCACGCTGCTTGGAGATGCTCGATCGCATTTGCACGAGATTCCAATCTCTGCCTACCTTGAATTTAGCATTGGATCCGGCTACCTTTCTCTTTCCAGATGCTGGAAGGTCAGAGCTCAACAGCTCAATGCCATCATTCAATGATATCTCACAGGATATTCCAGAGCTTTTGGATCCTTTGAGCGAAAACAATTTGGTATTCGGCGATGAAGGACACCTTTCCATGAACGAGGACTCGACTGACCCGAATGTACGAATGCTCATGAACGAAGTGTCTCTTGACTTTATGGGTAACATGCCACTTGATCTGTTATTCAATGACTGGGTAGAATACTCATGATTGGACCATTGATAAATCAATCAAAATATCTATAATCAAAAAATCCTGATAAATTTCTCGCGTGTTGATGCCAAGAGAGGACCTTGGTGACGGGCATAGAATTTCCCCTCGATGCCAAGTACCAAGAACGGCGGAGGGCCTGCCAAGATGCTTGGTCGAGTACCTTGGAGGAAGACAAGCACTATGAGAACGGTTCTCTCCGAGAGAATTGGCCCCATTCAGTATTCACTACATGTCCCAGATGCTTCTTGGCGGAGGTCGGAAAGGGTCTTCGCTGCTTGGCGATGACCACCTTGTAAGCGAATCCATTTCGGTTATGATTCATTTAACCCGCTGAAACCTTTATAGGGAGAAAGTCATCTTCCACATCATTAATCCTGCATTTGAATTCATTAAATTCTCTCTGAACATCGAAAAGGTCCAGTGAGGTCGACACTTTGGTTCCTTCTTTTTCATTTTTGCTGCCTTCGAGTCCCAGGTCGTTGACGAAAAATTGATTATGCATATTTTCAGATCTTTTTTAATATCATTGGCTTTTGCCAAGGCATATGCCGCAACAGCAACTACTACTAGTGACACATCTACTATCACAGGGTGTCATAACCATGGAGACGAGATCTACTGCTTCGATGCGCATGGTGACGAGGTTCTCGTTTCGGCGACTTCTACCCCGACAAGTGGCGTGCCTGCGACATACACAGGATGTCATTCACACGGAAGCGACACGTAGGATTATTATCCTTCCTTCTTTGTTGCAACAATGTCACTGATCGAGATTGATAGATACTGTGTGGACTCCGATGGGAATGAGGCATTGATTGGTGAGGAGGAGACACATAACCATGAAGAGGAAGAGTCGACGTCCTCCGAGTCGAGCGAACAAAATTGCCATTTCCATGCTGGTGTTGAGTGAGTCCATTAAATGGGATATGCCAAACTCGGTCTGTTGCTAACTCCTGTTTCTGATTAGGCACTGTGTCGGCGGAAGCGAGTCAGAAGAAAGTCAATCATGTGGAATCCAAACAAGAGACTATGACATTCCTCTTCGAATCGGAACGTTATTCGTTGTTCTCGTCACGAGTGCAATTGGTGTCTTCGCCCCAATGCTGTTGGTCAAGCTACCATTTGCTGCCGTCAACTCGGTTGTCATGACTGTCATTAAGCAGTTCGGAACTGGAATCATAATTTCAACAGCATTTGTTCACGTAAGTGGTTGCGATTCAGATTCACTCAGTGGGCTCTGCTAATAATGCTTAGTTGTATACACATGCTTCTTTGATGTTCACAAACGATTGTCTCGGCGAACTCGAGTATGAAGGCACAACATCCGCAATCGTCATGGCCGGCATCTTACTCGCCTTTCTATTTGAGTTCGTCGGCCACCGCATTGTCGTCGCTCGCGAGAAGAAAAGCTCTACACCATGCCCAGATGAATCTACCTGCCAGAGAGATTCTGGCAAGAATGACTCGCCCTCCCCTCAGTACCCAACCATCGCACATCTTGGTCACTCCCACGGTGAAGATCCCACGAAGCCAGCCACGAAATTTTCGGTCATGGTTATGGAAGCCGGTGTGTTGTTCCACAGTATTCTCATCGGTCTGACGCTGGTTGTTGCTGGTGACTCGTTCTATAAAACTCTTCTGGTGGTTATTGTATTCCATCAATTCTTCGAAGGACTTGCTTTGGGTGCTCGAATTGCTACCCTCCCTGGAGCCATATTCCCCTCCAAGGCGTTGATGGCGACTGCATTTGCTCTGATCACCCCTATCGGCATGGCGATCGGAATGGGTGTATTGAACACTTTCAACGGAAACCAAAAGAGCACCCTGATTGCTTTGGGCACACTGGATGCCTTGTCTGCTGGAATCCTGGTGTGGGTCAGTGTAGCAGACATGTTAGCCAGAGACTGGATTATCGAGGGTGGTGAGATGCTCGATGCTAGTCTCGGAAAAGTGATTACTGGTGGAGTGTCACTGCTTGCTGGATTGATTCTGATGTCGGTTTTGGGTAAATGGGCTTGATTGTGAACTTGAATTCTGTTACTAGAGACAAATAGTTGTAGAATGACAACAAATGAAGCGGTACGTGCGGCTCTTAACGGATCTCGCCCGGCTATCGCCACAAACCAGCCAAATTACTTTCCCCTGTCAATACTAATGCACATCGTTAAATTAAAGTACACGCGATGTCTCCATGATCGATGAGCTATATCTGACGAACCCCATAGTTCACCCATCGTAAGATCTTCATCTCAGAATCGGCTCGTGTGAATGTTCCCTGGGATCTCTCATTACTGATAAGACTGAGCTGCTAGGTCCACTTTTCCTTTCTACGTAACCAATAGACGCTTCTCTCTCGCGACAACCTGCCTATCTGTGAATAGCCTCCCCGCATAGTGGATATGCTCTCGTGGATGCCGAGCCCCCGCGTTTTAGCGACAACAGAGCGGGGATCAGCCATTCAAAGCTATCGAGACACCTTTGCTTCAACCCCCAAAACTCCAAGCCAGTAAGAGGTCTTCTCGAGAGAATATCTTAATCAATTTCGCTTAGCATCGGATAATCAAAAGGTATTCTGTGTTACACGGCAGATGTACTGATGCGGTGCCAACTACTGAGATATGATATCCGGTTGGAGCTGCCTAGTTAGGCTAGTGGGAGTCAGTTGACGCTACAGAATGATAAGAGTTGAGATTAACTGAACAACAGTGTGGAGCATTGGTGGAAGTGCTATATGAGTACTCCCCTCTCCCCGTGGACAGCCCTGGGACGTAACTTCAACCTCACCTCACCTTTGAAGCTTCTCAGTTAATAGCACTGACCTTTCACGACTATTGTAAAGACCTTACATTTTCAGATATCTTGCTGATCCTCTACTTCTCTTCATATAACTTTCAGTGGAATCAAGCCACACCAAGTCTCCTTAGATGGCGGGTTTCTCTCTTTGTCCACTACGACTTCATTCCCACTCTTATACCATATCACTGTCCCAACCTATCCGTCGAGTCAGTAGAAGCAGTATTAGGTCATCTAAACCTGACCTTTAAATACTCCGCTGTTCTATCTCTTAGCTTTGTAGCAGCAAGAGCTCCTCCATACACAACCAACCAAGCATCCATGATGGCAATCGAGATCGTCCCACTAGTGAGATCAGATATTGCTGGTGCTGTAGACTGTGTTCAGAAGGCATTTGCGGATGACCCTTACTTCCGGTGGGTCTTCGATGACCCATCAAAGGTATCATTTCCCCACATGAAGGTCACTTGAGGAACTTCCGTTGACATCTAGCCTGTCTAGTTCAATATACAGCGCAACGCAGCCTCCCTAGCAGCACACTTTGAGTACGGAATCAACTGCAACTGCCCCATTCTAGTCGCGAAGACGACTCCCGTCGTGGGTGATCAAAAAATCGATCAAACTACCCAAGTCCCGCCAGGTACCATCGTCGGAGTCAGCTGGTGGTATTCGCCTCAATCTGCATCGACTCCACAGACTTGGTCCGTTTGGGCTCAGGAACGTCTGCTGTCCTTCCGCCAATTACTCAATAACGTCCGCTTTCTAGGCCGTGGTGGTCTGAACATTTCCCGATACTGGATATGGAAGCAGGTTCAGCAGGATACGCATGAAGCTCTCTGGACTGATCCACGCGGATATTACTTCTGCAATATGATCGGCGTTAGCTCTGAAGCTCGCGGTATGGGAGTCGGGAAGCGACTTATGGAAAGCGTCATGGATAAGGCGGATCGGGAAGGAATCTCATGCTATCTTGAATCGTCGAAAGGTCATCCTAACTTGATAATTTACGAAAAGATGGGATTCAGACTGGTGAAGGAGATCGAATGCAATGACGGCGGGGATATTTGCAAGGTGAGTAACCTGCCAGGTCGGCTTTCATACATTCAAATATTCTGACAATCACCGCAGCTCTATTGCATGATTCGCGATCCTCGAACGAAGTCGTAATATGATGCCGACACTTTAATGATTTCATGACAACTTGACCGCACGGGAGCTCTGGGGGATCTGGAAAGAGGCATCCCATTTATCTTTATCATACTAGCGCTTTGAAGTTCTTAGCAATCATGATTCAACCCTTAGCTAGCATTCAGAGCTTATCGAATTTCCCTGAAATATGAAAGAACCTTTTTTCATATATACAGGTCATATTGCCACCTAGATCAGCTCCATCTCGTTCCTCTCCCAGTACTAGAATCGAAACTAAACGAGGACCTGGCCGGCGTAAGTGGTCACTGTTCCCAGACTGGCACACTGGAATCTTGTTATCCCTCCGTTTGGATATTCTTCGAGATCAGGACTGCGAGTGGGTACTATAGAGAACCAACATCACAAATTGATCACACAGTGCTTGGTAAATTGAAGTATCAATTCGTATAAATGTAAATTGAAGTGAGGTGGGAGGTGGCGTGATGTGTAGATATGGGAGGCCCCGGGGTCGGTGCCTATGGTCACCTGATCAAATCCATGTCTACTACAACCAAAGCCACGGACATTATGAGCAGAATACTAGGAAAAATGGAGCGGTATTCCCCTTTACCATAGTCAAGATCGCAGGAAAATTGAGCCGGAGAAAGCCCATGAAGGCAAAAAGAAAAAAGAAACAGCGGTTATGTTAGGAGTAGCCGTTACCAAAAGAAGTCAAAACAAGACCGAGATATCGCCATAGCCATGGAGCCAAGGCATCTTATTAGAATTCGAAGCTCAAAAGGGTTCACCGGATCATCGTCATAATCAATTGAAGTGAGTTTGGGTTTTCAAAGGAGTCATAGTAAAACATGTGATGTCCAGGCACCCGCCCCGAGTGTTTGCTTCAAGTTTCTGGGGATCTTTCCGGTTCATTACAAACCCCACAACATCCTTTAAAAAGGCGTCTCTACAACTTGAACTTTTCTTATTCCTTTCATCATCATCCTCCTCCTAATCTTCATTATCCCTCCCCCCTCTGCCCTTCTTCCGAGTCGATGACATGTCTTACTTTCAGCAACGCCCATATGACTTTCCAAGATGGGGTTCAAGGACCTCAGGTTGCTTTTTCTATCAGGACCAGGTAGAAAATCAAATCCCCCAGCTGGATGCCAATGTTCATGCAACTGTCCTTTCAACATCCTCTCGAACCGTTATCACTCAGACATACGTCAACCCATCCCAGACAGAAGCTATCTCGGAACTCTTCTACACCTTTCCCCTGTACGAGGGCTCAAGTGTTGCTCGATTCATTTGCAAAATAGGTGACAAATCTGTGAAAGGTGTGGTCAAACCAAGAAAAAGAGCAGAAGAGGACTACAGAAAAGCCAAAGCAGAAGGCAAGACCGCAGCTATCTTCCACCAGCCCCCCAAAGCTTCCGATATCTTCAAGACTCGCATTGGCAATCTGCCAGGTGGAGCGAGAGTGATAGTCGAAATCACTCTAGTCGCCGAACTGAAGCAAGATGCCCAGATCAATGGACTACGATACACAGTCCCTACTGCCATTGCCCCTCGATACGATCCAGCCCTCAATGATAACACCTATGGAGATCCATACCCCCGTCTTGGTACATCCAGATGGCCGGGAGTCATGTGCAGGGCAACGGAGACAATTATCTCCATTGTCGTCGACGTGACGATGGAAAAGGGCCGTGACATTCAAGTTATTCGATCCCCAACTCACCCCATCGATGTGACATTTGGTCGAACCTCCCGCATGACCGGATCCGCACTGGAGCCTCACTGTGCATCAGTTAAGACCCCCCGCAATTTCCCTATGGATGGGGACTTCGTCATTACTATCAATGTGAATACACGGGATCTCCCCTGTGCACTCCTGGAGCAGCATCCCACATTACAAAATCAACGAGCCTTGATGGTTTCCATCGTTCCAAAGTTCAAGATCCCGTCAGATCCTGCTTCCGAGATCATCTTGGTGATTGACCGGAGTGGGAGCATGCAAGACAAGATTCCAATGCTTCGAGCCGCACTGGAAGTATTCCTGAAATCTCTCCCATTGGGAGTCCACTTCAACATTCTCTCTTTTGGCGTGAAGCGGAGTTTCTTGTGGAAGCGCAGTAAAGTCTGCAACGAAGAAAGCCTCGAGGAAGCCCTAAAGCTAAGCAGAGAAACTACAGCCAATTATGGAGGGACGGAGATTCTGAAGGCTTTGAAAGCCGCAGTTAGCAAGTGCTACAAAGACAAAGCCCCTGATATCCTGTTGCTCACTGATGGGGAGATCATGGATCAAGATGAGGTTATGACATTTGTCAAGGAAGCTCATCGAACTCGCTCGGCCAGATTCTTCACTCTCGGAATTGGCGCTAATGTCTCACACGCGCTCATTGAGGGCATAGCCCATGTTGGGTGTGGATTCTCTCAGACACTTGTGGATTACGAGGAGATGGACAAAAAGGTCATCCGAATGCTGAAGGGGGCTTTGACTGGACGGCTGCGCAACGCCACCTTGGACTTTGACATTCCTATCAAGATGGAGGAAGAGAGTGAAGAGTTCATGGAGGTCGATGTTCCAAGTTCAACTAGGGAACAGATCGACGGAACTGAGCGAACCCCGATCCCTCTTTTCGATGAGAATTATACGGAGCCTGAGTCGGTCGACAGGGTGCACAATCCCCTCCCGCAGCATTCTGTGCCCAATATAATCCAGGTGCCTACAGAGATATCTTCCCTATTTCCGTTCATTCGATCGACAATGTATGTCCTCATCTCGCAGGAAGTCACCTCCTTGCCCTCCAGTATCACTCTTCGCGCCGACAGTAGCAGCGGCCCACTGGAAGCGAAAATCCCGATAGAGGATGTTGGTAAGGGGGAGACCATTCACCAACTAGCTGCTAAAAGGGTGATGAGTGAGCTCGAACAGGGCCTTGGCTGGATCTATCACGCCCGAGATGCAAAGAACAAATTGATCGTGGGAAAGCACGCCAGCAGGGCCGACGAGCTCGTGCAGAAAGAATGCGAGAGACTTGGAGTCCGATTCCAAGTAGCTGGGAAGCACTGTTCTTTTGTTGCAGTGAATGAAGACGACGAAGGTAACTATGTGCTGCTGCAGGGTCCCATTCAATTCTTCTATATATAGATGACTGTGCAGCTCTTTTAAACACACGACTAAGCAAAGCTAACCACTTTCCGAAACAGAATTGATCCTGCGTGAAGAAACTCCGAATCCAGTCGCAGAATTTCCTAAGGGAGAAGCTCGCCTCGGGCCACCTAACGCTTTGACTTTAGACCGTATGAAGAGCTTTATAGCACGTCCGCCACCTGCGGGTCTCACGCAGAGCACTCAGGGTGCCATGTCAAGGAATTACCCTGGTGGGAACGCATCTTCGACCTCCCCTGAGATAATTTTTTGTGAAAGGAGCATGTCTTCACAATCAGTCACGTAATACCTGCCCTTTACTCTTTTTCTAGCTTTCGAGGTCATACTAACATACACAAGTCCAATCTCTCCCTTTGAAGGACTCGCCTTACAAGCCACGGCTGAAGTTCCCGGTCAGGCGCAACGACCGCCCAGGACTGGCAGCAGTCTTGCACCGCTCGCACCACGTCCTGGAAACCCCAAGCAACCCAATGAGCAGAACGCATTGCCAGTTGCGAACACAAAGCTGCAAGAGCTTGTCTTCTTGCAAAAGCCGGCAGGGCATTGGGAGTGGAGCGACGAACTGTTCCAAGTACTGGGTCTAAAAAAGTCGAAGGTCGAGCGAGATCTTGAGACCCTGTACAAGCGGTTCAGTGGTGATCCCGCGGTTATCTGGCAGCAGGCTGTGTGGAGAAACACACTGGCAACGATGTTAGTGTTGCGTATTCTCGACGCTAAAGTTGACCGTTCGGATTCGGAGACTTGGGAATTTATTCGGGATAAAGCGATGAGGTGGGTCAAAGGGACTTCGCAAGCAATGGATGATGGCGAGGGGGGCGTTTTGGAGATTCTCACTGATGAGATCTCTTTGATGGATATCCCATGGCACTAGACCATTCCCTTTCTCGCTGGCCGCAAAGATCTGCTACTATCAAGATCATGGCTGTGAACCCACTGGCAGTGATGGTATCCGCTGGAGGTTAACTCGCTCACAAATTGCACTCTGATCTACTCCGTAGTACTATCACTATCTTTTAGTGAGATTGAAATTGAAATTAAAGTTGCAAACTATGACGTCGAAATTCTCAATATTTCACAGGATAGAAGAAGTACTCAGTAATTCGACGAGTTCTGTCGAGCCGATCCCTCTGACTGCAAATTGAGACTATGTACCAGTGGCACTGTTTGGCCAACGGTCGCTAGTGGGTGGCTTAGCGGCTGGTAAAACACATAAATCGAAGATCGGCGATGATTTGCCTTTAATTGGTTGCATAGTAGTACTAATCAGGTCTTCATAATTTTGCTGTACCCTAGGATGGATAGATCTATCGGATATGGTTCCCTTTTCTGGTATACTAAGAGTATAGAATACTACAGCCGAGTCACTTGTCACTCTACAGGTACAATTACAACTTGAAAGTGTTCATTGCGTGATACAACAGTTGTACAACAATTGATCAGTCCAATCCAATGCGTCTGCTTTCCTGGATAAAGGCATTGTGAAACAAGACCCACTGTAGGCAGCCCAATTGTAACTGCATAAACCCGATAGATTGACCAATCGGAGGATGTCGCCATGACAAGCTTCACACTAACTGGATGAACTCTGGACCCAATGGAGACTCGGAGTGATGCTAATTTTGGTCGATCTATCGTCTCCTTGCGGAGTTCCGTTCGAATTTTTGCGTCGGACCTCTGGTTCGCCTCGGTGTCCACGTATACACCGTACACATGTACTCTGGCAGTCAGGAACATGAAGTATAGAGAACCGCACACTGTGAACCATTAATTCGTTACTTTGTATGCGAACACCAAGAGTATACTTAAGCTGTACTAAGACTAAAATAAATAGACTAGACTCAGATAGTACTAACCGATGGACTAGTAGAAGATCATAGCTAATCGCTAGGATTGACTGTTAATTGTTGCAGTTCAAGTTGTTGTCGTCGCCTCCCGGCGTGACCCGCGGAGGCCGCACTTCTTGCACTGCCTGTACTCCAGTCCTTCCTAGGTACTACTACTACTTCCTCTTTCTTCTCTTCTTTTTCTTCTTCCTTTCTTCTTCTTCTCTTCACACTCTCCCATCACACTCGCTGCCAACTTCGAGCTGGTCCTCACCATGCACTAGCTGCCTAGCTGCATTGCAATCGGCGCATTTCTTTATTCACATCCATCTGTACCCCACCCTCTCACCTCTACCTCTACCTCTACCTCTACCAGTACTACTCGTACTGCCCAAGTCCGGCTGATTCCACCACCACATCCACAAACTCACCATGGCCCTCACTAAAGCCGCAATCATTGTTATTGTCCTCGTCGCCTGTCTGGCCGTGACAGCCCTCGGAGCAGCCGTCTTTAAACACTACAATCCGAGCGAGGACGAGGGTCGCTACAATACTTCTTACAACCAAAGCCAGTACATGCGCACTGTGCGAATGCGCAATTATGGTCATCTACGTGCAGAGTCACTCGGTGCAGCCAAGGATCTCGAATCATGCTGTGAGTATAGCCTGCATCTATCTCTGAATATCTACTAATCTAATCGATAGATACCCCCGAAGGATCGGGCTATTATCCACCTCCACATCCTCCCCATCCGAACGATTCCCACGCTACCACCCCACTCTAAATGATCTAAATGAGATCCGACTCCACCTTTTTTTTCTTTTTGTTCTCTATCCATCAACCTCGACTATCTATATCAGACGATATACGTCCGAGTCTGCAATATGCTTTCAATGGAACTTGAATGGAAGGACCTGGCTGGCCGATCCCGATCCCGATCCGCGATCGGCCATTTTGAGCGTTGCATGAGCATGATCTCCAATCTGTATGATTTCTGAACGTCAATAACTGAATGAACTTATGATCTATTTGATTATCCCCGTCTATCTTGCGCTAGTATTGTCATCATCGAATATTTACTACCTTCTATCTTGTTTTCCCCATATTTGATTGATTGTTCCAGGGTTTCATCGATTGTCGTCCCTTGGAATCACCACGAGACTGACGTCAAATCAACAACAGCCAACTCCTCCAGCTGCACCTGCACCTGCACCTGCGCTGGACATGTCAGATCATCTCTAATCTCAGCTCGCCATGGAGGATCCCTCCGAGCCACAAATTCCCCCGGAGCGACCGCTCTCTCGCGCCCTGTGGAACTTCGCATCGCAGTGGTTCCTCGTCCCTCAAGGAACCGGCATCATCGGACTCATCCTGTACCGACTGGATTATCAATTCACTGGCCTACGCACCCTAGCCAAAATTGTTTGGATCTATACAATCGTCCTTCTCGGCCTTACTCTGACTCTCTACGCTCTCCGAATCATTGTCTACCCCCATCATGTCCGTCACCAGCTCCGCACCAATCTCATCGAAACCTCCTGTCTCTCCAGTATCTCCATTGCATTCACATCGATCTTGCAATTAGCCTCCTTCCAATACGGGTCCCAGGCAGGTCTCGCGATTTACATCCTGTGGTGGATCAACACCGCCCTCGCAATAATCGCCTGCCTAGGCATCCCATATGTCCAACTCAAACTCCAACCCCCAGGAGCCCACCACCTCCCACCATCCGCCTTACTCCCCTTCATCGCAGCCCTAACCTCCGCAGCCGGAGGAGGCACAATCTGCCGGGCAACCAACCTCAGCGCCCGACTCCAAGTCCCCGCCCTAATTGTCTCCTACCTGGAAGTCGGAGCCGGTCTCGCCCTCGCCACAGCTATCGACACCATCATCCTGTACCAGCATTTCGATCGAACCCACTTAGCGCCCGACAAGGTATACCAGGATATGATCATGTGCGGACCCTTCGGACAGGGATCATTCGCGCTGCAGGTTCTCGGGGAGGAGGTGGTGCAAGGCACTTTCGCGAGGTACAACCGCGGTACATTTATCAGTGCCGCGGGCGCCGGACCGATCGGATATGCGAGTCAATTTCTCGGCCTCGTCATTTGGGGGTATGGGGTGTTTTGGTGGTGCTTCGCCATTCTTAGCATATGTCATACGCTGGGCGCCGGAGATTGGCGGGCGCAGAAGAAGTGCATGATGAATTTGTCGATTTGGTCGTTGATTTTTCCCTGGGTGAGTGAGTCCTAAGTCATATGTTATGTCCTGTGTCTGGTTAGTCTTGCATTATGGTGGGTGTCACAGTGACAGTGACAGTGACTATAACCGTGATCGTGATCGTATTCGTTTAGTGCTGTTACTGGTCTTGGCTGATACTCGACTAGGGTGTCTTCACTAATGCAGCAGTGGAGTTTGGCAAGATCATGGACTCGGCGGCATTCAGGGTGATTTCCACAGGGTTGTTACTCCTGCTCGTTGTGATGTGGATCGGGGTGCACGTTCTCACAGTGTGGGGGATTATCACCGGGGCTGTTCTCGGAATAGAACACGGGTGGAAGAGGGACAAGAAAAGGATCAGAAAGGGCAAAGAGATCGTTGATGGTAAGGCTGAAACTGGGAGTGCGACCGGGTCCAAAATGGTTTGAATCGAATTGTGAGTCGCCAGTCACCAGAGAATTAATATTATTGCCCCACCGGAACCAGCTGGATAGAACTGAAAAACAGCTTTCAAAAAGACCAGTTGAAGGGGCCAAGAAATGGAGATTTCTTCCTTTCGTCCTTCTTCCTGGGATTGTTGAACGGCAACGGAAAGCATCAAGTCCGATCCGACCAAAATGGGTCTCTTTCTTGGCGCGGACTCGGACACGGATTCACTTCTTGCAGCTTGCGAGTCTTGCGAGGTCCTTTTTGCCCTCTTGGCCTGTTAGTCTCTTGGCCCCCAAATGGCAAGTGAACAGTGATCACCATATTTTTGAGGCTTTGCTTTGATTCTGGGGATTTACACCGACTGCGCCATGTCAACCACATGGAAGATCAGCAGTGGCCACTGGTGAATAAGGCCAGCAAAGGTCAGAAGATTGGTGGCTCAACCAATCGCACTGCTTTCTCTTTTGGCGCCCTACAAGGCGCAGTTATAACCCTGTTCACTTGACACTCGGAAAGACTGGATGCTGGTTGGTCCAACGCATGGTTTGTTTGCTGAGAGTCACTGAAGATTCGGTGACGTCTTAGCTCGACGGCACTAGTGGCTCGCACATCCGGGCACAGAGCAGGGCAAGCAGGTCAAGCAAGTAAAGCAAAACCAGGACAAAAATATACGCTCCTGCAAATGAATCCTCTCAATTTCTTCTCCAATCACCCCTCCTTCAAAGCCAATCGGTGAGAGTGGAGATACAAAGCCAGGCAGAAGGATCAAACCGGGTCACACTGGATCCCTCAACCCGTGTCTCCGACTCGACCATCGATCATAGGATAGAGTAGGGGTACTCCATACTACTACTCCGAGTCCGTACCGTATTCTTATTCTCACTCTACTCTCTGGTTACTTTATCTGGTTGTCAGGCAGACACCGGACCCACTTGGGATGGTTCGTGCGAATATTTCCTAACAAGTTGGGGAATACGAGTACGGCCGTAACCCTTTCCAGTAACAAGCCAAGCTAAGCCTGGCCTGGACTGTGACTTGTGGACTTGATTATATCTTCTTTTAAATCTCTTGTTTTTCCTTCCAGAAACTCTTTTTTTTCTCAAGTTTATTTTGTCCTTGCACTGCATGACACTCCCCTTTTATCATGTTTCTTCACATGCATGAATCCAGTATGAGTTCACCTTCGATCATCTATGAGAGTGACACTGGTAGTGATGACCGGTAGGTAACCCCCTCCTTAATACTATGAAGGGAAAGCAAGAAATAGTACTATTATCGAAGAATCAAAGCTGACCAAAACAGTCCTTCCACACCGCAAGCCTCTGGGAAAATCCAAGCCAATTTCCAGATCGCTCGCCCGCCCCCAAAATCCTCACTCCGACTAGCCCCCAAATTACTTCTGCAAATCCAACAACTCGCCCCAAATCATCGTCCAGTTCCGGTCCTCGGAGTCTGGCAACCGCCATTTCGCAAGTCCAAGTTGACTCGAGACTTTGCCCAACGACCCAAACTGCGCACGGGGGATATCTATGCCACCCTCGACGAACCATTTATTATAAACTCCCACCTCCGCAAACAATCCACCAAATCCGTCGAAAGTGACGTCGCAGCAACAAGAGATATAACAGCTGCACTATGTCAATCAGGAGACTCCGAATCTCCATCCTCCATATACTTCCGCGACGCACAGTGCAGCTGGTCTGTCTGTAACAAAATGGCCGGACCAGACCACGATATCCCCAGTTATCGATTCACATTACAAGATGAAAAGACATCATCATCCACTGGCACAGACTCAGAACCCCAAACAGGACGCATCATTCTACAATGGGAGAAACGACCACCAGCCAAGAACCAAGAATCAACCCCCAATCCCGATTCTGCAGATCAGTTCGTCCTGATGCTCATTGACCGGCAAGCGCGACGCAAGAGCCGCATTGCTATTATGACCCCTGGCGGGCTGGAGGTCTTTGTACGGAAGAGCTCGATCCTTGAATCCCTCCGTGTCTGTTTTAATTTAACGAATCCTTCTGCGGCGACGATCAGTGGGCGGGACCCTCATGAGGTGTTGGAGTCGTGGTTGTATACCCACGTTCTGACTTTGGGAGTATGGGTTGCTTCTCAGGAGGGCTGGCTTGGCTAGACCAGGTGTATAAATAGAAACAAATAAATTAAATTAAAAAAAATAAACTCAATCCACATGAACATTTCATTTGCCCCTGTATAACTATAACTCTAAAGGGATAGATACTAGCAGCTCAACGCTTTCCCTCCAGCGTCGCCTTGATCTGCAGCGCCAGCAATCGCGAATAGTACCGGCACAATGCAAGATTGCCCCCCATAAACCAAAATCCGGGATGTCCACTATTCCTCCAAATAGTCCGCATCTCACCCTCCTCATCCCACCCCCAAACATCCCCGACCCGATCAGCAACCTCATCACCAAAGATAATCCTCGCCTGCGTTCTCATATTCTGATAACCCGTCGCAAAAACAATCTCATCGGCCTTAACAACCTCACCATCCGCAAACAACAACCCATCCACCAAAACCTCACTAATCTCCTGTCCATGCTTAACCTTAATCTTCCCATCAACAATCAACTGACTAGCCCCAACATCAATATAATACCCCCCGCCACGCTGAAGATACTTAGTCAACAACCCAGCATCCATAGGACCCCGATCAACTCTAAACCCAGCCTTCTCAAGACCCGCAATAGTAACCGCATCATTCTGACTAGTCAACTCCGTAATCTTCGTCTGCTGCCTCTTAAACAACGGCGGCGGAATACTCCAAAGATACAAATCAGCATCTTCAGTCGCAGGCCCAGCCTCCTCATATAACCCCTTAAGACCAATATTCACAATCGACTCCGAAGAAACAACACACGTCGAACTCCGCTGAACCATCGTAACTTCATACCCCTTCTCCACATAATCCTGCGCAATATCGTGACCAGAGTTACATGCCCCAATCACGATGGCTTTCTTACCAGCTCCATCCTCGCTTGCACCGGGCCACTCGGAACTATGACAGATCCGAGAACCGCCAAACTTCTCCATCCCCTTAAACACGGGTGCATTTTTCTTCCCCGAATGACCAGTCGCCTGAACCACATGAGCCGGATACAAAGTCCGGACCTCAGAAGATCCATCCTCTTTCACACGTTCAAGAACAACAGTCCACTTCTTCTCAGACTCATCCCAAGACGAAGATTTGATCTCAGTCCGCGTCCACACATTCAGCTCGAGAAGCTTCACATACGACTCAAAGAATTCAGCTAGTTTATCCTTTGGCGTGAAGATTGGCCAATGGGATGGGAAAGGTAGGTAGGGCATATGGTCGAACCAGACTGGGTCGTGCAGGACTAGTTGGTGATATCTGTTTCGCCAGCTGTCGCCGACTTGGGTTTCGCGGTCGATGAGTAAGGTGTTGACGTTTTGCATTTTTAGGCGGGCGGATAGGGTTAGGCCTGCTTGGCCGGCTCCTGGAAAGGAATTAGCATAGCTCCAAAGCTCAGATGAAGGCAAGTGAAGTAAAAGGAAGTGAAGTGAAGTGGAGTGGAGGGAAGGGAAAGTAAAAACAAGGAAAGTAAAAGAACCTACCAACAACCAAAACATCCGGCTGAGAATCTTCGTAGTTCACCTCCGCAGCCCGACGATCCAACCAATTCTTCCGCCCATGCAAAGCACCATGCTGAACACCCGCAGGCCGATTAACGCCCGTCCCCTCGGGTGCATCCTTCAATTCACGCAAAGACGTAAAAATGGTAAAAATCTTCCACTTTTCACCCTCCTGCGCGAGTCTCACAACACCAACACCATCCCCAACTTCATTCGAAACCTTAACGAAGAATTCAACGCCGTGAACTTCACCCAGTGCATCGATTGGACCTGCATGGGGCGAAGCTAGGGCCGAGGAGCCATCGATTTCAAAGGTTAGGGTTGAGGATGCGGGGGCTGTTTCTTGGAGATAGGATGTTATTTCGGTGGGCCCGGTGCGGGTGCGGAAGTCCCAGGATAGAACTAGGTGGTCGCGCCAGTAGCTGTTTTCTATGAAGAGGGATTTAAGGGGGCCTGTGTCTGAGCCTGAGGTGGAGGTGATGGTTGAGAGGGCGGCGTTGAGGTTTTTGATTGTTTCTGTTGCGATGATGTTTGCCTCTGCGGGGGTGGGGGTTGAGGTGCTTGTTGCGGGGAATGAGCCGAGGGGGATGTTGTGGGAGCCTGGTTCGACTCGTTCGTGGGAAGGGATTGGGCTCATTTTGAGGTGCTGGTAGGATGGTTGCCTACAGGTCATGGGATTGGGAGAGGAGCTGGAGTAGTACAGGAAAGGTGAAAAGGACGAGGGGATTGAGGGGGAGTTGAGTTGGGGTGGGGGTTTTATAGTCTTGCATACGGAGTACATCTAGACAATTTGGGTATTTACTCAAGGTGGGTGTAGAGTACTTTGGCTGTACATAATGTGTACCTTTTCATTGGATGCAATTATTCGTTTAAGAAAAGTATCTCCGAGGTACTTCCAAGGTTCAGATGCACGAGGGACTTACCCCAGTAAACTACTCCACCTCCACATTTGCGCGATTCCGCGCGGGCGCAGTCTGATTTAACAGCGATGTATTCTATGTTTATTTTATTTGGGTATCTGCTCGTAGCTACATTCATCTCCTTTATTTTCGTTTACTTGATAATTATTTAAACAGGTATTTGTTGGTCAGAGGCATGGCGGGGCATACCTGAAGTCGACTCTTCTGCATGCAGTGATTGTGATAGTACCCGTGGACTGCATACCTAGGTACTCCCCCACTGCATCTCTGCATCTCTGCATGTCCTGTCTACCGCTAGCATACCATCTAGGAAAGTGAACAGCCAAGCCCAGATTTCTGTGGATCCCTGAATATCTCGGGATTGGCCCGCTGCGGAGCCAATTCCACGCTAGATGCCATTCGAATTTGTTTGTACAATTTCCTATTTGGTAGGCTACCGGCAGCTCGTTGGTTTGTGTACTTTTTAGCTGCACCTGAAAAGTTCTGTACAACGGAGACTGAAATGCAATGCAATATGATACGCAAATAAAAGGCTAGCGAACCCTTAGGGTCGTTGAGAAGGTTGGCGATACAGTTCACCTCGCAGCAGCGCTGGAGGCAACCTTCAAGTTGTCGGCTCCACTCCCCAGTTTGAGAAAGCAAAAAACTCGAATGCTTATATAGTACTACTGCCACTTTACACCAGCATTCCTCGATATGTGACTCGGATGCTCGATCTTTCAAACATAGTAATCAACACCACATGGAATTGGTACCCCAAGATACTCTGAAATGTACCAAACCTTAGGACAAAATTTGATCCAAGTCTAACCCTAGGCCCAATGGTTAGTGTAGAGTTTGGATCCATGTCGCTGTTCACCGTCGCAACCTTGCTCATAATAGCATGTCAGGGGTGAGAGGAATTACATAAATTGTATACCTGTATTCGAAGTCAATTGCATCAAGTGATGGTTTCAACACTCGTGCATTTGAATGACTCACAATTGTGGCTCGGCCAACTAGCGCCAGTAATTGGGGGCCAATTGCTTCCAGATGTGGCCACCAACGGAATTTGAGACTTCAGCGTTTTCAATCTCTTAAAATCCGATGAAGCCTTCAAAACCGAATTCAATCGAATGAAGCAACAACTTGAAGCAAAATGTCACAAAATATTGCTGCGTCGCTACCCAACCTGCCGCACGAAATTTTGATCTTGATCTTCCAACTTTCGGACCCCGCCAGTCTAATATCGCTCAGCCAAACGAATGTCCGTTTGCGAGGGGTTATTCAACCAACGAAGCTGGATTTTATTGAGAGGCTGTTGTTCTTGGAATCCACACAGCTAGGAGGCAATAATGTACCGACATACGACTCCAGGACGAACACGATCAATCCCGAGTGCTCCGACAAAGCTGAATGGAGATCAATGTTATGGGCCTGTGGCGACTGTCTCCGCATGTTGCCTCATACTGCGTTTGACAACCGTCGCATTTTCGGACTGTCTTACCGAAAACCTATTCCTGGCTCGCCCTTGGTCACTAGATTTACGAGTTGGGAACCGACAAGCTTAGGACGAGACCTCAGCGCAGATGAGGCTTGGCGTCTAAGACACCCCGACAAGGAAAATGGGATTGAAATTCTCCAAAAAAAATACAGGATCGCGATAACTAATATCGATAAGTATCTTGACACACGCCCGAGTCATCGACGAGCTAAATTAGCCGAATTCCAAGAATGCGGAATGGCTGCCTTTGCGGAGATGTCTTTCGAATACTTTACCAATTTATCACCGGACCAAAGAGACAATTTATTAAGCGAAGAAGTATCCCTCATTGAATCTGCGCATTGTGGTCTTCTGCGACACCAACGCAAATGCAATGAATGCCGATATCAACGAGGCGAGCTTGATAATCGACCCCCATGCATGGGTTCTCCAAAAACCCCTGCCGTTCGAAGTCGCCTTATACGCTGCAAATCTAGAGCCGACAGCCATTTTCCCGGACTAGCGAGATTACTGAATATCAAGAATCCTTCGTGCGATGAACCGAGTTTTGCCGTCTCGCCGGGTGATACCGATCATGAAGACTTGTATTTGACAACATACATGATTCGATGCCCAGGCTGCTCGACATGGAAAGAGTTACATTCATTCCGGCCAGGGGAGAAGTGGTGGCGCAGTGGCTGGCCGCGTTATCCTTCTATACATCGCACCGATATGATGGATGAAGATTTAAGCCCACAGGCACAGGAAGCGAATAATCAAGACGAGCTTCGAAAGTGGCGTCAGAACTCAGAAAACCAAGAGGAATTTGACGATATGCGCTGCAACAATTGCTACGTACAAGCGCATGGTCGACAGGAGCTCGGAAAGCTTTATATCCCTTTCCTTGAGAAGAAGATTGGGCGGCAGAAGCAAATCCTGGTTCAGGGGGTCCATGATAAATTACACAGGCTTCCGGAAATATATCACTGTCCTTCCAAATGGAGGAATGAAGTATATGACATCAAATGTGGACATACTGCGATATGCAGAGCTAGGGGATCTAGCTATGAGTTTGATTCGACGGAGACGCTATCGTTGTACAAGGCCTTGATCAAATTCTTGAACCGCACGAAAAACGGCGGGAACAAGAATAATTGTCGCAATTGGCATCGGATGGAGGGTCAAGTGGACGACATGCGAAAGGATTATGAACAAAGGGTGAATCAGCTGGAATGGATCAGAGACGTTCTTCGTCAAGTGAAAGAGCCGGATAACATTGAGAAGACAGTTGAGTGGGCTCTAGGTGATACTACGAGACTTCTATACTTCTAGAACAGATAATAAGTGGCATTTAAAAAATTTAATCATATCCATTTGGGTGCACGGACTAGAAAAATCGGAGTTCAAAAATTGGATGTTGTCGATTGTCCAGCTTCAAGTGAGCAAGATTTGAGCTTCAGATATCAACTAGCATCATTGGTCTAGTGGTAGAATTCGTCGTTGCCATCGACGAGGCCCGTGTTCGATTCACGGATGATGCATTTCTTTTTGCTTTTTGTTAATTCTTTCTGTCCACTAAATAGCAATTGTTTTGTTGATCCACCGAGAGTGGAGATTTTCTTTTGCTGTATCCACTACGAGCCGCGGTATCTACAACCAAGATTTGGTATGCTGTCCAAGGTTGACACCTACATCTAGGCAGCTCCATGGGCTCCATCGACAAGAAACAGAATATGGACTAACGATACTATGTATTGACAATCCCCAAGTGCTTATAACTTTGCTTAGACACGATGTTGTACATGCGCACTTGTCTCTGCCCAAATCTCCCGATCAATACGAGCCCGCAATTCCTGCTCATCAGCAGCAAGGTTATCCCCAAACACAGAGGCAACCTGCTCCAAAGACTTATTCGAGGTTTCCGGGACAAAGAAGAACGAAAACGCAGCAGCCGCAGCACAGAAGAGCCCGAAAAACAGAAACGTCCCCCATCCAATGGAGACCAACATCTGGGGAACAATCGTCCCGATGATGAAGTTTGCCAGCCAATTTACTGCAGTGGCTAGACCGACGCCCTTTGCTCGTCGAGAGCTCGGGAATATCTCAGCTGGAAGAACCCAGCCTAGAGGACCGTATGAGGTAGCATATGCAAGGACATAGATATCTACTTGGTCTTAGCTGGGGGAATTGCCACGATGGACGATGCGGTGTTGGAAACTTTGAACTCACAGATTAGTGCGACGCCAAACCAGCCCACGCCCTGATGCGTCGTCCAGCTTGAACCAAATTTGTTCATGATACCAGCCATAATCAGATGGGGAACGCCCATTGCGATTCCACCGAAAATAGCAAGTCGTCTTCTGCCCAGCTGGTCCATGTATAGTATGATGGGGATGCTGCCGACGAATTGGCAAATATTGACCATCCCGGAGAGAATGAGAGACATCTCGTAGTCTTGTCCTAGGCTATTTCCTCAGTCAGCCTAGGTATCGTACATGGGAAGAAAGTTATAGTCGCATGTTTGACAAGAATCTAGCGAAGAAAGGGTTTGTACCTGCTGAAAAAGGTGGGCGCATAATACACGAAAGCATTGATGCCGGAGAACTATTCGACCAAAGGTTAATTTCAGTCTCTGAGATTAGCCAAGAAAGAGGGTGGAAACTAGAACTGACCTGTTGGAAAAATGGAATAGCCATAGCGACGAAGGTTCTCCTGATGTACCTAGGACGAAACAAGTCAAGCCACTGTTTCAATTCCATCATCATTGGGCCCGTTCCAGGATGTTCCTTCAACACAATTTGTTTCTGGAACCTGTCTTCTGAAAGAATCCCTCTCCATTCCAATTGCACCGTCTCATCAGACATAGGAAGCCGTCGTAGCTTCGCTAGGCACTCTAGACTTTCTTCATTGCGGCCAGCGAGTGCCAACCAACGGGGCGAAAAGGGGAAGAAGTGGATTCCACAGCCAACAACCAGGGCTGGAAGAATTTGAAGAAGAAAGGGCAATCGGAATGCCCAGTCACCACTCACTGCTCTGCAAATCAAGTCAAAAATCATCACGATCATTATTGGATAGTGGAGTGACCAACCTAGTCCCATATGTAATCCAGTAGGCGACAATGGCACCAATGACAATACTAATAGCCTCGAGAACCATCAGAGACCCACGCAAGTTAGGCGGGGCGATTTCAGAAATGTAAAGCGGAGCGCCCATAGCGAGCGTTCCAACGCCAATCCCTCCTATAAACCGACCAGCAACAAGCGTGTCGTAATTCTGCGAAGCCGTTTGAATGACCGCTCCGACACAGAAGAACGCCGTGGCGACGCTGATTGCCCATTTCCGTGAAATCCTGTCGGCAATGTATGGAAAAAATAAACATCCAATGAAAGCTCCCAGCTCTAGCATTCCTGTTAAGAAGCCGGTGTGGAATCCATAGCTCGGGGCACTTTTGTCGACTTCGGGGAATTGAGCGACGAATTGTGGCATAACCAGAATTAAAGAGATGACGCCTTGGTCTGAGAAGAGATAGAATGTGCGTCAGAATCTGTTTAGATAGTCTGCATTGTATTCACGGGCTTTCTCACCGTAGCCGAAGGAAAAGCCACCAAAAGATGCAAGAAGGGCTGCACCGCATACAAAAGGCGAATTGATAATTCCTTTGATTCCATTGCTATCGTAGGTGATCTCGACATTTGCAAATTCGGGAACATCGCTCTTTGCATGTTCTTCATGCGTAAAAGATTCATCAGCGCCGGCTTTGGCACTGGAAAATGCCGACTCGTCTGTTGATTCCGCCATCTGTGGTATATGAAGGATGAAGTTGATACTAAGAGATGCTAGTAGATACTAGTATGATTAGGGACCAAGAAAAAAGCATCAGATCTAGCGCAATTATATAGTACTCGGACCTACTAGAACCTGTTAACCCCTCTGAATTACTACTTACAATCTCATTCTAGCTTGGAGGCAATTTACCCCGTGGGGTTGCGGAAATTTTGGCCCATTTGGGCGAAGTGGGACTTTTGGAATGCAGAAGCAGCAAATGATCGTCAACCTGTCGGCTATTGCTTACGCTTTGCAGAGGGCCGATTGGCAAGACGAAGACCAGCTCCGATAGCCTATTCTAATGCTTGTTGATCTATTGGTCTTTTGTCTTACCCCGCATTCGTGTGCTTCTGATACCATGATCGCGAGTCCGAGTCGTCATCCGCGTCATTACGAGTCGGATTTCCGATTAAACCTCAATGAAGTATACCTGGCCGCAATTGCTGCAGCGACTAGGTCCACGAATGGCCTGAATAGCTTTATCAGGAAACTCACATTCAAATTTCAATATTCGAGCTAAGACCTGCAGTCTTGTAAATGCGGATTTTAAGCTGTCGAATTGCTCTAACTGGCTTGTGCGGGGCCTTGCTGAAGCATCCAAGTTCTACTGCTCCAGGGCTACACCAAAGACTGTGTACTACTAGGCAAGGTTTTAGTAAGTAATAGTAATAGCATAAATTCATGTTCAGTCGTGGATTGAATTAGAGCTACAATTGTAGTAGTAACTACTAGTAGATAATCAAAATATCGCTGGAGACAAGGCCAGATAAACGAGAGCGTATACCTATGACTGTGTGAAAATACTAGCAACAATCTAGATAGAAGGTAACTGCTAGAAGGCACCCACAACTCAAGATACCTATGAATCTGAAAATTCTCTTCGCCACATTTTGATCGGCATCTCCCCCATCAGAAGGTTCATAGCCTCAAAACGCTCCAGCTTCCACTCCGAATTAGGAAGAGCAAACTCATACCGATGAACGAGCGAGGCCAACACAACAGTCTGTTCCAAATATGAGATATTCCGACCAATGCACCCTCTCGCCCCAGCGGAAAACGGGACAAAATAAGGCTCCATCCTCTTTCTCTCCTCAACATCCATCCACCGATGAGGTTGAAACTCGTCTGGATTCGGAAACACAGTCGGATCATGATGGGCCGTGTATATAGTCATAGAAACACTCGTATCACCAGGAATCCATTGCCCCAGAATTTGAGCACCCTCCGGTGGAGTCCTGCGTGGCAGGCCCGCAGAGGTAGGCGGGATGATACGAAGAGCCTCATCCAGACATGCGCGAAGGTATGGAAGATTCTTAACAGCATCGTAGGGGGCGACAATATCCTCTGGAGCGAGAACGGTATCAACTTCTTCACGGAGAGTTGCAAGATGCTCAGGGTGCCGGATGAGTAGTTCTAGTATTTGGGTTAATGCAATTGCAGTTGTGTCTGCGCCTGCGTCGAGGATTGCGGCGATCTCGCCGATGATCTCGCCCCATTCGAGATTATGAGGCTGGCTGTTCTTGTCTTCCATTAGGGCTGTGAAGAAGTCGTCTAGTTTCTCGCCCTGGTTGTATCGTTCCAGTCTGGTCATGGCTTGGTGATAGATGACATCCTTGAATGGCGCAGCTTCTTTCCAGGCATTTCGCCACTTTGGGAAGAGTTTGGAAAGTCGAACAAATAACTTGAAATTTTTATAATCCCAGACGAAATGAGAAGTAGCGTACGCAGACGTGTTCTGTGACTTGCGGTAGCGGGCCTCGTATAGAGTGCCATCTCGCTTTTGCGCGGTGACCCGATCGTCACCTTGCTCTAGGAGACCTAGAGTCGAAGAGAGGGCAATGTTATTGATCGCCTCGATGGTGAACAGATTGGCCCATTTATTAAAGTCAACTGTCAGATCTGATGGGTCTGGATTGGTTCCAGGAGACAGCGGCTGTGTGCAGAGCCGGTCAAACGCCACGAGAAGACGTTCTGTAGTTCGAGCAACCTTGAAGTCCCAGCGTTCAAGGTTCTTTATCGCAAAGGCAGCAGACAGCCTCTTCCGTTTTGCTGCGTGGCTGGGCTTATCGACGACATCGAACAGGTGTGGATGAGCGTCCGATGTGATCACATACTTCAAATCCTTGACACAGGTGGTTGAATGGCCGTAGATGTCTTTGATAGCTTCAATACCACCGAAAGAAAGGTTATTTGGGCCAATCCTGAGGATAGGGTCTTTCTCGTGAAGTTTAGTGAGATCACGCGATCGAAAGCCGAGAGAGCTCAAATAGCAGTATGGAATGTCTGTGATCCCAGAAAGGCGAGAATAATTGGGATATTTTCGGAAGCCTTTCTTGTCGCGAAAGTATTGCAAGACGGGCCATATCATCCAGCAGAATCCTAGATAGAATCCGACAGCAGTGAAGACGATAGTCGACAACATGGTGGAGAAAGGGAAGAGATTGAGGAAGCTAAAGACAAGCCAGCAAGACTGGCGATTCTTTTTATGTACTCAGATCAATTCATCGCAGATCAAAACCCGAGCGATGCGGTCATTGATTCCGTGCACTTTGCGTAGAATTGCTCGAGTAGATGAGAGGAGCGGAAATATTACCTATTCTGATATCGAATTTCCTTTATGCTCCCAATGAGGCGAATATCCTTTTCAGTTCGACTTGAAGAAAGATCATCTGTAACGAGTGCGCCAAGGCGTGGGAAAGTTGCGGAAATTATCGCCCGATTAGGATTGACCAGAATTGGAGCTTCGGGCCTGCACTCAAACAGATGCGGGGGTTTAGCAGTAATAGGAAAACATCGATGTAGGCTAACGACACAAGTTGTAGATACAAATGTGGTATATGATATTACGCGAGTACCCTCGTCTGCCATGCTTCTCTAAGAGCAGCAGCAGTAGCAGAAGTCGGCCAGGCGTGATGAAACTCTAAATCAGCCAGAAAATCCAGAACAGCATTTTGCTCAGCTGGGTCAATCAAGTACTCCCCACAGACCGATATTCCAACAGCGGCATCAACAAAAACAACAGGGCATTTTGGATTTGACAACGCCAAACCAACGAGCCGACGAACTATGTGTCTCAGTTCCTCCTCCAGTGCAAGATTTGCTGAACGAGCTGCTAGCCCAAGGCGCGACAGCTTCGGATCCGATACTGCAAGCAGAATACGAGATAATTCTATATGCTGTGCCCCTACAACCTGGCATGGATTTTGATGCCAAATGGTAGGAAAGAACCTCCCCGTTGAAGGATCAGCCTCTTCGAAATAGAGGGGTTTGAAGTCAACCGGCTTGTTGGCTTCCCATTTGAGATCGAAGGCTTTCAACTCCGTCCATCGTTTGGCTCTGTCTGTTGGTGATAAGGCCTTCCCTTCGCCGAAGCAGAATTTGAGGAGGTCGGCACACCATACTAATATTCTGTTCGTCCAGATGAAGTCGTTTGCTGAATCGAACACGGTGTAGTCATTTGACGAACAGACTGGGAGGCGGAAGGTTCGTTGGTTGAGAAAGGCACTCCAGATTTCCTGTCGCAGGGCAATGAGAAAGGCCGAGTGGCGTAAAGAATTTGATGGTATTGAGTGAAGGTGAAAGTCTCTTGAGGGGCCTTGGATTGTGTGATATGAGTAGAAAGAGTCGTTGTGCTGGTTGTGTACAATGAATTGGACGGTATTGAGATAGGCTTCAGAGTCAATGCCAATTGAGGGAGCTAGAATATCGGAGTCAGTGAATCACCAGGAACATCATTTATGGGGTTCCTCACCGTCAATCTGTTCATAGAAACGTAATATAGTCGCTGCAGTGATGATATCCTCGTTGTATTGCTCGTTGGGATCCTTGGAAAGTTCCAGAAGATATGAAATGCAAATATCATGATAGCGTACAGCTGTGTCCATCGTCAAGTCGGGAAGCTGGACGCCTGATACCTCAGCAACGCCGTTATTCGAATTCCCACGACATGACATTAGACGTGCTAGGTGCCCGGCAGACGCAGTAAGTATTGCGTATTGAAGCACAGGGCAGAACATAGCTCGTTGCGGAACCATCAGCTCGAAATGACGATCCCTGTCGCACGTATCGAACTGCAAGTATGAGAAGGTTAGCTAGACCGAGGGATCGGATAGAGAAGAGTATCTGGGTTTCAAAGCCTACCCAGTGAGCAAGGTTCTCTGTAAAGTGTCTAATCAAGCATGCTTCTTCTAAAGTCGCATAAGATCCCTCTGTGGTGGTACCTAAGAGCCCCTTCAACGGCCCCAGCGGGTACCTGTTTCGCGAATGTGGGAAAGGAGAATTGTAAACAAGCTGGAAATCTCCACATCGAATCTGAGATGCTGGAGAAATTGAAATTTGATATGATTCTGAGGCGGGTCCTCCAGCGTGAGAAAGAGACCTAGAGTCGGAGAAGTCATGTGAACCTGTGTCTACTTGTGTTTCAAGATCGATATCGCTTTCTGACTCTCTTGGGCTTTCTGTAGATCCAGGAGGTACGGCTTCTGAAGATGTGCCTTGCTTCTGAGTCTGTTTGGATTTACTATGTAGCTCTTTTTCATTCTTCACAGGCTCCTTGGTTGTGTGGACGTAAGAAAATTGGCCTGGCGCACTCGAGTTAGCAATTGGCGCGAGTGAGACATAGACACCATATGCGCACCACTTTGATTATAATCCACCCATTCTTGATTTGGGGAAAAGTCAAAGTTCTGGCGTCGTCGACGCCCGTTCTTGAATTTGAAATTTGTCGTCGACGACTCGCATTGTGTTTGAGATTTGATGCAGTGCGAACAGGGTCTTTTGCCATCACCTGCGAGATATTGTTAATGGAGTGACATTGGATGGAAATAATCGCGTAGGAATGAATCAATTACATTTTCGATGGCGAGCTGTATTTGTATAGAGTGTGTAAGCTTGCTGCATAGTATCATGAGGCTAGGGTAAATCTCACATTTGCACCATCCGCAAGGATTCAATGTATAGCGCTGCCGGGTTTTCATTCGTCTGTCTTGGGAATCCAGCACTCTATCGAGGTCCTAGTATAGCATGTACAAATATTAAACAAGATGCACTCGTGAATGGGAACGATGGTGGTGACAGGTGTGATAGCAAGTTCAGAAAAGGATGTCAATGCGTTGTCTTCGCGTGCGGGGGAAATCTTGGAGGCGCAATGGAATGTGGGGAAAATGGGGGTTGCAGCCTTAGAATGCGGGCAGCACAACTGCAATCAACCACAGTTACCCATCCAAGGAGTGCGTAATATCGAATGAATTTATAGGTGGGAAATGTTAATTTCTTACATCAAATATAGTTTTATCTTGCAAAAGGTGCAGAATGTCTATCGGATGCTCGCAAGTGGCGGCTGGTATTGAAAAGCACTGGCACTGGCATGACATCTGTAATGGCTTCGATCCATGGATGTGAGGATCATCAAGTACAAGTCCCTTCTGAGAAACCTTTATGGAGGTACTACTAGTACTACTATTGAGTTTTCCCATTAGGAAAGTTTACTAGTAACTGCAACGCCAGTGATTTGATAGGAATGATACGGAATGACAATTTTATCCAGCGTGGGTTCACAATACTGTCGTTTCTTTACTAGTATATACGAATGGAGTGAGTCATTAAATCTGGATTTCTTAAAGCAAAAGAAGGCCTGAGCTTGCGGTAAGTAGATAATACTGTAAGTCGGATGAGAGTGGTTGAGTGCGATCCTGGGGGAAAGGAGCTCCTTGCAAATCGTTGTATGGAGCTACAGAATTTGCGGCGGATCAAACGTCGCAGGATCGGTGAAAGCAGGAATATCCCAAAAGCTGAGATCCTCGAACCCAAGATTAGGAATCTATGTGAATTAGCCCAGGGTCCTTAGAGATATAGTCTACTGCTGCATAAAAGAAAGCTTACCATGAAGTCCGAGTCCAGGCTTGACCCTATCACACTTTCCGGAGTCCATCCAGCTATCCCATCAGCCGGGGTAGCCAGCATGCCTTCTTCGATTGAACCCTGATTTTCTCCAGTAATATGTTGCTGGAGCAAAGTACGACATGTCGTCATAGTCTGCATAAAGCCTCCTTGAATATGAGACCATTCCGCCTTCTCGCCACGAGGGACAGCCCGTATCTGGGCTAAAATACCCCCTAACAAACAATATCGCTTCATACTAGGAATACCGGCCGCCAGACCGATATACAGATGTTCCATCAATTTTTCCAGTGCTTTCACAAGGGGTGCCCGAGCTGCCTTGGCCATTTCATCCACCGCATCAAAAGGCATTGTCTCTGACCCAGCAGGTTGATTATTGACCTCATCTTCGAGTTGAGTGATGATCTCAAGGCCAATTACCACAATGACATCCAGGGAAAGAAAGCCTTTGAATAGGCCAGCGCCTGATAAAGAAAGTCTTTGAAAGTCCTGATGGGAGCTGATGTCCTCGATAGAATTGCTAGGCGCGTCGGCATATGATGCTATGGCAAGGGCAGATTCAAGACTGAGTTTTCGAGATAGATAAAGGCGCAGATCGTGGCTAGCTTCAACAGTAAAGGGCCGATACAAGTTAATGATGAAGCGCCGTAATAAAGTATCTAGAAGTCGGTGATGGAATCTTGTTGGTAGGAGCGATTGACTGCCAGTATGACCGATGAAGGCGTGGAAAAGCTGTGAGGCTTCTTTGCATGATGTAGCTAGCTCATTGCCAAGCTGTAAAGCATATTCGTAGGACTGCTCATGCACACAATCATTGATGGTTCGTGCGATTTGCAAGCGCGTAGGAAATGACTCCAGAAGGAGTATCTGGATCGAAGAGCTAGTATAAACGTTACGGGGCTGAACAGAGGGCAAAGATGCGGTATTCTCGTCGAAATCTTCATCGTTGATATTCGAAGGCGGAAACGTGTCAAAATCGTCTGGCCCTAGCAAGGGAGGCATAGCTGCATCAACTGAGAGCTGTATGTTTATCTCAAGTATGGTGCCCCAGATCCGCCGTCTCATTTCACAGTCATAAACTGACAATGTCGGATAGTTTTTCGGATCGCGATGAAGCCCTTGATAGATGGCTTGACGCATCAATAGACCAACAGAAGTCCAATTCGTCTCTTTATCGATGGCATATGCTTGTCGACACAGCAATAACAGGCAGTGGACCTGAACTCCTTCCAGGTTCTTGGATTCCTTCTCGAATGGACCCGCTAACCACCACTGTGCCGCATAGATCCAGCGGCGGATAGGGAGTCCAAGCTCATTAGTAGGCCCTGGCGGACAATGGAAAATAGAACCAATGGCAAGTATAAGTAATAATTTCAGCACAAACCCTGTCGGTACTGATGATTGGTCCTCCCAAAAGCGTTCATATTCTTGATAAAACGTTGGAACATGCAGAACTCGATACATGAGCCCCAATGTTCGCAAATAATGATTCACGAGTGCATTGCAAATCTGACGCGATGGTAGATCGTTGAGCAAAGCTGGAGCTGGATCTGCGAGCCTTGGCTTCTGTCGGCCTTTAATCAGCCGCCTAAGCGACCGGACCTCTTTTAACAGCTTGCTGATATCATTTTGCTTGCCATCGGTGTGATTGGCTGTGCTGCGTACCTGGCGCAAAAGGCGAAACTACGCAAAAGATCAGTCCATATCCCTTCATTATAATCAGCAGACATTTCGATCGAAGCAAATTACCTGCTGAAAAACTATTGCCCAATGAGTGGTGCCAAATACTTTCGTTTTGGCCCCAGACCCTTTCAGACGAGGAGTCAATGGCGCGAGTAGTGTTTGGGGTTGGGATTGGCGTGTTCCATCAAGTGTGCTATCAATTATTTGTCCGTTTCGGTCAACAGGACGGTTATTCAGACCGATGGAACGCACTGGTCCAGCCGGACTAATTGTTCGAGCTGACTGTGCCTGTGAGGAGCTGCCCTGAGCAGATTGCTCCAAGCTTTGAACCCGTTCCTGGAGCGCTCGGATGGTGGATTCCATCTGGGCTATTCGATCGGTTTCACTCTCATCGGTTCGAGTCTCATCATGTTGAGCCTCTATCACAGCTTTGCCCTCATACACATAAGAACAGTCCATCGGGCCATAAACCTTCTGGCAAGGCCCACACGGCATTTTGCGGTCGCATCGGACTTTTCGGCGACGGCATTGTTCGCACGACAATGCAGGCCGGCGACGCTTGCGCGACCCAGATTGTAGGTCTTGATTGTCGCTCATCGTATCCTTGACCTTTTTAAAGTGGTCTCCGCTATGAGATGGTGGCTTGCAAGAGCGATGTTGTCCTTGGAGCCTTGTGGAGTTGTGACGTTGAGGTCGCTGAATTCTGGAGAATTCCGGCTTTTCTCGGGATATTCATTTTCCATTGATAGGAACGTGATGAGCACAGTCCTTTATGCCCCTTATGCCATACCTTTTGTTATAGAATAATAATTCGATCGGGATAGAATCACTTTACTCGACTCAACACAGATATAAAAATAAAGAGATATAATATAAAAAATTCAAATCAATAGCAGCCATTTCCGCAGCTAAATAGTACTATCGTATGCCACTAGTGGACACCAGCGCAAAACACCATACTCAAGATCAGTTATACATACGTCTGTAGTTCAACCACCAGGGCTTCTTACATCTTATAATTAAGCGAGTAAGCGCTTCTCGTGATAAAGAGCAGTATATTATAATTTGAAGTTATTTAAGGTACTGCTTTGGTACTTCAATACAATAGCACGTAGTGTAATTTACACTTTTTTGAGCTTTACAAAGTAGTACGTATACTATTTCGACTACCAACTACTACTATTCACCAGTGATAAAAATATTTTACTTTGATGGCAGTAGAATATTTTTGCTACTAAGATTATAGATACTTAATAATTAGTGCTTTGCAGCTATCTGTGTGAAGATGTAAATTTCACAATTTATCGCCTTTGGTATGGTGTTTTGCGCTGATCAACTACCCGCTTGTGATATTACTACTAATTAACTAGTTATACAATAGTTACGTTAACAAATTCTTCAAGAAGTTGACCAATAACTAGGTAGTGCGCTTGGTAACTCCTAATAGTTAGTAGTATACTACAGTCACGGTATTCAACTGTTGGAGACAATTCTAATAGCATCGCAAGTCTTCGATTTCCAAGGTTAGTATCTTTCAAGATCAAGACAGGTCTAACAATTGGAATTTCATCTATAGTATAGCGTGCTATTTTGTAATACTTGTATGTACCGTCTTATTGATCGAACCATAGCAATGTATGAGACCTGCCCGTTCCAAGCTACGCCAGCCCTGACCTAATATTCACAACTCCAAAGATTATGATATAAGATTGAACGGGAAAGAAAAGGAAATAAGAAGACGTCGAGTCTACCCATTGAAAGACATGGCCCTAGGTCTAGAGGCTCTCTTTCGAAGATTCGCCTCACGACTTTTGCGTCCCATGCGCCCAAGGGCCAATGTTTCAAGAGTGTAAGGTTTTCCACCCCATATAATATTCCGACCCTTTCTCTGTTGAAGGGATGGAATCCAGAAATGAGTGACGGCGGCCCCAATAATCATGCAGGCACTGAAAACAAAGAGAATGATACCATGGTGGTATGTTGAGACGTTTCCGGGCCCGGTACCGAAGTGATAGTAAGTTGAGAATATTTGAACGAGGATTGAACCAAGTTTGCCAGCGCCAGCGCTGAGACCATGGCAGGTACCTCTGTAGCGAGTGGGGAAAATTTCAGCTGGGATCATGTAGGTTGTCGCGTTTGGTCCTAAAAAGATCAGTAATCGTGTTTAAGTAATAGGGATGAGATTGACGTACCGAAATTGAAGAGAATTTGGCCGACAATGTACAGTGCAACTACAGCAGGAGGGCCTGAATAAAGAGTGACAAACATGCTTCCCAGAGCAATAAAGAGAGCTGCAAGAGCAAGGAACATGTACTTCTGCAAAGCAACGCGATCAATCCGATGGGCAAAGAGAATCAGGAGCAGCCCTCCAACAAAGCTGCCAATATTCAAAACGATCAGGCCGCGAACAGATGTATCGAAAAACATCTGATAGACACTTGCGCCAGGTCGACTATCCGTCATCCAGTTGGGCTCGGCTTGAGTGATATGAAGCTCGCCCCATGTTTTTGCCAGGAATTGCGGACTGGATAACCCTATACCATAGAATCCAAAATCAAGCAATAGCCATGAAAGTGAGGTGCCGAGCAAAGTACGCCAGTTGCCTTCGTTCCAGAAGTAACGAATAATATCCGTACGTGCAAGTCGCCAGTGGGAGTTGAGAGTAGCAGGTGGAAGTCGACTGAATTCCTCGTCTTCATGGATGGAGTCGCTAGCCAGGGATGAGATTGGTGGCATGTGAATCGCACTGCCTGTACCGGTAACAAAGCTTGCAGTGTCGAAAGCTGGACTCATGGGGGTATCGTTGAATAGCGTTGTCGCATCAAACTCGGCGGTGACGGGGTCATCTTCGATTTCAACCAGGTATCGTGGACTTTCGGGGATGGCGAATCGAAACAGAGTCGCAATCGCACCGGGGACGACTCCAATACCCAAAACCCATCTCCACGAACTGTCGATCGTACGGGTAATATTATCACTGCCTCCACTGTTGCGAGCAATTGCGATTACAATGAGGGAAACCAAATTACCAGCGATCTGACCTAGTGGTTGCATGAAGAAAACGCTGGCCATCATGCGTGCACGATGCTTTGTGGGGGCGAACCTAGAGCCGCCTCGTCAGTTCAAACCCCAAGTTGAATATTATGGTGGCATTAAACCTTGGGATACTTACTCTGAAGTAATTACTGCACTGAGAGGATAATCGGCACCCACGCCAATACCAACGCAGATTCTCCACCAAATCAACCATGAGTAGACATCCATGCTTCCGTTCTCACCCTGAGATGACATGACCACGCCAATGGTGGCGGTGATCAGCAATACCAGCTCAACACCATACATTTTCTTTCGGCCATTTTTATCAGCTAGGAAGCCAAAGAGCACCATTCCAAGTAGGGTTCCCGCAAGCGTTGCGATGTTGATGCAGGTTAATTTTATCGAAGAAATTTCGTCTCTCCAGTATACGTAAGAGATCATCGGGAGGGCCATGTTGCTTGCAAAGAGCTGCATTGAAAAGACATAATTAGTCCATTTGTCATAAATGAAATCACCATATAGGTACCTAGATACTCACTGTGTAGCCATCGAGGAAGAATCCGAGACCAGCGACCAAAACCACTACCCACTGATAGGATTGTCGGTCGATGGTCTCGTAGATCTGTCGCATGCGCACATATCGATCCTAGAGAGCAATATCATCAGCGAAACCCCTCCAACCCCGCTAGATCAGGATTTGACGAACTTGTTCATGATCGAAATCGCGTGCACGGTCAGTCTTGTATAGTCGGTGATGAAACCTGCCCATTTTCTCGAGAATCAAGCTGAGCTCAGGCTGCCCCTGATAGTATCATGGGGCTGAAGGATGCACGGCAGGATGCGCCGGGTAAACCAGCAGATGCGAACCGAAATATACTTAGTGCTCGATTAATTAGGTGCTCCATGCTTCATCCGCCGCACGGAGGGCACAGTAGCTCACAGACCAGGGCAACTAGATCCACAAGGTCCACGAGTGCGCCCATCACATCAGCAGTTTCCGGAAGTCTTTCTCCAGTGGTTTATTCCGAGGCACGAGGCCAATGAGGCTGGCACGTTGGGATTCCCCATCAATGCCTGGACCACGCTACTGCGCTCTCATCAACAAGAGCCACATCCCCGGTTGGCCCCGGTCAGTTCTGATACGAACAGATGCGGACCGAAGCCAAACTAAACCTAGACTCGGCGTCAGTGGAGAACGCCCCACAAGCTCGCGAGCCAAACCCGATCATCTTTCGCTACACGTGCGGGCCTGGTGGCAGCTAAGACGCTCAGCGGGCGCCCCACGTTATTTAAATATGCTTTTTTGGACGTTGGTCGCATTGTCTGTTGTCTATTCCGTATCCCAGTCAAGTACGGAGTAGTACATTGATCTGCCTTGTCTTTACTGTGTACCTCATTTTTGCCCCTCTTTTTAATCCAAAACGAGACAGAAAAATTAGATTAATGGATCAAATGAAAGAAAAAGAAAAGAAAAAAAAAGATCATGCATTGGTATCACAGAACAAATCACGCCGAGAACTCCGCCATGCTAGTCATAACCCCGAAGCCCGAGAAAGATCTTAGATATTACTAGTACAAGAGAATGGAAATGAGAAAGGGGAAAAGGGAAAAGGGCCTGGAAACATATCATCCAATCGTGAGATCCATTGATAGCATCTGGCAAAACTCTTTGCAATCTAGAAAGAATAAGCGATGTCTTCAAGACACTAACTCAGCTCGGAGAATAACCCGGAGTAGTAGCTGGTTAAGAGAGTTTGTGCACTGACCATTATCATCAAGGAACTGAATCTGAAAGTTTCTCATCTGTGATAAGATTTCGAAGTTCGGATTCAATTCCACCGTCACCGGTCGGCCGGACTTTTTGGGTTGCTTGATGCTGGCAACGCAATTAACTGCCATAGATTTAGTCCTAGCTCTCAAGGGATACCAGTAGTACTCGGTAACTTAGAAGGGGTAACTCACGAGGTATAGAAACGTATCTCTTGAGTCCTGAACGCTGTGAATTTGCAAAATATAGCATAACTCGTTTGTTGTTTTGTCCACGAAGAATGCGCAAGTTTTGACTGATGCACTCTTCCCCGCGGCCTTTGGATTTGGCCTCAGCCATGCCCCCGATGAACACAAGTTTCGACCCGAGGAGTATTTCTTGAAATAAAACACAATCTATAAGTCGTAAGTAATTGATTATAGTCCTTTGGGGATTTTTAAGTCCATCGCGAGTGCGTACCCTCCCAGTTATCAAATTTATACGATAGTTGTGTCATGAAAACGACGTGGGCAGTCTGCACGGTCTGGTGTTCGAGAAAGGATACGCGAAGAGGGTAGTCGGATCCCTCTTTAGGGTGTTCAAGGTGAGGGACAGGTAGTTTGGTGTTGTGAACTATCATTCATTCCCTCGTGTATCAGCTTTTGTATCGTGTGCCGGATTTTTCATGGTGCCACTCACAGGCATGTACGAAGGGGGTCTGTTGGCCAAGTCCTCCCCCGAGCTCGAGGCATTTTAAAGCCCCTGTAGAATCCTTGCATACGTCGATATATGTGTAGCGTAATTTGAAGAGTTGTCCACTTTTGACGAAGTTTCTGGAGAAAGTTCAACCATATCAGTTTCGTAGTCCTTTTGGAAAAATGGTTGCACATGATAAGAAGGACGTACATCGTCATGGAGGGGTTCAACTCCAGCCGTACTACCTCATCAAAATACTGCCATGATTGTTTCCGCGAGTTGGATCCAGGTGAGCTCGCGGGAGTCGGAAATAGAACGCTGGTCGAAGCTGACGACACGGTGGACGTTGACACCGTACTTTGACGGCGTGATGAAGTGCTTGCCCACTCGTGGTATTCGGAAGAGACGAACTGGCTCATGGCCGCGTCTGGAGGGCCCTTGTAGTTTATACAGGATGGGTCCTTGAAAATAGCATCTGTAGAATAGAATTAACGCAGCGGATCTCTCCAGAGATCAGCCGGTAGCATCAATGACATTTTGTGGTTCATAAAGGAAAACCAAATGGGAAACAATGAATATAAGGACCGATAAGCGCCATCGAGGGGAATTAGCACTTGAAGGTCAGGGAAAGTGGAGCAGGGTGCTGAAACGTGCTGGAATGGGTGGCTAGTAGATCATCGGGGGTGGATCCACCCCATCGCATGTTGCTCCCATGTGGCTTTGGGTTTGGTGATTGCGTCGTTATTCTCGGAGAGCTGGGGGAGGTCTGACACCCTCGCCTAGACTCGGGCTAATATGCTATCTCGTTGTAGTGCTTGAATTAGACCATCCATGGATGATGTCTGGATTTAGCCTTGCGTGGCTGGTTTTGTCTTGTGGTTTTGGATGGGATACTTCCGGTCATCCCCTATACTCCGGTGTATACCATGATTTGGGTGCCAAACCTTTTATCCCAAACTGACCAGAATTTGACCTCCCATGGATCTTAAAAAGACCTGAAAGTTAATTACTTGCCGAAGAGACCCCGGAGTATTCTCGAACACGTCTGGAAATTCCATTCTGTCGATCCCCTGGCCCGGTCATAGCTTTGCATGCAAGGACCTGGCTCGTGCTGCTCTGAAGATATTTGGGGCGCGATGTACTAGTAACAGTCCTAAATTTTAATCTTTAGTACGAGTATAGAATTTCTCAGATACCTAGGTACTAACTGATCGCCTAATACTACCTAATATCGTCTCTCCGTTGCTTTCATCCACAGCGGAGACCGATACAACACCACGTATTCAGGGTTATCGTACTCCTGGGTCATCAACTCCCAGTCAAATTTCCAGAGTAGCCTCGCCAGAATGAGGCGCATCTCCACCATTGCAATATAACGCCCAATGCACGTGCGTGGACCTATTCCGAAGGGCTGAAAGGCATCCAGGTTATCTCCAAGGTCATCCAACCACCGGGCCGGTACAAATTCTCGAGCTCGGTGAAACGCCTGGGCATGTTGAAAGACCGACAGCCGCATCACGCCCACCTCCGTTCCCCCAGGGATAGCGTACCCACAAACTGGAATGGGATTGTCCGTCCGACGCCACATGGGCCCGGGAAGAACGGGGTTCAGACGCATGGACTCGTTCAATACTGCGTCCACTAGCGGCACCTCGGTAGCGACTGTCTTAGAATCAATCTCATCATATCGGGCGAATTTTGCTCGTAGTTGCTCTGTAAGCTCCGACATGATCGATCTATGTCTGCCTAGATTCCACATCGTGACAGTGAGTGCTGTGGCGACTGTGTCACCTCCTCCAGTAACCAGGGTGGTTGCTTCACCCAGTAACTCGTGAGGGTCTGTTGCCATACTCGGATCTTTCGCTTTGGCTTTTTCTGTACCATCGATGATAATGCTCATAATGTCGTCTTGCTCCTCCTGTATCCCTTGCTCTTGTCTGATCACACGTTCACGACTGTGTTTTCCTGCAAAATCTGCGACGCCTCGAAAGGCGCGTGGAATCAAAAATGATGGGCCATATTGAAACGTCCATGAAAGGAATCGGTAAACCTCCGGTCTGCACTGAGCTATTACTGACATACGTAAAGCATTTGGCAGTACATGCAAGAAAGGATGATCGTCAACTCGATCAAGCATGTGGAAATCAGCGCCAAACGACAACTTGCCAATAATATCAGAGGTAGCACAATCGAAAAAATCGGAGATATTGATTTCTTGACCCTCCTTTTCTGCAATCCTGTTCACAAGTTTATCAACGAGAGGCATGATGATTCGGGGCTCTTGCTTTGCGAGTGCAACGTTTGAGAAGCCGGGGTTCATGAGTCGCCTTTTACGTCGATGAGCAGCAGGATCTCGAATATTGCTAACATTCTTGCCCGTGAAGCCAATCACTCGTAGAGCAAAATCTCCTCTGTAGACATCACTTCGACTCACGACATCTTTCATAGCTTGAGGATCGCGAAACACCACTTGGTTCGGAGCCACGCGCAGAACGTCGGCGTTATACTGCTCGAAGAGTCGTTCACATTGCTCTGGAAATCTTCCAAGGTATATCCAATAGAGGAAATAGGATGAAGAACAAGCAGCAATTGGTGGACCGGGAAATGAGCTCAGTTTATGAAATTTGAGGCGATAAATGCACTGAGAGATTCCCTAAGAGTCGCAGTTGAGATTATCAGTACCCTATTTGGGGGCATGACGGCACTATGGACTTACTAGCAGAAATATCCCAGTGAGATAATAATAATAAGAGTGATCCATTATAAAGGCAAAGGATTGACTTCTGGTTTTTCAATGTGTCTCAAAAATGTCCTTTGTGACCTCCAGGCCCGGTTGATATAGGTGCAAGCGATCCCATGTGCGATGATGCATAGTGAGACTATACAAGATCAGCGTACATACAGGCGAACAGATTCAATGCCGAATAGCCGTGACAGAGGTCTAATTAATATTATATTCTGAAGTTGCTGGCCACTCAGGCTTTGGTTATAGCCTAAAGATGCATGGCATGTAGTCACACCAGTTGAGTGACGATCCCCGCGGATCTGTGCTCGATTATCTGCAACCGTCGCTTACTAGACCCTGCGAATCACAGCGGGGGGAAACAGTAGCCCAAATATCCCCGTCGCATATTTTTCTGTATTACTTTCAATCAAGGGGCATTGGTTGGCTGTGGCTCCCGAGGTACCTGTTCAAATTAAGTGTCACGCGACTCATTTCCTTGCAAGTTAGAATACCCCAGATTATCCATCCTCATGGCATCAAGGCTGGATGGGAGTTGATGATAGTATGAAAATGGGACTCGGACTCGAGCATATTCATTTTGCCTCTCCGCTCATCTACCTCAGTGAAACCCAACTTAAATAGTACTATCTTCATATATTCAAATTTTTTCTAACTATAATAACTCTATGGCTTTTGGGAGTGTCATTTCGAGACAAAAAATCACGTCGAGTTCGAATTGTCAGCACAAGAGAATGCAGCCGAGCCTCCAGATTCCTTATAAGCCTCCATGATTCCAACCACAGACCCGTAAGTTCCAGCAACTGTGAGGAAACAGCCCAAAACTACCACAAATACACTCCAGGAAGCTTTAGCAATCCAGAATCTCGCAAGTCGCTTCTCCTTTGACCAATTGTCGTATAGCCACATGCAACCCATGGGTTGAAAGCACATGAGTGGGCCTAGCAAAGCACCGATGAGTGCAACCAACGAGTTAAATACCGGAACTGTACTTGCAATGATGAAGGCGATAATAGCGACGCCTGAGGTACAGCTCAACCAGGTTATCCAATGGGTCGGGGTATTCTTATTCAAATGCCGCGAGCCACGAAGGAGATGAACAAAGATGAATTTGGCCGGGATCTTCATGAGCAGATGTTAGTTGAAGTTCACCCAGGTAGGAACTTTCTCTTTGGGCAAACTTACGTGGGAGCAGATGGTTGTAGTGACAATCAAACCCGGCAGAGCGAAGCCATACGCTATTTTCTTCACATCCCCTCCAGCTGATCCGAGAGCAGGCGAAGAAACATAGCTGCCGCAATAGTAGTAGACGATACATCCAACGATGATGTATACGGCGGTAACTCCAGCCTGACAGAGGAGTAGAGCAAATGTGTATCTTCGCGGGTCTCGCATTTCCGAAATGATGGCAAAGAATCCTGGAGTTCCCGAATATGAAAATACGAGGTTGCATATGGCGGTAATTCCAGTAGTGAAAGAAGGATTTCCGACGATCTTGTAATCTGAAACCCAAGTAGAATCGGTTTGTGGTGCGGAGGCGGGCCGGTCTTGAAGGCTTACGGCGATTGTTACAATAAGGACTGAAGGCACATCTCAATGGTTAGTCTGCGCAAGTAAGTCGGTAATAGTAGAGTATGTGGGGACTTGCCGGCAGTCAGAATGCATGGAAGTCCTATCCATGCGAGCCAGGTGATTTTGCCCAGTGTTCTTACACTGCTAAAAGCGAATCCACATAGAGCAGCGACAACTGAGAATATAGCTGTGCATGTAGCATGTGTGGAGACTGCGTTCAAGCCGATAGAAATGCCCAGGATTCCTGAGCCACTGACAAAGATCCAATCTGGGGAATACTAGTATTAGACAGTAGAACTTGGGATCCGGGATGTTGCTTTGGGAGACGTACAAAGACAGAAAGCTACTGAGAGGACACCTCGTCCAATTGGGCCGAAGATTAGGGCACCGGCATCGTCAATGCTATACACCTCGCGGTGGTTGAGCTTAAAAGTGCCTATCACATAGTTGGACCATGTCATGATACCGGCCACGACGCATAGGCAAATGACTCCAGGGACAATTCCCAGGGCATCAAAGGTAGTTGGTATTGCGAGAACTCCTAGACCGATTTGAGTCTTCATCATAAGAATAACAGTCCCCAACACCCCAACCTAGATAAAGTCAGATTCTTGTAATTGAATAGGTATTAGGTGGCTAGGCTAGGCAATGCACACATTGCGGTAGTTAGGGCCTTCCTCAGTGATCTCTCCGAAAACGAAATCATGATTCGGATCATTTGGTGAGTCTTTCAGGTCAATTTCATCTTTAGACTGGGGTGTTTCGGACATTTCCATTGTGAAAACTTTGTGTCAACAATCAATGGTAGGGGATTTTCTTGTCGACGGTTCATCTAAGATGCTTTTATATGATCCCGCACAACTCTTTTCTACCAATCAATTTAGTTCAAATTTGTTTTACAGGAGACAACCCCTCAATTACTCATTTCAATTACCGGTAATTCGGGGTAGTGCGGGCCCCCGCAAGGTCAGATAACAAGTTTGAAGGTAAAATGGTTCGAAAGATCCACATCGTAGCGGCCTAACCGCAATTATACGAGATAAAGCCTCATCCAGGGAGTTGGAACTGCTGTCAAAGTTCGTTGGGAAAACTTTGAGATGAGGTTCAATTTTGACGATCCATATACTGCAAGTGCCACTGGTCTTTAATTTCGACAGCGAGGCCAAACAATGGCTTGAATGACTCAGGAGCTCTTCTCCATGTCCACTACGATCGCGACATATGCTCTAAGGGGTAATGAATTCCTGTTCCGGCTCTTTCCATTAATACTTATCATGCATGGTAGTATCTAAAGAATCACGGCCAAGAATGTCCACCATGAATGCATCATTATGCAAACATTTGAAAGGCCGCAACATGGCACAATTACCCAATTGATTGAATATACCAAATACCTTAATACTTTTGTCTTATAAAGCATTGAATTATCAAACGCAGCCCTTAAAGGCTAGTAAAATGCTGTCTAGATGTATATCAAGAAACCCTGATACCATTTGAGTCCTCATGGACTCAAACTTGACACGGTACGTCGTGCGGGGAACAAGCGGGGGAGAACGGCAGCGTTCCCGTAGTTTTTGACCCTAAATGCCAAATTGTGCAATTTGCCGAAGTGCGTCTCGGTGGATCTCCCGATGGTTATCTACACGTCGAGTTGACAGAAGAAATCTGATGCTCTCACGTAAAGAAATTCCAAAAAGATCGACACAAATTCTAGTACTATGTAACCAATTCTTAGCGTGACAATTGTGGACTTTTCTGAGACCCAAATAGCACCTTCTCTCGAGCTATTTGATGAATGGAATGAACCTTTGTCTTGCAATTAAGAGTTTCTATAGAAGAGTTCAGTCGCTTCCGGGCCGAGATCCTATCAAGAACTCGGCACAGCCGATCACGAGATCGGCTGTCGGGTTATTCACCCTAGTGTAGGAAATAAAAACGACGTTTCGGTCATCAATACGCCGAAAAATGTGAAGGTCTTGGAGATATTATTATTACTAGAGTGGTACTACTAGTATTGATAATTTAATACTAGCTCCCAGTAGCAATTGAGAGTCCCTGGATCTCGAATGGCAACTTGAACCTTGGAAGGCTGATGAAATGTCGCTGTCCCGCCCTGCATACTTTTGAAAACATTCGTAATGGGCAAAATCCGAATTTTCTTTTTGAAAAGGCAATTGAAATGAATTAAGATCCTTTTACTTGACGAATGACTTTTCGTTGATGTCTTGCCATGTCTCCGTAGTAGTTTCGTCTATGGCAGCCGATACTAGTGACCAGGGGGACGAAATTATTTTCGCAGGCAGAATCCGCCTCTGTCACCACCGCACACTATCAAATATACTACCTTCAAGTTCTTTATTCAGAATATAAACAACAATTTCTATTGGGTGGTTATAAAGCACAAAATTATAGAACACCGACTCTGAAGCTTTATAAATAAGCAGCGAATACCTAGAGTAGTATTTGCTAGAGCCAGTGTATAACTAGCCTGAGGTACCCAACACCCGCAAGTGGGCCCATCTCACACCCTGCCCACATATTGTGGGTAGACTCAGCAGATAGCTTCATCAACCTTACATGCGTCTTACCACGCGTCTTCCTCTTACTTGGCAGTGGTAGAAATTAGCAGTAACTGGAGAGTCGGACCACAGAGATTTCAAGATAGCGATATAAGCAGAGAAGTTGGAGTCGGCGGTGTAAAAAAAAATAATTTCGTCCCCCCTGGTAACTATCGACTGCCATAGTCCGTCAGCATAGATGCAATTGCCTGGGCTGATGGACGGTAAAGAGCATAACGCGCATGTTTCTCAACAATTGGCGGCTGCCATTGGGCATAGAGAAACAAGATCTCTAGCTGGCTTAGGGCTACTGAAAGCATTGGTGAGAGTGGCAAAGAAGATCAACGTCCCCCGAGCGTAAATAGAGCTTGTATCTGCTTTCAATTAGAAAAAACTACAAGCTGCTGAATACAAGTATCGCGAGAGCCTGACCGCAAATTTGAGTAACCACTGGTAACTCGGGATTTACGTGGACGCGTTCAATCCCTCTCCATAGACAAAGGTCAACTTGCCGAGGATATTCGGATATTATGAACGGAGAATTTGGCGACTGCCATCGTGCTTATTGGAGAGGTTTTGCATTTTGAAAAGTATCGAAGTCGGGGCCTCAGAGTGGGTGGCTGTTATTGTGAATGGCTGGAAGGGAAAAGGTGAGTAAAAATCTAAATGCGGAAAGTAAGAAGGAAGACATACACAGCGCGGGCCATCCATCTGGACCGAGGAAACGAGTGATCTCGTCAGCGATACGCTTGGTACCAGTGAAGATAAGAATCTTGTTGGAGCGGTCTTCCATGATCTTCTCCATGTGCTTGATCATGCGGTCACGCTTCTCGAAGTCAGACATAACCTCAACGATCTGAGTGATACGGTGGTTGGCAGACAGATCCATGGAACCAATGTTGATCTGGATGTAGTCGTCGAGGAAGTCAGAGGCGAGCTGACGGACCTCCTTAGGCCAGGTGGCGGACCACATGTAGGTTTGACGGTCAGGACGAATCTGGCCAATGATCTTGCGAATTTGAGGCTCGAAACCCATGTCCAGCATGGGATCAGCCTCGTCGAGAACCAGATGGATGTAAGAAAACCTGGGGTGGTGAGATGGTAGATAGCCCCTCCAGCTAGGTCGAAGCCCTGGAGATCAGACAACCGCCATGGCACATTGTGTAAGTACCTGGGGAAAAGACGCCTGATATCTCGATCTGGGATAAAATGGATGATGATGATGATGATGCATTAAGGTGACTAGGTTACCTGAAGGCTATCTAATTTGATATGGGGTGGTGCACGAGATGACTCATCCTGTGGCGCCTGAGATCCCTGGCATCCTAACAACAATGATGTGAATAGACAAAGATCTCCAATCTGAGTGGGCAAGGGAGATGAGATCAACGCGCGAATAGAAGTGAGGTGAATCTTCAAGTTCAAATGTCCCGCTCAGTGTCATTCGCATAGAAAATAGGGGTCTGCGCCACATCCGTCGAGTCCTTTCATTCATCAAAGCTTATTGAGACCCTATTCAGGATGTACTGTAGCCTGGAAAAATCTCTCTGATTTGCATTCACTTTGATTCTAACTTCCTATTGAGACCTGAATTCGGGAATTCCAAGCTGATTCGAACTTCATACCCGCCACCCCCATCCAACCTCTTTGTTCTCTCAACTTTTAGATATGGTGGCCATCCCCTCCCTCAAAGCAAGACCTTCAGGGTGCTTCGATTTTCAAGTTCAACTCCTCACTTCTCAATGAGGGATGTATAATTTTGTCTGCCCTGCTCACGAGGATCTTCTCTCTGCATCAGCAACATACTCTGCAAAGGCCAACATGATGTCTACACGCAACTTGAACTATCAGCCCGTCCCCAAAGGCGAAACCGACAGTGACACCAACTTGGACAGCGATGCAACTTTAACAGGTCGCCCACGACGACGCACCATGTCAGGTTTCCTCAGACGCAATCTGGCCGCAATCACTATAACCGGACTACTTCTCGTTTTCATTGTTTTGGTCATGGCAGTGATTGCAGCAGTCACGATCGAGCCATTCCGGGATGTTCTAATCCTGAAAACATCACCAGGAAGCGCAAATAACATCGAAGGCCAAAGACAATGCCTGCCGACAACACCTCGAACATTTCTCACTTGCGGTAACTCAACCGATGAAGCCGAAGCAAAGGGATGCACATATGACCCCCTATCTGCATGCTGGCTGCACCAAGAATGTCCACGAGACTACGCCCATGAATTCGCTACATTCAACGACGGAAAGCCGTTCATTTACTACTATGATGAGAATGCCACTCACCAGATGAAAGATTATAATGAGGTGGGACACAATGAGAACGGGCTCTACTGGACAAAGGTCCGCGAACATCTTGTTCATTGCTTATATCTTCTGAGACGAGGCCACGATGTGCATATGCGTGGTGATCGAATTGATAGCATGTTATCGGATATAGATCATGTGGATCACTGTACGGATTTTCTGGCGAATTACTTGCGGCGACCGGATCCATTTTTGGATGAGATTGGTACGCAGGGGAAGACAAATTGCTTCATGTCTTGCGGTTAACTGGGTCAAATGCAAAAAGTTAATGGGATGTTAACTATTGTTGAAGGAATTCAGAAAAGATCTTGGTGGCAGATGGCCGAGTATGTACTGTATTTTTCGAGGCTAAAAATACTAGGTCTCAGTTGAATTTCATTGCGATTTTTGCTCTTGATGCTCACGAAACTACTGTATCTTGTCACAATAATTGACCCAATGAGTTGCCGGACGCCAGTAAATTCCGGCATATCGGCCACTAACAAAAACAGACCAAATCAAGCAAAGATCATCCACAATCGCGCTTCGAAGCGCTAAATACCTATTCAAGGCCCGGTTTGGGAGGTGTAGGCGACGATTCGGCATCGTGAGGGGTAAATGGGGCATTTAAAAAAGGCCAAGACGCCGGCACTTGAATAACCACCGCTTATTCGATATGTCTTTATTCTTTTAATTAGCTTCATCACGTGTATTAAGATTGCTGGGAATCGTGAAATTGAAAAAAATGAGTTCCTTTTTTTTCTGAGTTTTTTCTCTCTCTCTTCTGATGTAAGTGGTAACTAGCTGACTTCACCATGTTCAGCCACCTCACGCTGGCAGTCATGGCCTTTTTGGCCCTGAACCGCCAGGTCGACGCTAGCTATGCCTTCTATGTTGGAAATAACCTCACTGCGGATGGAAGTGTGATGGTCGGTGGTACTGGTGAAGAAGTTTCAAGTCATTGGCTACAACTATTCCCAGCTCGTGATCATCCCTCCAATTCAACCATCACCGTGGGCGTCACGAAAGATGCTAGTTTTCCGGGTGAACTCATCCAGATTCCTCAAGCCACTCATACGTTTCGATACCTCAGCATGGAATATTCCGATTATGAGGGATTTCCAGCTCCGTTGACCAACGGTGGTCTCAATGAGAATGGCGTTGCTGTACGCGATGTCTGGGCAGACAATAGACAAGAACTATTGGACATGACACCGAATCCCCAGCATGGATTGCAATACAGTGATCTCGCACGTATTGTGATGGAGAGAGCCAGCACGGCTCGTCAAGGCGTGGAACTCATTGGTCAATTGATCGCGAAGCATGGAGAATCTACCTATGGCGGCAACTCTCACCTCATCGCCGATTCCAATGAGGGTTGGATTGTATGGGAGATGGCCGGAGGAAAAGGTCTCTGGGCAGCCCAACGTCTGGGTCCCAATGAAGTCAAGGTCCTCTATCCTGGATACATTGAAGATTTCCCAGTCGATTTCAAAACAAGCTCTGATTACATGGGTTCCGACAACATCGTATCATTCGCTGTTGAGCGCGGGTGGTGGAACAAAACCTCCGGCAAGCCTTTCAACATTTTCGACGTTTATGGCCCGCAGGATTCTCGATACAAAGCCCGTGATGGCGGATACAAGTTCATGTCGCAAGCTGCCTTGGAAAATGCCACTCTTGAGATGGCACCTGTTACCGAGCAAGATCTCATGAAACGCGTCAGAGATCACCGCATCGCAGATGACGAAGCTGGATACGGCCAAGTTGTCAGCTTGCATCCAAACGTGGATCGAGACATGCTTCGTATCTGGATCGCACCCACTGGCTCTGTCGCTGCACCCTTTATCCCCTGGTGGCTGGGAGTCAATGCTATCCCTGCTGAATTTGGAGAACACCGATACTTGACCACTGGAGCATCCAGCAGCTTCCTCAATCCAGACTACCAATACCAGGAGGCCTCTATCTTTGCCGGACGTGTTTTCAAGCGCGTGCTTTATTATATGTGCTCTGCGCCAAACATGTATCTCCCGATTGTGACGGAGATGCTGACCAAGTTTGAATCGGAATCTCTCTCCCAGCTTGAGGAATGGGTTGAGCGATCTGCCCGACTTTTGATCAAGACGGGCCAGAGAGATAAAGCCCGGTCGCTATTGACCTATTATTCTCATTCGCGCGCAACTCAGGCTCTGGAGATTGGTCATCGACTTAATGATGCCTTAGATGGATACATTAAGCTCACTGGTCAGTGGCGAAATCCGGTCGGCAGTGAAATCAACGATAGTAATGAAGGGAACGAGACGGTGAATTGTTTGATCGGGTATGATCCCGATCAACCGAAGTATTTACAAACGCCTACTAGTTATTAGGGCATTTCAGAGACAGAGACTTGAAATGGGCAAATTTACTGCTACTTTTCAATGAACACTGACACAAAAAGATGTGAGAGCCTGGAAGTTGAAAATCAAGTTTGCCAGGTACCTAGATAAGACTACATAGGTACTTCTAGATACGGATGCAAGATGCCGTGAATAAAAAGCCACAATACACTGTGTAACCTGAGAAAATATCACAATCAAGGGGGAACTTGCCGAGATGTGGCCAGCAATCATCATCCAGAATCTTCAAGTTTGAGTCTACTTTGAATGATGCGGTCTGAAGAGACAGCCCATTGCCCGTGGATGCCCGACATGGACCCGACTCACACCGTCTCTCGATCCTATCGCCCCCAACTATGAAACCCAGTTTCAAGAAGAATGCAGGGCTTCAAGTTGATCAGAAAAATCCGGGAGCTTATTTTGCAATAAAGCATAACTAGCCCAAGAATGAAAATAAGCTCAAAATACCAGGAACACCGACGATGATCCGATTATTCAAGGTCTTATCTCGCCTCGTATAAGTCCATGCACCAACCTGCATCCTCGATGGCGTATAGTACTATGTGGGTCCCCCAGCAGCCGCCCTACCGAGAATCGAGATAGCAAGGCTTTTCATGAAATCGATCGTTTATGCTCCTGACTGAGTTTGGTCCGGTAAATAACTCCATATAGAGTCGACTGAGCGCGATATTTCTGTCTTTGCATGGTTCCTCGATAACCTTCACACGTACCGGGGCATATCGAATACCACTGCGGGGTGACTCAACTCCATCAAAGCCGAATCAACCCATTTTCAGCTGACTGTCGCCTTTCACACCGTCATTTCCACAAAGTCACAAGTACTCGCCTGAATCAAGAGCCAGGCATGGCAGAATGCGATCCCTTCGCACGCCTGCCCGGTCCAGTACTGGTATCCATACTCATATCTCTGGAAAATCTGGCATCAGTGTTTCAAATATCTCGAGCATCACCAACAGTTTACTCCCTACTACATGAATCCGGAACCGGAGTCATGATAATCGAGAAAATCATGGCTCTAGCCATTCCAGATCAAACGCAAATTCTGATCCGGAAGTTCGCCCGTCTGCGAGCTGGTTCGCACCCAGTATCAAGTGTTGACGAATTCACCGAACAATACATCAAAAGCGACAAGGGATTCGAACATCTCGCTCGAGATCTACCCACTTCCCAAGTCTTCCATATATTGATCGCAGCAGCTACAGTCCACCATCTCGCTCATACCGGCATGCATGAAATGATAGAGCGCTGCATGGGGTTGAAACTGCTTCGAATGGCCCATCCAAAGAAAAAATACATGTCAAATGCACATCGTACACCCTCCATGTGGGAATCCGAATATTACCCCGTCCCCAAACCCGAGCGCGAACCATATCAACAGATTGACGTGGGATCACCGTCAAAAATAGAAGAACAAAGAGCAATTCGCGCACTATGGCAACTTTTCCTAGTCTGGGAACTTCACGACGCAACATACGGACCGAAACCACGTTGGCGCTGGCCATCAATCGAAATAAAAAAGCTGCAGAGATTGAACATCGATGAAATATGGAGCCATGCACTCTGGAACGAAATTTTGGAACAAATCAGAACGATGATGAGTTGCACTTGTCTCTATCCCGGGATAAAACGAGCAGTGGAAAGATACAGCGTGACAAAGTTGCACGCGATGAAGGCGAATTACCATCTTCTATGCGACTGTTCTCCAGCACGACCCGTAAAATGGGAAAAACTGTCCCCGGGTGGGTGTTATAGAGCAGACAATAACAAGACCCTGGCATTTAGATGCGGTGCACCGGGGTATGGATTTGTTCTGGGCTCACTTACGGCGTGGTATACCTCGCCAGCACGATATGTGGAGTTCCAGCCTTATCGGAAATATGGATTTGCAATTTGGGATCGGAAACGAATGGCCGGTCTTGGTCTTTTGGAGCCGCGTCCTTCGGCTTGGAGTGCATTGAGTCCGCAGTCTGAGGCGGATCAATATGTGCGTTGGGAGAGTATTTTGACGGCGGAGGATTTGGAGGAAATAGAACGTAAAAGGAAGCATTTTTGGCCTGGTACTGAGTATGTTCGGGTAGAAAATACGATCTCAATGGATGTGATTAGAATACCGTGAAAATTGACATGTCGTTTGGAGAGAAGATCTGAGTCGTGATAGTAAAATATCGGAATCCCAGGAATGTGTCATGTACTAGATTGAAATATTAAGATAGATAGAATCCTTTACACCCTTCTACCTAACTTACACAAGCTTTCTACCATCAAATCACAGTGTAGTACTCTCTTTTACCCACCTGGTATGCACGAAGTATGCTCGTTGCTCCACATCACCTCCGCGGATCCGCGGATCATCAGATCAACCACACTTGAAAGTTCTCAAAACAGCAGATTTTCCCAACTTATAAATTCTCTTTCTTCATCTCCCTTTATTTTCTAAATCCTCAATATCAATCTCCAAAATGCCCCCAAAAAGAATCGCAATAGTCACCAGCAGCACGCGCCGCCCAAGACTAAATCCAACAATCACCCAATATGTCTATGACGTCCTCCTACATGACCCTATGATTCCAACAAACCACCAGATACCAACGACTGGCCCTGGAAACTCCAGCAATCCAAACTCAGTCACACGAGGACCCGAATTATCCAACACTGCTATCGACAACGACCCCAAACACGTCATCTTCGAAATCCTCGATCTATCAAAACAATCTCTCCCCCTCTACGACGAATCCGTAATCCCCGCCAGCCTCCCACAAGCAAACCCAACACCCCACTACAGCAAACCACACACGCAAAACTGGTCCAACACCATCAAATCCTACGACGCCTTCATCTTCGTCACGCCCCAATACAACTGGAGTATCCCAGCCAGTCTAAAGAACGCGCTCGACTACCTATTCCACGAATGGAAGGGCAAACCAGCTGGTATCATCACGTATGGATCTAGGGGTGGCGTTAAGGCTGCGGATCATTTGCGCGGGATTCTGACGGGCTTGAGGATGAATGTTGTTGGGACTGCGCCGGGGTTGGCGGTTAAGTATACGGGGTTACCGGTTGGTGGGCTTTCGGAGGAGGAGGAGAAGGTTGAGTTGGATCGAAGGGATGTAGAGGGGTGGAGGGAGGCGGGTGTTGAGGGGATGATGAGGAATATGGGGATGGAGCTTGTTTGTGAGTTGGATAAAGGGAGGTGAGAATCTGTGTAGTACTAGCACAGTGTATCCAATTTGAAGATTTGAAGAGTGATTTGAGGCTGCTTTGTCCGGATATGTTCTATATGAGATCTATGGATGCTTCAAGTGCTGGGTCTCCTACTATTCCGAGACATCATACTAGCGTGAGTACAGTTGTATTAATACTTCAGGTTCAAGTTACTAGTCAAGTATTGTTTTAGGCGACATAAAATTCAAATTATTTTAATTATTTACTATCATAAGCCCTAAATTCTCATGTCTCTGGACCGGGCATGGTATGTACTCGATGCAAAAAAAAAAAAAATCAAATCCAAACTCCAAACTCCAAAAACTCACGACAACTTCAAGTTGAAACCATGCTACCAAATCAAACAACTTTTCCCTAACCCAACCCTCAACTTTCAAATTCAATTCAAGTCTTACTCCGCAGCAAGAATATCCTCCCTCGTAATCCCACTCCTCTCACACATAGCCCTAAAAATACCCCCCTCCCGATCCCAAAGATCAACCGGAGCATCCATCTCCGCAATCTGACCCTGATCCATCACGCAAATCCGATCATAATGAATAATCGTGCGCAAGCGATGCGCAATACAAAGCAGAGTCTTACCCTGGAATCCCTGCGCCATGGTCCTTTGAATCTTCTGATCCGTCTCAAAGTCAACGGACGAAGTTGCTTCGTCGCAGACGATGATTCGCGCGTCACGGACTAGCGCACGGGCAAGGGCCATTAATTGTCTTTGACCGAGTGAGAAATTGAGACCTTCTTCGTCGACGGCTGAGTCGAGTGTTAATCGGCTCGTTGAGCGGGGCTTAGATTCCGCCCCCAATACCGGCGTCGTAGCTCCAGTTCCAGGTTCACTTCCCGAATGACCACCATCTGCATCCGGACCAAGCGTCTCATCACTAATCAAATAAGCCTTCCTCAACGCAGACCAAAGTTCCAAATCAGAATGTTCATCAAACGGATCAAGATTCGACCGAATAGTACCACGAAACAAAGCCGGATCTTGAGGAATAATCGCAAGCCGAGATCGAAGATCGTTAAGGCCAACAGTCGAAATATCCATATCATCAATCCGAATCGCGCCTCCAGATAACTCCGTCAATCGGAAAAGCGCAGACATAATGCTTGACTTTCCAGCGCCAGTTCGTCCAACGATACCGATTCGCTCGCCGCCTTGGACATCCATGGATAGTCCCTTCAGTACAAGCGGGAGACCGTCACGATATCGCATTTTCGCGTCGTCGAAGACGATGCGGCCCTTTTCGGGCCAGGTTGGTGAGACTTCGGTTAGGTGTAGTGGAGCTTCTTCTTCGAGTTCTGTTCCGTAGTAATGTAAACGCTCGGTAGCATTCATATTATTCTCGACTTCGGCGAGCTGGCGAACGGTGAATTGGAGCATTTGCGCGATGGCGAGAATGTAGGATAGAACGAGACCGGAGATACTAGGTGAGACATTGAATCGGGATGTTACGACCAGAACACCAATGACGAATACTAGAGCTGTAGCGACGGCGTCTAGTCGAACGCTTAACCAGCGTTGATTCGAGAAAGTTAGGAAATAAGCTCCGTTCATTTGATCGATTGAGCTGCGGATGCTTTTGCGGAATTGGCCTTCGACTCCGTAGGCGCGGATACAGGCTGTTCCGGTTATGGCTTCGCCGAAACGGGCGTAGACCATTGAGCGGAGGACTGCTTCGTGTCGTTTCATTTCGCGGGCTGAGGCGCGGTAGTAGTTTGAGGCGAGGAGGAAGAGGATAAATAGGGGGACTAGGGCGATGACAAAGTAGTAGAAGAAGACGATGATGAGGACCATGACGGAAATGATCATTGTCATGGTCAGCGCATAGATTCTCATTGCGTCTGACAGCTCGTTATCCATGACTTGGATATCTTTTGAGAAGCGATTCGTGATTCGGCCTAGGGGAGTCGTGTCGAAGAAAGACATTGGGGCACGGAGGACCCGAGTCATGGCGCGCTGAAGCATTGTCCGGCTTGCGTTGGTTCCACAGGTGGTCATGTACGTCGAGAAGACAAACATGCACACGACAACGGAACCACCAAGTCCAGCGTAAATACCAATATATTGGCCCGTTGTCAGACCGGGGTATTTATCTGAGGTCCAGTAGGATAGCCACAGACTTGTCCAGATGTTCGCGACATTGGCAAGGCCCAGCAAAATGAAAACAGCGAGAGCGTTGAAGTAGCTGCCAGATGCGCGAATGTACGCTTTCCAAACGCTCCATCCGACCGAGGCCGTGGCTTTTTCCTCTTGCTGCATTAAAGCTGCTGCGGGTTTAGTAGGTGATTTCTTCGGTGTTTTCTCGACTTCCTTGGGTTTCTCGATATCTTCTTCGCCTTCTTCCGCTACCTCTTCCTCTTCCTTTGAATCTTCCTGGCGAGACGTAGACATGAGACGCTTAAAAAGCTCATTGTCACGCATGAGGTTATCGAAAGTATCGAATGCATCAATGCGACCCTCATCCATAACCACAATCCGATCGCAGCGATTGAGGACATGTAACTGATGAGTAGCGAGAATCCTGCATCGATCTTTCAAAAGACCACAGATCGCCTTATCCATAATGTGTCGACCAACATGGGCATCGACAGCAGACAAAGGATCATCCATCAAGACAAGCTCAGCATTAAAGTAAATAGCACGGGCAATATTAAGACGTTGCTTTTGACCTCCGGAAACTGTGATGCCTCGCTCGCCGATCTCCGTTTGATCGCCGTTGGGGAGAATTTCTAGATCCGGGGTCAAGGCACAGGCATCGATGACTTGGTCATACCAAGATTCGTTATATTCCTTTCCGAAAAGAACATTGTTGCGCACTGAGGTGTTTTGGATCCAGGCGTACTGCGGACAGAATGATCTTGTCGTGCTCATTCGGACTGTTCCCTCTGTGACGCGCATGTCGCCGGCTAGGGCAGATAAGAGAGAGCTTTTACCACAGCCGACTGTTCCGATCACGGCGATGAGTTCATTCCGTCCAACGTCGAGTGTCATATTCTTTAGTTTGAAAGGTTCCAGGGGCGTCGCATCCTCGGCACTCTTTTCTTCCTTGGCTTCTTTGTTAAGTGCCACAGCTTTGGCCTCGGAGCCGGTTAATTTCTTAGGCTTGCCTGCGTCCTCACTATCCTCCGATGGCAAGCGCTCCCAGGTGAAAGAGGCATTTTCGATTTCAATAGCCCTATCCATCTGATCATCCTTCTCGATGTCTTCCTTCTGCTCTTCCGCAACCAAGAACTCTTGAATACGGTTCAACGCAGTCCAGGCATCAGTAACCTGACCGATAACCAGCGGCAGCATATTCAGCGGCATTCGCAAAGAATTAAACAAAGCCAACGATGAAAAGATCTCTGCAGCGTGGAGATCATGCTTGGACAGAGCATAGGTGATGAAAGCCAGCATAGAAGCAAAGATAGGAATAGACATGGAGACGCAGAGAATGCCATTACGCACGGCGAGCAAGGTCTGGATAGACCGAATCTCCTTCTTTCGAATCTCCTTGAGGCGGTTGAGAAAGCTACTTTCCCAACCGAAGTATTTGACGAAGCGCACTGCCTGGAGAATCTCCTGTGTCAATGAGACTCGCTGGTCGGTGATCTTGTTGATGTTTCGACGCCGCTTCACAAGGAATCGAACAGCATAGGTGAGGAATGGCATGCCGAAGACGAGCAGAGCGTAGCCCGATAGACAGCTGTAGCCGATGTTGACCAGGAGCAGCACCAGAGTCACGATGATGGAAATCGGAGCAGTCCAAATCATATGGAACATGCCACATGCTAGGTTGATACGATCGACGTCGATACTCATCAACGCGACGATGCGTCCATTGTTCCATCCGCGTCCATCACCCGCTACTCCTGCAGAGGGTTTTTGCTTTTCTTGTGCCTCTTGCTTTTCCTTCTGATCGGTTTCTTTCTTATCACCGTTTATCAGTGCCTCCTTAGTCGACTCCAAAGCTTTCACTTCCTCCTCTGTCGCTTTACCACCAGCCTTAGCCCGACCAGACAATTTCATCGCCTTATTAAAGATCTGCGAAATGAGGACAGCACGAATCTGCCCACCAACCATTTGACCCCGGTAAAGGAACTGATTAGTGCAGAGACTCTGGAAAAACTGCATCAGAGTAATACCCACGACAAACCCCATACCGCGCCCAATATGCGGCGCGGGAAGACCGTTCTGCTCAGCAATGTATGCATCAGTGGCAAAGGAAATCAGGTATCGAGTTAAATAAGGCGCAAAGACGAGAAGCAGTGAGCTGAAGAATTGACAGGCCGCGCCGAGCAGGAATTCGAATCGAAATGTATCATATAAAGCCATGACTAGCGGGCGTTTACTACCTCGGCTAGTCCTATTTTCCAGTGCAACGTCTAATCGCTCGGCGAGGACGTCGACTGTACGATCTGGATTCACGGTCCAGACATCCTGTAGTTCAAGTGATCGTAGATATCCAACCTGTAGAGTAATCTTTTGTTAGTGATGTTCATTTTGAAAAGTTGCCGAGGGTTATCTCATATCACCCGATTGGGACTTGGAACTTACCCGCATCAAGGGGGACATCCACTGGAAAGTGACCACACTTAGGAACGACGCCCCATGCTCTTTAGAAACAGTTCGTTCATCAGGAACAGGCGGCGGAGTCTGCCATCTCAATGGATTCCACTTGCGATTCCATTTCCGCTTCGGCACCGCAGGTTGTAAGTCGTTATCGGGGGCCTTGGCTTCCTCCTCCCCGGACGCCGATCTGTCACTACCGGCCGCCTGTGATTTTTCAATATCCGCCACCACTACCTGAGGCAGTGGTTCGGGCGGAGCAGACATGGAGACGAAGCCAAGTGGAAGGGGGAGGGTGAGACTGGAATGAGAAGGTCGATGGGCGCGGAACGAAGCGGGAAAGAAAGTAATGAGGAATGCGCGAGGGCGCAATGTAACTTCAAGTTGTAGGGAAATTCCAGAAGTTGAAAGTCTCGGAGATAAAGTTGGTTGATTGTTGCTTAGCCCCGGGCCGAGTCGTTGTGGAGAATACTACTAGTAGAAACGGATTGATTTTGCGCATTCAATAGTAGAAGTTAAGAGAATTAAATTGAACATAGACAATGGGATCAATAAATAAGTGAGTCTGTTTCAGTGAATTGTCCGAGATGATTCATCGCGATCTCGCGGATTTCGCTGAATTAAGCGATCTGAAGGATTCAAATGTATCAGACTCGCAGATAATGTATGACTCCTCAACGGAAGACGGAGTTCAGAGCTCGACCACTCCGCTCTCACTCATTTTGCTTGCTACAACAAATTTGTGGAGTAAAAGTTGCCTGTCAATCCAAGCTTCTTATTCGCATTCGCATTCGTGTGGAGTTTCATCCAATCAGGCGATCTGTATAAATGGGGCTTTATAGACTGAGACTTGGTCGGTGATCGGGATTGGGGGCCCCGATTAGCCGATGAGGCACTAAGATCCATTTAGGATTAGTGAAGAGGAGGGGAGAAAGTTGGATTAATAATAGATAAATCATTCCGAAGAATTATGCTTTTTGAAGTTGTTACTAGTTATACTACTAATATTACCTTGAGTATTACAATTGTAGGTCCTGATGGTTGGTATATGGACTGGAAGACACCCTTAATTCAACTACTCTTTGAACTTGAGTACTAGTACAGTTACTAGTAGTATTAGTATCACAATAGTATGGTCTAGTATACAGACTCGGAGGGGTATGAAACAACTTGAACCACATGGGAGGCCTGAACAATGACTACTACTGATTTTTTGCTGATTACTGATCTGAAACTACCCTAGGCTAGGATACTTGTAGTAATGACTTCGGCATTCCGATCATTCTGGCATTCACGCTTATCTAGACATCTCAATGCGGAGCAGGCCAGTGTCACCCGGCATTGACGCTAAAGTACAAATCTTGGGGTTGCTGAATATTCCTGTTCCCCTCTAGTCGGTGAATTTTGTTCCGTTCCTTCGTCAGGTCGTGGGATGCTCTCATCCAGGTAAAGAAAAAAGAAAAAAAAACAAGTAAGGAAAAGAGAACTGAAGCACGCAAGTACACGATCTGTGTATGTCGCACACCAGTCTAGTTCTCAACGCCGATCTTAACCTTCTTCTCGGGTGGGGGAATCACTTCGTCTTCAACGGCACCCTTCAGGTTAGGCAGTTCATTGACAGACTCCTGGATGATCTTCAGTGCCTGCTGGATTTCCTCGTCGGTGATGACCAGTGGTGGTGCCAGACGGATGATGTTCTGGTGAGTGGGCTTGGCCTAGAAAGCAGATAACTCGTTAGTTCTGTACTCCGACTCTCACGCAGATCCCATTGCTAGGCTCAGAGGATCACTTACCAGCAAACCCTTTGTCTTCATCAGCATACACAGATCCCAGGCCGAATGACCGTTGGTCTTGGACTCATCAATAACAATGGCGTTCAGCAGACCCTTTCCGCGCACAGTCTCAATCAACGGGCTCTGCAGAGCCTCCAAACCCTGTCGGAAGACGTGACCGAGCTTCTCTGCACGCTCAACCATATTCTCCTCTTGCACGATCTCGAGAGCACGGATGGCAACGGCACAGCCCAATGGGTTACCGCCGTAAGTCGAGCCGTGGGTGCCAGGCTCAATGGTAAGCATGACGTCCTTGCGCCCGAGCACACATGAGACGGGATACATACCACCCGAGATGGCCTTGCCCAGCAGAACCAGGTCGGGCTTGATGCCAGACCACTCGTGGCATAGCAGCTTGCCAGTACGGGCGATACCAGTTTGAATCTCGTCGCAGATCAAGAGGACGTTGTACTTGTCGCAGAGCGCGCGAGCTTCCTGGAGGTAGTCTGGGTCGGGAACGACGATACCCGCCTCACCTTGAATTGGCTCCACTAGGAAAGCAGCCAGGTTGGGGCCGGCCGCCTCAAAGGCCTCCCGCAGAGCCGCCTTGTCATTATAAGCGATCGGCTTCTCGGTGCCAGGGATGTTGCATCCAATACCGGGGAGGTAGGGGCCATAGTGCTCTCGCGACTCGGGGTCCGAGGAGAGAGAGATGGCGGCGAACTATAGAATCTAGGTCAGCTATGTTCATTCTTGTTCCTCCCCCTTCTGTGATACGTCACAGAACAAAGAATGGAGATTGGGCAGTGATTAGGGGAAGGGAGAACTCACTGTTCGGCCGTGGAAGTTGTTCTCAGCACTCAAAACGATCGCCTTGTTCTCGGGAATCCCCTTGACCTTGTATCCCCACTTGCGAGCAATCTTAATACCAGTCTCCACAGCCTCGGCACCAGTGTTCATGGGCAGAACCATATCGAAGCCAAAGTAGTTGGTGACAAACTGGGCAAAGCGAGGGAAGACATCATTGTAGAAAGCACGGGAGCTCAGAGTGACGCGGGAGGCCTGATCGACCAGAGCGGCGATCAATTTGGGGTGACAATGGCCTTGGTTGACAGCGGAATAGGCGGAGAGGAAGTCGAGATAGTGACGTCCCTCGGGGTCCCAGACGGAAGTACCCTGAGCTCGGGCAAAGACCACGGGGAGAGGGTGATAATTGTGAGCAGCATAATCATGCTCGGCCTGAATGGCCTCGACTGTTGAGCCAGCGTGGTAGTGGGAAAGAGAGCCGTTGGTGGGCATCTTGTTGTGTTGATGTGGAGATGAATGGAGATGGGGATGGGATGGGGATGCGGGGGTGGAGTGGTAGATGGACACTGGCAGTAGAGTAGAAGACCAGTGTAGAGTAGTTGAACCAGAAAATATTAATATTCCAGTGTTCAGACAAACAAGAGTAGAGTATCTTGTAAAAGCAAAGTAAAGTAGAGAGTATCGAGAGAGAAGAGTTGAAGTACTTGCTGTGAAGTAAAGAGTAAAGTACCTTCTCTTATACCCGCTCCGCCTTCTCCTAAGTGCAGGTCGTCGCGAGACTTCGACTTCCTCGACATCCACAATTCCCTAAGTGCAGGATTACACGAGTATTGCTCTTTTCTCTTCTTTCCTCCCCTCCCAACCCTCTAATACCAAACTTTCTCGCTCCAATCATAATCTTCTTTTTACCGGCCCGGTCTCCGCTGTGGTTTTTTTTTTTCTCTTTCGTGGCCTTGTTGAGGTACAACTGGATTGAAGTCGTCCCATCGGAGGCTCCACGGCGCAGGCGCAAACACATCCACCATGGCCCTGGCACTCTAAGGCCCTAGCCACTCACCGATTTCCAATTATTCCTCTGGCCTTATTCGCTAGCTCCGCGTCGCTTTTATACTGTCCTGTCCGTCTAGCGATGCCCTCCAAACCCTCGGCGCGTCGCGTCGCGCCATCTTCTAGCGGCACCACCAATATCCTCCTCTTCCTCATCGCATTCCGTCTGGCCAATGCATTCACCCTGCGGACTTTCTTCCAACCAGATGAATACTTTCAGTCGCTGGAACCGGCTTGGCAGATTGCCTTTGGAAAGGATCAGGGCGCCTGGTTGACTTGGGTAAGTGGATCCAGTGTTGTTGTCGCTCGGAGTGTGATCTTGTGACTCTGTACAACAACCTCAAACCATAACCAGTACTTCAAGATAGCTAACGTTTACGTTTCTCTCTCTCTCTCTTTCCAGGAATGGCGTCACCAACTCCGATCCTCATTACATCCCCTCCTGTTCGCTACAATCTATAAAATCTCCGACCTCCTTGCCTTCTCCCTCCACCTCTCCTCCGCAACCCGCGCGGAGCTGCTCATCGCCGGCCCCAAGACCGCGCAGGCCATTATATCTGCACTCGGCGATTATTATGCATGGAAATTGGCGAATCGAATCTACGGCGCTGGGTCGCGCGGTGCCTGGACAACGGTAGGGCTGGTCTCTTTTTCCTTTTCTTTTTTGCGCCACGGCTGATCACCGATCATCACAGTTGCTCGTCACAATCTTGAATCCCTGGCAGTGGTTTTGCTCGACTAGAACTCTGTCAAATTGTTTGGAAACAACAATCACCATTGTCGCATTGGATCTCTGGCCATGGCAGTGGTCAGCGGGGACATCCCCAACCGGTGATAGCCGCAAGGTTGAGAAGAGCACGGCCGAGGATCGAGCGCTCCTGTCAAGGTAAGACTGGGGAAACGCTGCACACTGCAGATCATTGGATCAGCCACTGACGCGCCATCTTAGCCTTCGCCAATGCTTGCTTCTAGCTGCCCTCGCTTGTATTCTGAGGCCCACGAATATCTTGATCTGGGCCACGCTCGCCAGTATCGCTTTGCTGCGGAACTCTTGGGGACGACGCATGATACTTGTGCGGGAGGTCCTCGTCTGTGGGTATGTTCTTGTTACTACTTATCTCTTCCTGTTTGATGAAAAGCTCGCTTTCGTGCAAGACTCAAGCTGACGTCAATTCTAGATCTGCCGTTCTCGCTGTATCTTCCGTCGCAGACCGTCTCTTTTACGGTTTTTGGACATTCCCACCTCTCAGGTTTCTATACTTCAACATCGCGCAGTCTCTAGCCGTCTTCTATGGTCGAAATGACTGGCATTACTATCTCTCCCAGGGTCTTCCCCTTTTGCTCACCACGGCACTACCCTCCGCTCTCTGGGGTCTCTATCAGACGTTAACAAACCGAAACTATACTGCCGTCGACAGACTTCAAACGCAGACCCGGATTCAGCTGGCAACAATCTGTTTGGTCATGCCTTTTGTCTTATCCTTAATCTCGCACAAGGAAGTGCGCTTCATATACCCACTCCTCCCGGCCCTCCATATCCTCGCTGCCCAACCGCTGGTCTCGTTCTTTGCCCCTGCTATCTACTACAGGTCATCTTCAACGTATACGCCACAGCGGCTCACCCTCATCTTCATGGTCTTGGTCAATATAGTTATAGCACTTTACACGAGCGTCTGGCACGCCTCGGGGGTTCTCAACGTCATGACATACCTTCGCCAGCAACACGAAACCCATATCGATGGACAAGAACAATCCAAATTTTCGTCCAACTCGGCTCAAAATGGAATCACTGCAGGATTCCTGATGCCCTGTCACAGTACCCCCTGGAGATCCCACCTTGTTTATCCGACTATCGACGCCTGGGCGCTCTCCTGCGAACCACCGATCGACTTCAGCGAGTCCGAAAAAGCAGTGTATCGCGACGAAGCAGATCAATTCTACGACGACCCAGAACAATTCCTCCGCGACAACATGGCCGGCGGACTCCGCCATCTCCCCAGAAGACCAAGCTACGCCACCTACCCCAGTCTCTCCATTTCCGACTCCCAGCACCAATGGCCAGACTACCTAATCTTCTTCCAACACCTCGAACCAACCATGCAAACCCTCCTCCGCGGCTCCTTTTACGGCGAATGCTGGCGCACATACAACACAGCCTGGCACGATGACTGGCGCCGCCAAGGCGATATCGTCGTCTGGTGCCTCGACACAACAGAGCAAGACACATGGCGCGAAAGCCAACGTCAACTGAAACGCCAACGAAACAAACAAGCGCTACATACCCCAGAATTCCACATCGACCGAATGATCGAGGCTCTGAAAAAGGAAGCAGGTCGCACCCAGCCGAAGAAGATCTGGGAAAGTTTCTTGCCTACGCGCTCTTCTTTTTCGTTTACTGCGCCTTGGTCCTCGAATCAGCCTACCTTTGCGTCTAAGTTTGCGGCTTGGCGGAGGGCTGTGACGGCTTATTTTTCGCCTCGCTCTTCGAGTCTTTGGGGGCTTGGTCGGCAGCCGCCGAATATTCGGGACTGGATTCCTGGACAGTCTTTCTCGTTTTCGATGCATGAGTGGATTGATTGGTATGGTAGTCGTAGTGCGGCTAGGAAGAAGGCTCGTGATGAGAATGATTTGTGGTCTTGATTTGGATTTAATTCTACTTTATAGAGGATCTGTATAGATATTGGTAAGTTGTATATACACTATTTAATTGATAGATTGGTATATACTCAATGAAAAGACGCTCGCTCAAATATATCAACTAGTCAATCTGAATCAAACTCCTCCTAGTACTACTATTAAAAACACTCGGGCTGTACATCCAATGTTCACTGGCACTGACAGCTTCCAGATGTGCTGTGCTACTAGCCTCAGGCCTCTACGTTACCAAACCCAAGAACAAAACCATTCCAGGGGAAATATTTGCAAAGTCTTCGCTCATAGCGTAGTTGGATAACTTCTCCCCAACTGCCCGAGCCCACTCACATACGGAGAGAGTGGCCGTTGCTTAGCTGTCCCTGGGCTAAGTACCGCTGAAGACGACAGGGGGGTGGGTGGGAACGCGACGGTCTGGCCTGAGGGTAGGACCGTCGTGGGACAATCAGCTATCTGGTTCCCCTTTCTTTTTATTTTTTAAGGATAATTTTTGTTGATATTCAATCTTATACTTATATTATATATTTTCTAAAAATTTGAAACTTTTTATTTGTGTTAGGGTGTTGAAAATAGGTTATATCATCTGTGATGGGAGGAGGGATCTCAGCCTCCGGGATCTCTCTGCGATCCAAGAGAGTCTTAAGAGGTACCTCAATTTGGGACAACCATGAAACGGAGAGTTTTTATATGGGATATCAAGGTCGAAGGTTCAAATCATGGCTGGGGCATTTTTTTTTCAAAAAAAAAAACTATATCTTTGATTTCGGCTTCTTTGTACTAGTATTAGTAGATATCAATCTCAGTTCAGGATATCAGACACTGACTATCCTCTTGGGTAACATACCATGAAGAGCTTGTGGTGATCAGCTTGATCGGACACTACATAGTATGTACCAGTGCTACTAGTGTATTTGTTTCTGATCACTAGGATCATTCCCAGTATTCCAATACTACCTATGACAGCACTTGAGTGCCTTTAAAGTTCTAATAAACTCTTTAACTTCAAAGTTCTATATTTGCAGTTTGCAGTTTTGAATCCCCGCGAATAGTAAGATTACGGATATTCAACTCCACAAGCACAATAACCTCAGGTACTCCTGAAAGTACTAGTAGTAGGATTCAAGTAATGAAAAAGCCATGATTGCCGCCATTGTTAGATGGCATATGACAAAGGATGGTGAGATACTACTAGGCAGTGCATCATGATGAAAGGATGGTGACAGGAAGATGCCCGTTCGATAGACTTACTAGTCATAGGTAACAATGCACGAACAAGAACCCTACAATTCAATTGTCTTTCAAGCTTACAAGTTAAATAGTACTTCAATATCCCTAGTGGTTCTCTACGTTTCAGACCACCCGTCTTCAACTTAAACTTGAACATCACTACTTCAAGAAACTTGTCAGGTAATCTCACAATCACACCCCGTTCCAGTGGCTCATCAGAACTAACCAGCCTAGGCCTGCCCAGTTTCCCACAAGATCGAATCCCAATGACCCTTCTAAGAACACACCTAGGGCTACTCCTAGTCCTCTCACTCCTCAACGCTACCGCCTCTGCTGGACCTTTAGCCTATGGAGCATGTCAAGCTGGATGCGCAGGCATCGTGATGGCTTTTTATTCAGCAGCAGGATTTACCTGGGGTGCTACGTTTGCAGCAACCGCGCCAGCGACTATCCTTGCGTGCAATGCAAGTTTCGGGAAATGTTATGCAGTCTGTGCAGTCTTGCTATTGGGAGGACCGTAAAGGATGCAATCCATGGATGCTAGTATCATTCAAGTTGCCAGTGATCGATTTGAGTCTGGGTTGCGCCAGTCTGAGTCAAGCTTGTACGTGCATGACAGAGCAGGGTCTTCTCCAAGTTCAGGGTACTATTGTTTTATCTCGGGTTCTTTTTCTTTCAGGTTCTGTGTTTTGACAGGAAGCCCCGGCTAGCTGAAGTTCAATTCCTAGTACTCGTAGTGGTCTGGAGCAATCACTACATGAGGTTGTAGACTCGGAGTGTAGTAGTACAATATGAATATTCCAGTTTACAATTCAATGAAGACACAGAAACTCCTAGACCCGAATATACAAGATATACCATTAACTCGCTAGAGCTGTTATACAATCGAAACAAGAAAAATAAAAGAAAGTAGGTAGGTAGATAGATAACACAAGAACGAAAAGAAAAAGAAAACGAAAAGAAAAAAGATTAGAGAACGAGAGACCCCAAAGAAACATCAGGGACGGTGGCAAAAGTAAAAGTCAAGAACATGTCAGATGCACCAGGCCATGCAACTCATCGAACGATTCTATATCCAATCATAACGAAAGAGGGGAAAAGCATAACCGTAGTCTTTCTAGTCTCGTCAGACGTTAACGCAAAGCAGCGCGGAGCAGTGCAAAACAGAAACAGAAACAGATAGATTCATCGTTGAGTCCAGTCATATTAGGTTGGGTGGATGGATGCCATTGATGGGCGAGTATACCCTAGAGTGAGTGACCTTATCTGGTATCATGATATACTAGGTTCTCAATAGCGAGCGCTCAGACTAGCGAAGGCGTCGGGACTGTGTCGGCCGTTTTGGAAACCGTTCACGTCCACACTAGGCTGGCTCATGTGCATTCGTGGGAATGCGGGGTTGGAGTTCGGGGCTTGGGGTTGGGGTTGAGTAGGTGGGGGGCCGGAGAAGGGGCTGGAGGAGAATGGGCTGGAAGAGGAGAAGGGACTAGGCGAGTAGGGGTTCAGAGAGGGTTTCGTGTCGTTTGGGACTAGGTTCTGGCCAGGGTTGGATGTGCCCATGCCAATTCCCAGACCGGAGGAGGGTTGATTGAGTTGAGTGGATGTTACGCCAGCTTGGGCGGCGAGACCTGAGCCGACTGTTGCGGCTCCGAAGGGGTTGCGAGATGCGGTCGTGGGGCCGCCTGTGGTAGGCTGGGGAGTTGGAATGGCGGAGCCCGGTTGGGTTTGAGGAGTGGAATTGATGGAGTGGGTGAGAGGTGGAACTGGACTTGCTGCCATGCTGTTGAATGGCTGGGTCTGGAATTGACCTTGGGGTTGAGGTTGAGGCTGAGCTTGGGTTCGATATTGGTCGGGAATAGTAGGAACGGATAGAGAGGGTGCGAGGTTATATAGAGAGAGAATGCTGTTCTTATCCATCTGACCAGTTGTTTGGGGGATCAAATGCTGCGGCTGTTGCTGCTGCTGCGGTTGCATCTGCTGGGATGGGAACTGAGATTGGCTCATAAACGGCCCTGCGCTCTGAGGGCTAGTCGGCATGGACTGTTGGAAAGGATTGTATAGTCCCTGAGAGGTATTGAGGGATTGCTGCGGCTGTTGCTGTTGCTGCGGCTGTTGCTGTTGCTGCGGCTGTTGCGGCTGCTGGAAAGAAGGAGTAGGTCCAAATGGAGAGGTTCCAAAGGGCGAGCTCGAGGAAATTGCCGGCATGGTGTTTGCATGCTGGGGCGGACGGGGAACAGCAAGACCGGGGGCTGCTGCTGGTTGTTGCTGAGGCTGCTGGGAATTAAAGAATGGATTGTTCTGTGCAGCACCAGGGTTGGCAAAGGGTTGACTGGCAACGCCGGCCTGCGGCTGAGGCGAATTCTGGAAGAATGGGTTGTGATTGTTATCCATTGGCTGAGGTGAAGAAACATAGCCTCCTTGGTTTTGGGCCTGGCCTTGACCGAAAGTGGCTGATGGGGCAAATGGCGGTTGGTATTGAGCCTGGGGCTGCATTGAAGGTGCTTGGTTTGGATATCCTCCAGTGGAGTGGGGGAACAATGGTTGCGACACTTGCAGACCAGAGAACGAAGCTTCCAATGGCTGTGCCGAGGCTGGTGTCAGGTTTGGCTGATCGAATGGGTTGTACGAGGTCGTCGCCGACTGCGGCTGTTGTTGAGAAATCGGCATTGACACGGATCTCTCAAATGGATTGTAGGGGTTGTTAGATGCCTGTGATTGCGGATTCGGGGTCACTGCGCGCGGAGCAACGGGTGCTGGTGCAGGCGCGGTGTTGCTCATCGGAGCTGGCGTTCTAGCTCGTGCAGGCACAGTGCCATTTCCTTCACCCAGTCTCGTCAATGTGTCTATTGAGCGATTCAAGTCCTCGTTCAATCCACGAAGCACCATCTCGTTACGCCGGTCATTGCTGAATCCCATCTCCCGAAGTGCAGCCATTTTCGCCTCGAACGAGTCCGTCGTCACATCGGCAACTGGTGCTCCAAGACCCCGCTCCCCACGCTCCTTCGCAGATGACGGTGGTGACCATCGCTCGAGATCTGGATTCGGTGAAGCCTTGGAGGATTTGGTGCCGAATCGGCGGAGGTTCGAAGTCGAGGCGGATCCGCGCAGACCAAACCCGAAGAACTTGCTTCCGGTCTTTGGCGGCAGTGGTGGAGGTGAACCTTCGGGGGATCTGGGAGGAGATCTGGGTGGTGATCTCGCGCGTCCCGACTCGGGTCTCCTGGTATAGCTAGCATCTTCGCGGCTCGGTGGCTTCGGCTTTCCATTTTCCAACGAACGGTACTGGTATTTTTGGCGAATAAATCGTTCCATGCAAGAGTCGGCCTCGTCGATATCGGTTGGGACAGGCGGCTTGATATTTTTAGGGTTATAGATCTTGTTCATCAAGTTGTTTCCGTGGGATTTCATATTCTGTTGGAGGTGCCGGCGAGTCAGTCTCTGGAAGTCGTCTTGTCCGCTACCACCGCCAACCACCGGAGGCTCCGGGCGTTTCACTCACATCGACCTGTTCTGACGACCAGGTGTCCATTGACAAGGACTTGACCTTGGATATATGTGTTCCCAACTTGCGGTGAATTGCGGCGCACCGCATGCAAAGGAAGATGCCCATCTATCAAACCGGGAAGAAAGACGGTTAGTTTTTGGATTGAGGGAGGTTAACGAAGGTGGGATGAATATCGTACGTTCCAGCTTGCCCATCCTGTAAAAAACGAGAGATACAAGTTAGTTGAAGGAAACCATCATGATCATCTTGGCAACGTTACCTGGGGTCAAGGCGTCACAGTCGGCACAACGGTCATTGCCGGGGATTGTGCGGATCAGCTCGGCGAGGGTCTTTTCATTACGCTGTTGCTGGCGCTTGCTGATGGCGCTCGGCATGGTGAAGGAGGAAAAGGAAGGAAAGAAAAGAAAAGAATGGACACAATACCAAGATTGTGGAAGAAGGAAAGAAGAGGTGAACAATGGGATTGAGATTAAAGGTAGAATAGATAGAAGATTGAAGATTGAATAGGGGAAGTCGGAGTTAGCGCAAATCTGCGAGGGGCAAAAAGTTTAAGGTGCAACCCCGGAATCGAGGCCCAAGGTTGGACTGGATGCCCTAGATGCCCCTGGATCCACTGGAACACTCAAGTGCGGTGTGTACAGTACGCAGTACTCCGTAGGCAATGCAGAGAACAGAGTCGATGTTCTCCTCTGTTGGCAGATGATGTCTATCCAGATGCCAGTAGGAGGTACTCCCGGTGGTCCCGTGATGCTGCGTTACTACTTCCAGATTGACTGATGCCATTGCTGGAACAGCCATCCTTCAATATTGCAACACTTGATACTACGATACTCAGTGACTATCGCATGATGATACATGGTGATAATCAAGGATTCTACAGACAGTGCAATGGTAAACATTGCATTGCATGGCAATACAATACCAATGATAGCAAAGGTATGTTTGAGCAGCAGGTGACGCCTCCACCACTGCACACGCAGGCCGAAGCCATTGGTGCCGTCGAGAAGCCTTAAGATGCTCTAGGTAGTTCATATAGTACGCCAATATGACCCGCCATCCTACGAACAAAAGGATTGGAGGTTGATTATGCGTTCAGAAAGTGTATGAAGAAGAGAAAAAGCGGATGGGCAGATTTTTCGGCCAAATACACCCAGGTCATGTGATATCAGATCCACGAAGTCACGTGTGGGCACACTAGGGAAGGCGGTGAAGAACAGCCGAGTTAAAGGTTTTCCTTTTCCTTTTCACTTCACTTCTTCTCTCCTCTCTCTTCTCATCATTCCTCAATCTTGTCTCATCCGAGGTATCATCCTTGAAGAATCTTCTGATGTGAAGAATTCCATTGACGATACCTCGGATGACAATCAATCGTAGTGACAGTCATCTGTCTACCCACATAACCCGCGAGGTGCCTTTCTGTGGCTCCTCGTCTCTTGGGTGATTTTTTAATCGTTCGTTCGGTGGGAGAACAAAACCAAACAGCTTTTAGCAGGGCTGCGTCTACTCCACCCTGGTGTTTGCCATATCGAACATCAGGACTATTTATACGACGGACATCTCTTAATTATTCATTCTCTTCATTGTTATTCAACATGAAGCAGTCAAATCAATCTCAATCTTCTTTCATATCAACACTCTTGATCTCTCCGCAGCCTAAGCATCACGTATCCAAGCCGAGTAGAATTTCAATTTCCCATAGGTCATCTCATGCTGCAGAATCGGTACTACCCAATGATCCGGCTCTTCTTGCAGGTGATCACCCTTGTTGAATCCTCCGGCGAGACTACTCCCCGTTCAGCATTGGCAACCAGCCGGGTCTACATCGACCACCACACTTACAACATGCGAAGCGGTCTTTGCTAACAGCTTAAGCCAGATACCACTGTGCATTATGACCTACTAGTACTACTAGAGGGCAAGTTCGAACATAACTTGAAAACAATAATTCAATAAAAAGGCATGAAGCAGATCAGTAGTAATCATATTGCGATCCACGATAATAACTTGAAATGCAGAATCCCATGGATAGCCTTTTCTGAAACACAACAAACACTCCCTTGGACTTTTGCAGGTCACATACTCCGCAAAGACCGATAGTTTCGACGATACGAGCCGCCCTGGAAACTAAGTCTTGTTGACCACACACTGCCAGTTGCAAGATGACGGTTTCTCTCAACTTCCTCATCACCGACATAGTGGTGCAGCGCTTGAAATCGAAATCATTCGCTGAACGGGGAATCAATAGCATAGGACTAGGGATTTTCCGACTCGAAGTAGCTGGACCAGGGATCATTAGTACTTTGAACATCATCAGATGCAAAAATATTCTGTAAACGACTCAGAACACTTGGAGATGACTTGACCGTATGAGGAAATATGTCGAGATGCCAAGCGGCAGCCGCAGTTTCACCAGGAGACTCGGGCTCCTCAACTTGAGGTTGCGGAGGTCTTCTTCTGTCTATCTGCTGGTAAATATGAGCCATTCGGTAGTGAAAGTCCAGAGAGCCAGGGTCTGGTGGTGGTATCCCGTCAACTTCTTCAAATACGACCCGGCGATTATGGAATTCTCTTCCAGCATCAGAAGCGGTGTCAAAGGCAATCCATCGGTATTCGTTTCGAACTCCGGGCTTGATTGATAAATATTAGTGGCCTTGTTTTAGTACAGTGAGGAGAGTTCAGATAGACTTACACTTGCTGCCAATGAACAATGGAATTCTTCGAATTCGGCCTGGAGATCCGTACAAAGTGTAATGGTATTCACAGCAGTGCCAACAACAGTGGGATTGGACTCCAACATGCTCTGGTAGTGGCCCTCGGCAGAGTCATCAATTTCTCATCTTCGCTGGCATTTTCGTACTGATTAAAATTGAAATAAGTTAGTACCTAGTATAGTGATCATGCTGTAACAGCTTAACAGTAGAGAATAAAAAGTGGATACTAACAACGATTCCCAACGAGAGAGGGATAATGTATGCTTCTTTCAAAACCGGGACAGTTTTGGGGAATGGTCCCCCTGCCAGTGGCAGTTTTGCGTTACCTTGAGCAATATGATATTGGTCCATAACACCAGACACCACACAGCGGTACTTATCGCGAATCTTCGACCGACCACTGCCTTGGAGTGGGCTTTCCAGCATAAGTGCTCCGTAGCTCATTTGTCTGTGCGGGTCAATTCGAGATGCTAAATTAGTAGATTAGCCACCTGTATAATTTGAATTCGTGTAGAAGAAATCTCGGCAGGCTTACCCGACTGAAGTAGTAGAGTGTTGCATGTAGCCGCGAGGATCCCGTCTAATCTGTGTTCAAGTTTGACTTCGTTCATCTCAGTAATATTAGCAGGGGTCATTTCAAGCGAAATGTCCCAAATCTCCGAAGTGAGCGTAATGCCACCCTTAGCTGGGAGATATGTCAACAGGGCCTCGTAGCAGATTCCCTTCATGATCTTCTTCCACTTATCCACTGGGCTGGTGGGTTTCGAGCTGACAGCATTCCGCCATAGCCTGAGTAGGCCCATAGCACTTTGCCAGATCTTCTCGAGCAGTTCATTGTTCTCGTCAACAGTTCCATCTGGCTTGCGATAAATGCGAAATAATTTGGTCTTCTGATCCATCGAGCTGTCAGAGTCTGAATTCACGGCAGTAGAACGAGTGGCCATGCTAGGACTCGGATTGCTAGCGTCTGCGAGAGTTGCCTTTTGGGTCGACATAGTGATTGCGAAGAGGGTTGTTGAATTGGATGTTTCAAAATGATGAGATTCCGATTGCACAACGACAAGGTTGAAAGTGAAAGTGGGTGAGTTGCATTGGAAAGTGAGAGAAAGTGTGTGTGTGTGTGTGTGTGAGGAAGAGAGGAAGAGAGAGAGAGAGAGAGAGGAAGTGGTGACTGCCACCAGTTGCAGTGGCTGCATGAGGACTGCAATGAAAGTAGTCTTTTGCTATTACTGTCCTTCTAACTGCCATTCTAACTGTCCTTTCAATTGTTCCTCTGACCTGGATCTTTGGAAAAGTGAATGCCAACACAAGCAGTAGTCAATCCCTTTGTGAAGTACTGCTGGCTCGAAACTCCAATTGAACACTGCTAATTAATCCTGAAACTAGTATCGGTATCATGCTGGTAGATCATCAAAAGAACGAGACTTTTCATTCAATACTACTAATATCCATGGACATCATGATGTTTGCCTGAGTATCCCGATTATCCCGAGCCTGGGTGTAGTCATCCGAGTCATTATGGTGATCAACCGTGATATCTTCCAGATACTAGCATCACGGTCCCATCAAACAGCATTTTAACCCACGTGGACTCAATTTCTTGCAATAATAGAATTAATAGTACACCGTTTTAGTAGTAGACATGATCAATCTGTCACCAAAGTTCCAGGAATGCGGAGAACTTCAACTCGCTCAGTCCCGCCAAACGGGCCAGCGTCATCACATTCCAACCCTCATGCCCCTGGCACTCAACATGACAGAAAAAATAAAAACAAGTACCACAATCTTACTTATTTCAAGTTCATCCAAGAATTGCCTCTCAACTTGAACTAACACTGGTATCACTGTCCCAAGACTAGTACTCATCATGCCACCCAACATGAGTCCCACCGCACCCATCTTCATTTTGAAAAACATCCAAGACTGGCCAAAATGGAACCTCCAAATAGTCCAAAACATGAAAAAGCGAGGCTTCACCCACCTCCTCAAGGACAAGAACCAACCAAAAGCCTCACCAGAGCTCCTGACATGGACCCGTCAACAAAAGACCGCCTGCGCAATCGTGATCAGCCGACTAGATCCAAGCATCGCAAAAGCCATGCAGGCCCACAAAACCCTCGAAACTCTTCTCAGCGCCATCGACAACTTCACTCGACCAACCGGCGAAGAAGCCCTTGAAGTCCTCTGCAATCTCTGGACTCGATTCGCCTCTCTCTGCGCATCAAAACATACCAGTATCAGCGATTACTGCGCCGAAGCCGTCGACGTCAAAACACAATACCAACGTCTAGGCTGCGGCATCGCAGACGCAGTCCTCGTCTCAGCATTCCTAAACGGCCTCCCACTGAAATGGCAGCGATGGAAATCCCAACAAATGCGTAACCAAAGCATTTTACTCCCCTGGACCGACTCAGCCAGTTCGACATTAACGTTTTCGAGTCTCGTGCATGATGCGTTGGAAGAGGAGGCCCGATTGTATCGGATGGCGTTACGAGCTGAAGAAATGAAATGGGGTATCCAGATTAAGGAAATCCGGGGTAACTCTGCGACTGTATTCATTGACTTTTGCACGAGCTGTAATGGTGTTTTCCACAAGGCTGCAGAGTGTCATGGGTTCAGGCTACATTCGCAATTGAGACGGGCACGCAAGGGGATTAAGCGGCGACGACAGGATTCGAGGGGCGCATTTGCGAGGACTTGGAATGAGGCATTCTAACTTGAACTTGAACTTGAGTTATTTTGATTTCTGTTTCTTTTTTCTTTTCGTTTGTTGCAGTTTTGATTTGTCTCGTGCTGCTAGTATGTACCGTGTTTGTTTCAACTATCCCGTTTGATTTCTTCTTGCAAGACAATTCCTGTTGCTACCCGCTTGCCTTCTCGACCCCAGATACTCCGGCATGGGATGATCTGGCCTGGCCAGAATCCCTCGGACCTTCGCTGTGTGGTATATAGCACAGCCTGAGACAGATTCCGTTTCAAAGAAAGACCGTCGATAATAGCAACAAGACTGTCTTGTGAAGTCGATTCCTCAGGAATCTCAATGCACGTATACGTATACCGATCATCCGCACTCACCGCAGTGCGATCGGCCATCTCATCCGATTGAACTGAGACATTCAATCCACACCGGAATCCAAGACCCTGCCATTCAACATCACTACCACGAGGAAGCTGGTCAACCTCGACAGCCAAGAAAGGCGATACAGACGATAGAGACGTCGTCGCGCCGAGCTTCAAGATATCGAAATCAGGCAATTTCCACGTCTGCGATACCACGTCTTCAGTTTGACGACCGTATTTAATATCCCAAGCATCGAATTGTGGTTCTTCCTCGTCGTCCGAGTCATCTTCATCTTCATTGCTTTCTTGTGTGTGGATTTTCTTCCATAGTTCCCATGCGACCCGCGCTTGAGTCTGGATGTTCTCTCCTCGAACTAAGAATGCAATTGCACCCGCCCACCAGTTAATTTGCATAGCCTCGCCGATTCTCCACATATGCTGCAAAGCCAACGTAGCACGGAGTGAATAATCTTCTATCCAGGAAGTAGTACCCCGCGAAGCCATTTCCATCGAAGCAGGCTCAAGCGGAATTTGACCAGCGACATAAACCAGTCTTGTCGGTTGATCAGCTTCGAGTGGGATCGACATGGACTGTGAGTATGGACCGATATTCGCTGGGGCCCAGTATGAGCGCGATTGAACATGTAGACCCTGGCGAGCACTTCGAGGTCCCAGGTCAACGACGAATGAAATCATTACATTCACACCGGTTGGGAGGGTGTCGCCGCAAGCAACTGTTGCTCTGGCGGGCGGGTTTGGTTTCTTGAATAGTGAGACGTAGACCTTATTCATGGAGGCGAAGTCATCCATTGAGCGGAGGAGCACGGTAGCGAAGACAATATCCTCTGTTGATCGGGGCTGGGAGAAGTTGTTCAGAGCATCCTGGGCTTTCGTCACGATGGCGCTCATCTGTTCACCGGCACTGGCGCCAGCTTCTGGTGCGATGAGATTCGAGATCGTCCATGTTGACCCTGTTTGACGATGAATTGGACCAGTCGACCAAGTCGGGGATGAATCTGGGGATAATTGTATTGGTGCATCAATTTGAGAATCAGATAAGACTGTCGTGGTAGAAACTTCGTCTAGCATAGTAGCAAACTTGTCATCGAACAAAACCGGCCGTCGGACGTCTTCCGGCGTGATATCGGACTGCTCGTCAGATTTGGGTACACATTTTCTGCACCCCAGACTAGTATAAGCAACGCCTCCATCAGCAGTCCTAGTCTCCGTCGGCTCAATCTCGATGCGTTTTTTCCAGAGAAAGCCTGGCCCGTCGATGGCCAGCGTTTCATATTCACCACCTTCTCCTAAGACAGCACCGCGGATATCTTCTGGTTCCGCGAATCGACTCATGGCTTTCACGAGGCGTCGTCGAAATGTTCGACCTCTTGCTGCGCCGCCGGAAACATTATCCCAGAGGAATCCATCGTCTAGTCCACCAGAGGCGACTTTGATGATTCGAGCGTCACAACCGCTAGCAGACATATCCTCCAGTAGCCCTGCTTCACGCACAGCCGCGGGATCAGCTGCCCGCTCTGCAGAGGCTGGAAGAGATGGATACATCCATAACCAAGCGAGAGGAACGAGACCGAGTCGACCGGCGACATTCTCGATTCGTGTTCGCTGATACGTTGACAGGATAGCGCCAGCCGAGACAGCATTCGCTTCTGGATGGGCTTCCATAGCGCGGCGGAGCAGTGGAACTAGATCCTCCGTTTCATCCGCACCTGTATCGGCGGATGCAGCGTGATTTCCAGCATCATGTCGGTATATCCTCGAAGTATCAACAGCGCCGCCTGTAATTGGGGCGCGATAGAGAGGAATTCCCAGGGCTTCTTCGTAGAGGGGGATGACGCTGTGTCCGATCGTTTGGTACATGAAACTGTCTATATCTTCCTCCTCGTCGACTTTGACATTTTTATCTCCACTATTCCCGGTATTTGAGATCTTGGGTTTGATTTCGGGGTGGAGATTGGCTAGGGCGACGACTTTGTGTCCATTGCGGATGCAGTGGAGGATGGAGTAAAGGGAGTCTTTCCCGCCGGAGACCAGGGCGATCACATTGAGGCCTGACGGGGGTGCCTGGGTAGGCATTTTGGGGGGGTAATAGGTACGGAATACCCGTGTTTCTTGACGGTTGCTGGTGATGTTGAAGGTGGACGAATAATTTGTGACCCCCACCTTTCTTTATCGATAAACCGTGGGGCATCGCCGGGGCCGGGCCGGGGCATGCAGTTAGGGTAAGTGAGGCACTTCCAAGGCTCAATCAAATCCACCAACCTCCAGAATGCCCTTTAGTTACTAGCCTGACTCTAATTTCGAATACTGAAAGCTACGGAATGTCAAGTGGGCCAACTATCATATTGAACTTGCCTTACCCTATGAGAACTGTGGCCAATTTCAAGGACTAACCTTACGGTTATGTAGTTCGATATGATCTTAAAGGAGACCATCTCCTATTACTATCCCTTTGATTGAAGATCTTATTTTCGCGCCGTGTGGAAATCAACCTGGGTGATTGTATGATACCACTATGTATCTTTCCAGTGGTACTATATCAAAAGTCAACCCAGAGCTCTGATTACCTTGTGCAAAAGTTGATAGCGGGATGGCTGTGCAGAAACGCGGGTGAACGTAAGGTCCGGATGCCTCGCCAACATGACATTACACTAGTATAGAATCTTGGAAACACGATAACTTCTCCCTCTACTAGTACAAGAATGGCTACTTAATACTACTACCATCTACGATCAAGGAGGTTATTTGATAAATCAATGATTATGCTTGTAATTGATGCGGGATCCCCACGGATAGATTTTAGCTTGACCAACACAAAACAGGCAGGCAAGAAGAAAAACAATACAAGAAGGGGTATGAGGTATGAGGATGAGATCGGGGGTGGCCAAATTAAGATATACACGAATTGTGACCAGCACAGCAAAACAGGTTCAAAAAAAAAAAAAAGGGTGGGGTGATGGGTACACAGAAAAAGGATATTACATCAAAATAAAAAACAAGGCAGAGGATGAGCGAAACAGACAAAGAATCGAAGAGGTAAAAAAGTCACAGAGAATGGAAGATGCAAAAGCAAAAGTAATAAAATCAAGGGCAAACGGCGAACGATGGAGCCGTGAAAATGGGGTTGCCCACACGCTGATGTGTTGATCCGGGGATAACAAAAGGAAAAACAAAGGAAAATAAAAAATCACAATGACAAAGGAAACTCAACACCAAGCCACCTGTCACCATGCGGAGACTGGATGCCATCATTGCCGCTCTATTTTCTTTTTTCTTCCGAATAGTATCGGGAGGTCGTGAAACTTTTGGTTGTTTGTATGCTTCACGCCATTTTTGTCCCGAGGAAGTTTTTTTTCCCATAACAAAGGAAATGAGAGAAAAGGAAAAAAAAGTGACCCAAGAAGGGAGATCTCGTCAAAACCCTTCTTTTCAACTCCATGATGAATATCCCCGATTTGTTCCGCTGGAAACAGGAACCCATGCCATACACCGATGATAAGCCGACACCAGTGTAAATGCCCGGACGCCAAACCCAATGACCGCACTGTGGTCGAATAAAATGATGAAAAATAAACAGGACGGTTCAATCGCCGCTGAAGAACCGACCGAGGAATGAGTATTATATATGCAGTAGGATATTCTCCTTGTCTCATAAGTTGTCATGATGCGCGAGCAGGTCTAACCCTTAGGCGGAGCCAGCGTCACGCTTGCGCTTCTTCGCAGCACGACGGTCAGCACCGCCGTCGTTGGACTCATACATGACAGCACCTAATGCCCCGGCATCTTGTGAATCGTCGAAGGGAATTGCTCCTTCCGTTCCGTCCAAGACACCCATGACAATGGAACCACCGCCATGAGTACGGGCGTGTTGAGCCAGGTTGTCACTGCGCGAGAACTTCTTGCCGCACTCGTGGCACTCAAAGGGCTTGTCCTGAGTGTGAAGAGAGCGGTAGTGACGCTTGAGGTGCTCCTGACGACGGAAACGACGCGAGCAGAGTGTGCAGACGAAGGTCTTGGAAGGATCCTCGGTCAAGGACTGCTTGCGACCACGGCGGTTAACCGAAACGGGGGCAGGCTCAGAGTCAGTGACAGTGCCGTCAGTGGAAGGAGGCGGGGGGACCGAGTCAGACTTCTCGTAGCAGCAGTCCTCGTCGATGTGGGCGCTCTTGCGAGAAGACTTGCGGTTGCTGCGCTTCTTGGTCTTGATCTCTTCCTCGGCAGAGTCGGACTCGATGTCGTGCTCGTGCTCGTGCTCATGGTCATGCTCAATGTGGGCTGCGGCAGACTCGTTCCATTGGAAAGAAGGAACAGCAGCAGGGATGAACTCCGAGTCATCAGAGTCCTCCAGGCTGTGCTCGCTCAGGAATCCATCATCCTCGGCAATGTACTGATCGACACGTTGGCGCTTGCCACCCAGGTAGACAGAGTTGCTGCCGGGGTGGAAGTCAACAAGACGGTTCAGCTCATCGTCGGAGTCGAGATCGGAGAAGCTGTCAAAGGTAGGCAGGGAGCTCAAGGGATCCTCGGTGGTCGACGAGGTGGTGAAAGAGGGAGAAGGGTTCTCATTGACGGGCAACGTCACAGACGCACTGCCCACAACAGCACGGGGCTGCTCCTCCTCACAGGACAGAGTTGGCAAGGGAGGAAGGCCGTGGGGAGCGGCGGCGTTCACTGAAGGCTCGACCGTGAGCTGACGCGGGTCACAGAAGTCTGCACCGGTCGACTCAGCAGTCAAAACCTGGGATTGGCCGATGAGGTCTGTAGGGACTGGAGAGGGAGACGGAGAAAGCGAGGGGCAGGAGTTGGCGGAGAGCAAGTCGGAGGTTTGGCTGGCGGTCAGTGACGGCGGGTGAATGAACACTGTTTGCCTCCAAGTTAGTATACTTTCTATTGGCCTTTTCTCTTTTCTTCTCTCCCTTGCATGACCCAGTTGCCACCTGGTTCGTAGGATTTAATTTCCCCTTTGGATATTTTTGGCAGTTGGGCGAAGGGGGAGGGGTGGAGCAAACAGTATGACGTTTTTTGTCATGCATGCATATGATAGATCTGTTTCAGATTCACGTACCTGGAGTCATCGGAGGGGAATCGGAGCGCGTCCAGTCCGGGTTTGCGAGAATCTCCGTGTGCACATCAGTCTCGCAACCTTCCTTGACACCCTCGACCTTTTCAAAGGAGAAGAAAGTGTCGGTGAGAGGAGTGTGTAGAGTACCATTGGCGGAAGGAGGGCTGCTGATGCTGCTACCAGAGGCGGACAGCGGCGGAGTTGACGGGAAGGCGTAGAGATCAGCACCAATGAAGCGAGTGTCCAATGGCATCAAACCGGGAGATCCTTGCTGAACAATGATGGCGGGCTTCATCTGAGAGGGTTGAGGCGAGGCAATGGGAGTCATGTTGATGGCGGCACCGCGGAAGGCATTTGTAGTGGCCATCTGGTGCATGTTCATGACTTGTTGAGTCTGGTAGATTGGTTGTTGCTCAGCTCGGGATTGTTGATACTGCATTTGTCCATAGTAGTCGGCAGGTTGGCTGGTGTAGTGGTTTTGTTGTTGTGATGTGGCATCGTAGTAGAATGATTGGCCTTGCACGGGAGGTGCAACTGTGTAAGAGTCCATTGCTATTGATCCGTTAGTATGTCTGGTCAGGTATAGTAGTACTACTACTAGTAGTTGTTTCCCCAGTAGTGTTCTTCATCATGCCATATCACTCAGTACTGCCCATTTGATACATACCGAAGATGATTCGCAATGCGAGTGTGTGAGTAGGTGAGAGGTATTAGGTAGTAGTGTAGTAATTGTGCTCGATATACTCTTGATTGAACAAGAAAATGAATGTGTAGACCAGTCGATCAGGTCTAATTGGAAAAATAAGGAAGGGAATCCTGGTAGTCAGGAATATAAGAGAGAGTGGAAATTTGAGAGAGTGAGATGAGTGAGAGTGTAAGAGAGAGTGTGTGAAGAGAGGATTATCTGTAGGAGGGAATGATCCAAGTGATAAAAACCCAATCCCAAAACAGAAATGAGGAAATATAAAATATAAAGTAAAATAAAATATTGAAAAAAATCCAAAATGAAATATCGAAAAAATAAAAAAAAGAATTAAGAGGGAAAAGAGAGTGTACAAGTAATCGAGAAAAAAAAAGGTGAAGAGAGAGAGAGAGCGACGAGATATGAGAGAATAGAGAACAGAGAGAAGAGCGAAGAGAAGAGAGAGAGAGAGGGAAGTGGATAAAAAGAGTGATCTGCTGCTATTCCTACGTGCCGCTAGTGTGGGTGGGCCAGGAACTGTATGGATATGAATATATTTAATTAAATAAAATAGGAATAAAATAAATATATAATTATAATATTTATTTATTTAAATATATAAATATAAATATAATAATACTGTAAATAATACAAGACTAAAATTGGGGTGTCTCAATTCCCCCCTGTAAAAGTACTCCAGGCTAATCCAAACTAGTCCAGGCTAGTCCGGGGCGGGTTGGGAACTGCACATCGCCAGTGGATCCCCGCTTCCTTTTCTCTTCTCTCTCTTCTTCTCTCTGACTGGTCCATTGGCCTTGGACGCGGGCCACTGAATGGAGATCAGCTATCACAGAGTACGGAGTACTGCTGCTACACTGTACACACAGCTAGCTGGCGCTGGCTACTGGCGAGGACTCCGTACAATACAATGCAATCTACTGTTGGTCTTCAAGTCTTACTGTATTCTCTTAACGCTCCCACCCCCCTCCATCCAACACACCCACTCATCACCTTCATTCCTCTAGTTCTCTATCACACTCTTTGACCTCCCGCGGCTACCCCCGACTTGGTTCACGTTGTGGCCACGAGGATCATCATCATTGGCCCCGGCGATGGTGACAGCGATAATCATGTACACCTCTTATCAGCACCAGCCATCCACCAGCGGCAAATCAGCTCTCGCCAATGGTCTCGCTTGTGGGTAGGAGGGGGGACGGACGGGG